>OX346725.1:0-600000 GCA_947063395.1 Hemistola chrysoprasaria | reverse complement strand
TCCACAGTTTACGCGTATTCGGCAGAAAAGAACGGGAAAATCCCACAGTGTGCGACATCCACGTATCGATTATAATGTGTAGATACTATAGGTACGACTATATATAATTCTTCTTCTCCCTAGCAATTATCCCGGCTATAGCCAGGGTCTGCTTTCCGACTATATATAATTAATAATATATTATATATTTAATAATATATTGACTATAATGCAAATGAAAGTTGACACGGCGCCTATTATGATCAAAGTCCAGATATCGATCACCAGGTTCACAATGATATATACATACAGCCTGGAGTTTAGCCCGTACTTCTAATGCTGGGTATATAAATCTCTTGCTCTTGGTTACGCCACTCTTTCCGGTCTGGTGAGAGTCTCATCTAGCATTTAAACCTACTTGCTCAAACAGTTTTATTTTTTAATGCAGCCAAAGAGAACCGGCGCAAAATATCTCATGAGAAAAATAAATAACATTCCAAGTTGGAAACGAAGTTCAGTACGGAATCATGAACCATTCAGGTGAGGGTGGAGTGGGGACAATATGCCGGCTTGATGAAGTAGAGTCACCTGCGTATGCTTGATTTACTAGCGGTTGTAAGGTGGGCCATACACGGCGACCCATACTGCGCGTCCACATTAAAATTTGCTAGCCAATAATAAAAGGTCATTGAAAAGTTTATTTTATATTACTCTGTTAAACAAATATAGACAGTTAAAGACCAATATGTCTGTACCAATTGGTTCCTTAAAAAAACAATAATTTACTTCTAGACTGTACTAGCACTGTACTTACAAAAAGTGTTTATGTTCGATCAAGTGTTTTTGATCAATTCCGATAAAGAATGCCTGAAGCACAGAATACTAATAAGGGACAGAAGGGACACTCCTCAAAATCATTCAAATAAATAGCGACTCTAGCTCGACGCAATAAAGTGCAATTCAGGTCGCACGGCGCCCAACTAATTATCGTTCAGGCTGCATCTCTTTCTATCACGTATCTCTTATTCCTGCTTACGACGTTAGGGGTGTTATCTTTTTAATTTGTCTATGAAACTATATAATTATCTTAAGTTTTAGGTGTAAGCAGTGTAAGATAATACGAGTGCCAGGTGACATGTTTGTAAGAATTAAGAATAGTTTAACATTTGGGAGTTGTAGGTATCTACTTATTTACTAATAGACATGCATTATTACCTTTCGATGGCCATTGGAAGTAAGAAAATTCTTGATGTTCAGACTCTTGTAATAATTTTACCATCCGAATGCGATGAAGCCTCATTGGCTCTGATGGTAGTAGCTTTAGTTTCTGTGCCGCAGGTCCCGGGTTCGATCCCCGGCCAGGTCAAACATTTTTGTGCATGAACATATCTGTTTGATCTGTGCCTGGGTAGCTATTACTGAGCTATAGGGTAGTAATAAACATCCATCCATTCATTCATCCTTCCTCACAAACTTTCGCATCTATAATATTAGTAGGATAGAACGATGGATATAGGTTATATACATATACACACGTATTCAAGAATAAAACTTATGTAAGGTAGCAAGCAATACTGTGCAAATTAAGGAATTTCTTACTGCTTTCGTCACGGCAGGCCATCTCATTCACCGTTCGCATAGTAATCTATGCGAAATGCGAACTCACAGCGTCGATTACAGATATAATACAATGATTATGATTGGTCCGTTTTTGCCTCTTTGCGGATGAAATAAAAACGTCAGTTTTCACGAACTAGCTGATCCATTAAAATAAATAATATTCTAATATATTAAATATGAAATTAAAACACCGAAAAATATGTACCGAGACAAAATCTCAACATTACCACAGAATATAGAAACATTTATTTTGTAGGCTCCCACTATGCGTGCGTTTAAAGGTCTCTTTTCGTAAAGGCCGTCCCGAATGAACGCATAGCGTTAGATCTCACTCAAGTTCCTATTGTTTAAGCATTGGATTTCCCGAACCTATGCATTCGGGCGTACTGTGAGACCACATAGTAGATATAGTTTCTTCTGGGTGATGGAAAGGAACACAGATGAATGCACCACAGAACACAAAACAATTGACGTGCGACTGTGCCAGCGCGCGCCTGCGCGCGACAACCCCCTAAATTTGTACTTCTAGACTACGCGTTCCGGGTACCTGTAGCTTCAAAGCAAAAACGTGGAGTGTCACAGGCCTGCCTGAAGTATGATCTATCAAACAAAAGACAGTTATCAAAATCATTAATTTCATAATTGGCGGAGTAATCTGAATAAACTAAATGTACAAAATAGTTACAGTCGAATTGAGATCCTCCTCTTTTTTAAAACAGTTACTGTTAAAAAGTAAGTCAATTCACAATAAATAAAAATGTTTTTTCTCAAGTCTGTCTTTTTAATACATAACCTATCTACCTTTTAAGCTCACTATAAAAATAAATTCATTTATCAGATTTCCTTCCGTGTATGCTCCACCTTAGCGGTGAGTTAATTATAATGAGGCCCGCGACTAATCGCAGTGTCGCTTTGTCTCAGATGAGCGAACAATGCGGCGGAGCTATTCACTAGGTCTTTTGTTAGCGCGGTTAATTTATGCGAGCGTAAGTTCGCGCCGCTACGTGAATGGGTGGCTTTAAATTTTATAAAATGTGTGGGAATGCTAGAACACTTGAACGTACGTAATGTAATTAACTCTGGGATTTAATGTAGTCGTGAGTTTTGGGTTGTTTCTTGAGTCTGCACATAAACTTACGAGATATTAAGGTTTCATGCCAAAGTTGAGGGAATTTGTTTCATTTTTTTATACGAATTGGTGGATAAGTCAAGAAAAACGTACGCCTGATGTGAAGTGACAGGCCCATAACAATCGGAGTGTTTGTTACCAGTGCACTGCGCTGAGCGCTACGTTGCTGTCTTGTCATTTTCCTGGCATCTTTACCTATACCTTTTTATTTTTATTCGAATATCGCTCATTTAATTTTATTGATTTATAATAATAATAATATGGGACAACTTCCACACACGGTCATCTGGTCCAAACTAGGCTAGAAGCCTATACTATGGTAACCAGATGACTGATATACATACTTATATAACCTTATAATACCCAGACACAAATCAAACAGACATGTTCATGCACACAAATGTTTGACCTGGCCGGGGATCGAACCCGGGCCCTGCGGCACACAAAGTAAAGTTACTACCGTCTGAGCCAAGGAGGCTGTCATCGATTTTTTTATTTAAAACTCATTACGCTAATTATAGGCATATGAATTAAAGCCAAAGAATAATAAGGAAAATACCTATTTAGTTTATAAAAAACGCAACAATAATAATAATAAGATGAAGTCTTAGTGCTCTAAAGAAATCTAATCAAACCTACGTCTAGCTCACATTGTGTACCCGAGACACCCTGACAATCATTCAATGCTGACAATATTATCTTCCGTCATCCATCCACAAACAAATCTAATTCAATATGTAAGTAAGTATATAAGTAATCTGGTTTGATTAGAAGATAATTTTTCGTTGTGGGAAAGACTCCACATTAATAATTTACTGTCTATAATTTATTGCATTTAATATAATTACCGCGAAATGAAAGCCAATTTTTCTCCAAGAAAGAAGCGCCCGGTGCAAGCCACAAGTCCTAAGTTAGGTGCAAGGTGGTGCAGAGTAAAGCGAGGGTAATTTCCTGCAGAGGTACTGCCGCGTGTCCAATTATACTGTAGCGGGCGGGTGTTAATAGATTCTAATAGCACTGTGAGATAGGCTCACCAGCGTTCGTCAATAATTAGGATAAATCAAGGATAATCATAGAAACCTGACACTTTGACATTCATTTTTCTAAATTTTGGTGACATTTTGACGCTGGTTTTATTTTAAAGGTCTTTAATTTTTCTCTAGAAATGTCGCCATCAAACAACATAATATTGTTGTCCTACCATCTTCAATGTAATTTAATTTTAATTTTCTGGCTAGTGAAAATGCTTAGAATATCACAACTTTGCCAATGACACGTCCTATACCATCTTATCTATACAGTTATCAGCGTCGCTAGTGGGTGTATCTACTATGGGACTGAGTCCTGGGTACACCTCTGCCTACCCCTTCGGGAAAAAGGCGTGAATGTATGTTATGTTAGTCGCTAGTGGAGAATTTGGCAATGATGTGCATAACATGGCTGTAGTTCCAATTTTGACCTCCTAAATAGCTTGTGACACTGTATTACACAAATATTACATACTACAGTGACAGAAAACCGGCGGCTAGTAGTAAAAAATACGCTAAGTCTGAAAGCACCGCAGTATTCTATAAGCCATAAAGCCTAAATAGATAAGCTTTAAGTGACCGAGCCAGTTAAGAAAAAAAACAATTTAAAAATCACTTGTATAATATATAATGTTTATATAACCAGCAAACGTATGGTGTCCGTAATAGTTGGCGTGTCCGATCGATCAAGTGGTGTGTCCTGCGGTCTGCCTCGCGCGCCTTACTCGCCGCAACTAGGACCGGCCCAGCGCACCACCTTCATCAAATTATACCTAATTTTACTACCTGTTAAACGATGGGATGTTTTCTCAATTCGGAAAATCTAGATAGATCTAGATGCCCAGATGGTAAGCATTCCATAGTAGTTGCATCCCGCGGTTTAACGCACTAAAAAGTATGTATTTTTCCAGGATATAAACTATTCATCATATTTCAACTCGACCAGTTCAGTTCTTATAGCGCGTGGTATCAAATTTGCACATTACGCATAAACATACAAAGTTTTGCAATTAAAATATTAGTGGGTTAATTTGCCGACTTTCTATCAGATCAAAAAATCAGTGGTAGGGGAAATCATTACTGCGAGTATTACAATAATTAATTTCACTGCAATATGAGCGAAGTCCAAAAGCTCCGCACCGTTTTCACCCGGTCCCGTTTTCATCCGGTCCATTTTCACCTGATTTGGTTTAGGTATGATAAATTTTATCCAAAGCGATTTTTTATTAAAAGTACTGGCAGCCACAAAATGGTTCGTTGTAATTAATGTTAAAGTAAAATATTGGATGTTTGTATAAATGAATAATATCAGCGTGGAGTAGAACATTATATCGAGCAAAGGTATTTAAATCCCAACTCATTCTATTTTTCACTCACAATCAAAAAAGTCTTTCCAAACAACCGAACGAAAATAAAATCACTCCACTCTGAAACCGGATTGAAAGTAAAGTTAAAAACAGGAAGGCCGGCACCGAACCGGGAGCAAACAATCGGGAATCAAGGATCCTTAATGGATAGAAAATGGATAGTGTACGTACTCAGGGAAAACACCAACCCAAATTTTGCAAAGTCAGTGACGAAGATGTAGAATTAATCGATGGAATAAAAAAAAATACAATTTCGTAAACCAAGACAATGACATAGACAGATGCTAAAGTCGTAAAATATTAAAAAATTTAAAATCTTAAAAATTGGCTTGAAATTTATAGATCCGTCATGTAAGAGACAAAAACTTATTACTGTCTATGAAAAGACAGTGACAACGAGAGTGAACTTGTAATATTGCAATTGGTTTTTTTTCCCGGGTTTTTAATATTTTAGCTTGCCGCTTGCATACGAGATTCGAGAACCTGACAGCATCGGCCACCAGTTCTTCATGCTATTCTTTCCTCCTCCTTGCCACTTTAACATTATAATCCGTTACTTGCGTTTAGACACTTTTTATATTTACAATATAATATTATATTTATATATGAATGTCACCAAAATCTTTTATTTCTATGTTAATGAATGAATACCTAATACTCATATTAACAGCATGAAGTAGCCACATCTATCAGTCTTCATATCCTTGTCCTGATAGCAAGCAATCGCGGCCTTTGGCTCGGCTCCAGCCAGCGGGATGAAATTTAATACCGACCACTGAATATTTATTTATGATAATACATAATGATTTATGCCTGGATTACTTTTGGCTAATAATTCTTCTGGCGCTCTATCGATCTGCTTCGGCCTGTTAACCGCAAATTGTATGTTTACGATACAATATTTATAATGCTTTTATTTCCTTTCACAGCGTTTTTAAACGATTTCATAAAATCATAACGCTTATTACATCGCGGTAACTATACAAAATGCTGACAATGACACCGCGCTTTCACCAACCGCGATCAAGTTGTGACATCGCGCTACCACCGGAATGCAGAGTATTCGAGAACAGTATTCGCAGAAACGCATGTTACCTGGATATGAAGGTATTGTGTATACATCGGTTGCATTCACTTGTTATTATTTAGTTTTATAATAATATTGTAGTAATTATTTTGATTATGTAAATATATTAAAAAAAATTGGTATTTTTTGTATCTCGCTATTACTTTTAGACTCTGCCAATTATAAATAGGTAGATGTTTATGGTTCTTTATTGTCTAGCAGGTCTTCAAAAATTTATCGTAATTGAATAAGCACTTTTTGAAAAAAAAAAAAAAAACTTGAGATTCACCTTGTACCTTGTGCTTGTTTTTTTTTCTTGGTTGAAATCTGGCGTGATCGAGTGTTCTTAGCTTGTTCTTAACTATAGTCTCATAAAAATCAGCCGTTTGAAGATTATGAGCTCTTTTCTAGTGGCTGAAGGGGTAAAGCAACTTAAAGTGGTCTAATCGATTTAAAATTTGGTATCCTGTCAGTTTAACAATATTGCATGATGCTGCAGCATCAGCTTCAGATGGGACGATAGTCAAATGGAGTCGTATGAAAATTCTACACAAACAGTAACGTGATAACCCTGGTGGGGCAAAATCCACTAGGCATTTCAAGTCGCGGAATTCGCCCCACCAAGTCAATATAGTGGGGCATATTCCGCGAAATAATTTGTTGCATTCCACTATGCCCCACCAGTGGGGCGGCTTGGTGGGGCAGGGTGGAACAATCCAAATATATTGTGATTGGTCTCATTTGATTCGTCTCAATGAATAAGTTTACAGATAAATCAGGATCTGATGATGGCACAGCAAGAGAAGGAAGTTTTTTTAGATTTATTTATATAAACTTGTTCATTAGCGAGGCAGATAATAATCTGTGTTTCGATAATAATATGTATGTTCACAATAATAAGTTTCAATCGATGTCTCTGAAGTGAAGTCATTTAGTGTCTATATAGAAAGTTTTCTTGTTATGTCCGTCCATACAAGTCGTTGGTAACTCTCGCTCGAGCCACTGACGCTAACTATGAAATAACAAAGTTTCTATACGGAAACTATGAAAGGATTCAGATTGTCGCGTGTAAAATGTATATAAGTATAGGTAGATAACTTTAAAAGAACTATTATGCAGATATTATGTACCTTCTGAAATTGTTCTTTTGAAAGCGAAATTGATTAGGTTTTTACTATGTTTTAATTCTAGTTTTATGAGGTACTTAAATATTGTTTGACAATATAATAGTAGAATGTAACAACATAATATACAATCACTCCTTTTCCCTGATTTTCCTTTTTTGACTACCTCGGTGACGCAGTGGGTGAAAGTTCAACTGCCGAACATGAGCTCCCGGGTTCGATGACCAGGTCAGGCAAAGTAAAGGATTTTTTTCACTAGAAATTATCCAGTATTAATATAAGTCTGGAGTCTGAAACTGTGCCCTGTAGATGGCAATAGGCTTGCCCCTATCACACCAATAACATATTGGTGAAATGTGGGTGTACCTAGTATGGGACTGAGCCCTGGGTACACCTCTGCCTACACCTTCGGGAAAAAGGCGTTATTTTATGTATATAATTTTATATTGGTTTTTATTAAGAAAATGGTAGGGAGAGAGCAAGAATAAGGACTTATATTAAAGACAAGATAAGTATTCACTAATTCTAGCTCTCTCAAGGTACCATTTTCTTATTAAAAAGCCAACATTACAGTCAAATGTTTACCATTTAACTGTCTTTAATTTCATGACATATAATCATTTATATACACATTATAATATTAGACAATATAATCATTATTATATTATTTGACGCTTTTCAAAGGTTGTTAAAGTTTAATAATACCAATTTCGTGGCAAACTTGCCAGTTCATCATCATCATCATCATCAGCCGGAAGACGTCCACTGCTGAACATAGGCCTCCTCCATAGAATGCCACTCTGCGCTGTTGCTCGCCGTCCGCATCCACCGCGAGCCTGCGATCCTGACCAGGTCGTCGGTCCACCGCGTTAGGGGTCGGCCTACGCTTCGTCACCAGTTAGCTTATTCAATTTCATTGAGAAAATCCATTAGACAACACTTTTTGCCTAGGGATCGAACCCGGGATCTAAGGATCAGCAGGAGCATCATCATATTAGTCATGACAAAACCTATTACTTATTAATAAAAGTAAATTATTATTTAGTCGTGTGGTTCCCGGCTATATTAAAGGGCCACCCCTTAATCATCCAGTGGGAGCTGTGAGACCCAACAGACATATATGACATGTTCGGAGAGTGGGCAGCAGCGCTCTCCATTCCCAGTATTCCAACTACTCCCCCCATATTAATGGTTTATGGTGTTCTATGGGGGAGGCCTATGTTCAGCAGTGGACGTCATCCGGCTCATGATGATGATGATAAAACTCATGTTTTTTTTATTTAAACTTAAATACCTATGTAATAAGAAATAATAACGCGAGAAAGCCGCCCCTTGTCGACCAATAGCTTCTGTAATTTTTAAGATAATCTGTATAATATAAATATGTAAAAAAGGTGTGAGTATTGTATTGTAATAACAAGCCACAATGTACACAAGTTCCCTCAGAGCTCGTATATCCTAGGGCTCTCATAACTGAATACTTAAGCTGTGCGCAAACGGAATTAGTGGGTATTCCGACAAAGCTGTTGTACAAACTGCACCGGGCTTGATTTATGAGGGTAGTCTAATACTCGTTAGATGTACCCGAGGCCGATTCATCTTTACTTCGGATTATTAATTTAATACGAAAGATGGCTATAATACCAAACACAATTAATTATAAATATTATATTTATAGGAGAAATTATATAGGTAATAGAGTTAAGGTAAAGGTATGTTTTTCATTTTGACCATTTGAAATTTTTAGTTAAAGCCGCAAGAAGTTGATGGAAGCAAGCCGTTTATCTCCGGACTATATAGAAATCTGTAGAGGCTAGAAGTAAACTCCCAAAAGCCCAGATAGTGATGACATTTTAAGAGTGTTTAGGTCGTATATAGTAGCCTAAGTGTTCCTAACTGATTATAGAAATGTAAATAATAAGTCGAGTCAGAAGGTTGAAATACGAAATATATATACAAATTGATAGACCCACGCATGCGCGCTATAATCGCTGATCACGTGATGTTTCGCGCATGCGCAGTGCGCGTGTGTGTACGTGGCGTCGGCGCTGATATAAATATCTTGCACACACTCGCGGCTTTCATTTCGCTCATCGCGGCCGCGGCGTGTGCGTGTGTCGGCGGCGTCGTCGTGCAGTGCTTGAATAATGAAGATTGAAGACGAAGATGTGCGGCGTGTGAAATCATGGTTGTGTCTGCTGTTTCTTACGAATTCAACAAGTGCGTTCAAATGTAATACGCCTTTTTCAAGGCGGCTTGCTTCACGTGTTTCTTGATGAATGACGAGATGTGCAAACGATGTAAATAAATGTGTGTGCTTCTTATTTATTGCTTTCCCCGGTACATCCTGGTAACTTGTTATGGTAATGGTGAAGAGGTGATGGTGCTTGGTAATCGGTAGCGGTATGAGTAGCTGCGTCCCGGTAATGTGGACACAGTGAGGTAATGCGGAGGTAGGTAAAGTAGGTACATATATCCATGTACGCTACATGACTCCCCCTCAAGCGAAGCGTACCGGTAGCTTGATGGCGCGACCCGTTCGTGTTGTTAGCGCAGGCTTAAGTGCAGGTTCGATTCTTGTATTGTTGATTGGAGTGACTGCACTAGTACTTGCGGGCGCGTCAGGGTTGACTGTGTAAGCAGGCTTCAAGCGATCGATTGATATAGTGGGCGATCTGTTGTTAGTAACTTGCAGTGTGAAAGTTTTATCGGTGCGCTTGATGACTTTGAAGGGACCTTCATATGCTGGTTGTAGTGGCTTTTTCACAGCGTCTGTGCGTATGAAGACGTATTCGCACGTAAGTAGGTCCTTGTGCACGAATATTGGTCGCTTGTTGCTATGCGACGTATTCGGCTGTTCGGGCTTGACGGCGGCGATTGCGCTTCTAAGTCGGCTCACATAATCGCCGTCTACGTCGGTCGTTGACCTTTCTGTGAAGAAGTCACTGGGTAGGCGGATGTTATAGCCGTAAGTGAGTTCGGCGGCGCTCACGCCTGTGTCGCTGCGGGCGGCGGCGCGTAGACCCATGAGCACGGTAGGTAGTTCGTCGATCCAGGTCGAGCCTCCGCAGAGTCGAGTCTTGAGCGCGGTTTTAAGAGTGCGGTGCCAGCGTTCGACCATACCGTTCGCTTGGGGGTGGTAAGGCGTGGTACGGTTGCGCTTAATCCCCATAGCGTTAAGTAGCTTTTCGAACAGCTGGCTCTCGAACTGGCGTCCTTGGTCGCTCGTTAGGTGTGTAGGGCAACCAAAACGAGTGATCCAGTGCTCGTACACGATTTTGGCGACTGTTTCTGCTGATATGTCTTCGGTGGGCACTGCTTCGGGCCATCTAGTCACACGGTCGATGATTGTAACTAGGTACCGGTGACCTTGCGGCGATGTAGGTAGAGGTCCGACGATGTCGACATGTATGTGTTGGAAACGGTCCGTTGGCGGGAACTTTGAAGTTTCGCTCCATGTATGTCGAGTTGTTTTACATTGTTGGCAGTTGATACATTGTTTCGCCCAAGTGGCGACATCTGTGTTTATTGAAGGCCAGAAGAATTTTTGAGTCATCTGTTTTCGTGTAGTGCGAATGCCGGGATGACTTATATTGTGCACGGCGTCGAATGCGATGCGTCGAAATTCCTCTGGTAGGTACGGTCTGATAGAAGTAGTAGAAGTCTCGCAGTAAATGGGAAGCGGTGATCCGGGTAAAGTAATTGGTTTTAGCGCCAAATTACTTTGTTGCAGGAGATGTGTTATCGTGCTGTCTCGCTCTTGCGCGTCGGCGATCTTCTTATAATCGAGTGTCGAAGGGCAGGTGATACTTTCGATGCGACTGAGTGCGTCGGCAACTACGTTATCTTTGCCGCTGACGTGTCGTATGTCGGTGGTAAATTCGCTTATGAAGATAAGTTGTCGTGCACGGCGTGGAGTCTCGGACGGTGACGGCGGCTTCTGTAGTAGGTATGTAAGCGGCTTGTGGTCGGTGAATATTATTAGATTTCTTCCCTCGAATGTCTTTCTGAAGTGTTTTACTGACATGTAGATGGACAGTAGCTCTCTGTCGAATGTACTGTACTGTCTTTGTGCGTCGCTGAATTTCTTTGAAAAATAGCCAAGTGGTTGCCATTTCCCGTCGACGTGTTGTTGAAGTACAGATCCGGCGGACTTGTCTGAGGCGTCGGTGAAGATAGCGATAGGTGCGGTGTGGGATGGGTGTGCGAGCAAAGTTGCGTTTACGATTGCATTTTTGCACGCATCGAATGCACGTGTCGCTTCGTCGGTCCAGTCTATTATAGTCTTGTCTCGCTTCTTCACGCAGTGTAGGTAGGCGTTAAGCGGTGCTTGTATTGTAGCGGCCTCGGGAATGTGATCTCGGTAGAAATTAATCATTCCGAGAAAGCGCCTTAATTCTTCTATTGTGCGGGGCTTGGAATAGTCAGTTATTGCAGTGACTTTTTCGGTAGGCGGTTTTATGCCATCCTTAGACACTGTGTAGCCTAGGAACTTGACTTCAGGCTGTCCAAGTACGCATTTGGCGGGATTGATGGTGATGCCGTTTTCTTCCAGTCGTCGGAGTACGGTGCGAAGATGTTCTTGGTGAATAGTTTCGTTCGGAGATGCTATCATGACGTCATCGACGAATGGGAAAACGAAATCGAGTCCGCGTAGTACTTCATGTATGAAGCGTTGGAATGTCTGGCCGGCGTTTTTAAGTCCGGGTACCATTCGCGGGAATTCGTATAGTCCCATCGGAGTGATGATTGCTGTCTTCTCTATGTCTTCTTCTCTCGTTCGAAGTTGTGAGTAGGCTCGGTTGAGATCTATGACGCTGAATATAGTCTTGTCGGTGAGTTGGAATGTGAAGTCCTTGACTCGCGGTATAGGATAGCGATCAGGTTTTGTGCAGGCGTTAAGTCGTCTATAGTCCCCGCACACGCGTAGACTGCCGTCCTTTTTCGGTACGATGTGGAGTGGAGATGCCCAGGGACTTTTGCTTGGTCGGCATATGCCCTGCTCGATCATGTTCTCGAATTCCTTTTTAACGGCGTCGTAACGGTGAGGTGCGATAGGACGTGCGCGGCAATGTACAGGTTGGCCGCTGGTTTCTATGTAATGTTCGACGTTCGGTACTATTGACGGAGTTGATGTTGATGAAAGACGAGTGATTCCGGGAAATTCAGCTAGTATGGCGTGATATTTCTGGTTGTCATCTATGGTCTTGATTGTAGGTGTGTTGCTGATGTGTACGGATGAGATCGACGTAAGGCTTGTTTTACCATCGATTAATCTTCGGTTAGGTAAATCGACGATTAAATGGTGATGTCTGAGAAAATCGGCCCCAATGATCGGCTTGCCGACTTCAGCGACGATGAAAGTCCACTTGAATGGTCGACGAAGGTTGAGGTCCAATGTGATCGTTTTCTCGCCATAGGTAGGTATGACGGTATTGTTAGCGGCGTAGAGTTGAAAATCGAGTGGCTTCGGTGTTGCGCCCTTTTTCCGCGGTAGTACGGAGATGTTGGCGCCAGTGTCGATAAGAAATCGATATTGTGAGTTTTTATCGACGACGAATAGGCGGTATGAGTTTTCTTCTACGCTGGGTTCCGCCTCTGCCAACGTATGTGCTAGTTTTCCGACTTTTCTTGTTTGTAGGTACATGGAGTAGTGCAACGGCGCGCTTGTGCGCCAAAGCGTCGGTGGTAGTAGCAGAATGGTGATGGGGTGTTACTTCTGGATCTGTTGCTATTGTAGCCGTCGCGACTAGGAGATCTTCCACGGCGGTAGTTGTTGAGATTATTATTCGTAATTTGCTGTTGAGTTTTGATGGCGGCAACTTCTAAGGTGAGGTTGCGGATTTCTTCTATCAGGAACTGTGTGTCGGTTTTTTGTTGTGGCGGTGGTGATGGGATGATGTTAGTGACAGCGGCGATTTGAGGGCTGTGCATTTCCATCATCTTGTCGGCGAGAAGTGCGAGTTCGTCAAGGGCTGTCTGCGTCTTAAAGGTCTCGCTCACAGCGAGGACGGAGCGAACGTGTGCTGGCAAGTGATTGGTCCACATAAGTCGGAGAGTGTTGTCAGGAACCTTGTCTCTCGCCAGGCTTCTCATTTTGCGGAGTAGCTGTGACGGCTTTTGGTCGCCGAGCTCCATTTCTGAGAGTAGCTTCTGGAACTGTTGGTTGTCGGACTCTTCGTACAGTGATTAGCCTCTTTTTCAGTGTGTCGTAGAGCTTGTCGTCTTGTGGCGGATTGTAGAGGAGATCGCTGATCTGTTCTACGTCGGACTTGTCAAGCTGCGCGATGACCATTTGAGCTAATTGAGCCTGGGTGCGGTGTCCTTCGGCTGTGGCGGCTTCAAATGCGATGAACCATAGGCGAGGCTTGTCTCTCCAGAATGGCGGGATACGCATGGCGAGAGCGATGGCGGAAACTTCGCGGGCAGTGACGGTGGCTGTCGATGTAGCGGAGGTGGAAGCTGCTGCAGCTGTTGTAGTTGGGACGACTGGTGCGTTTTCCGTATTCATTGTGCTGAGTGTTGGTGAAGTCGTCGCAGGATTCGTTCTTCGTCGTGGGTCACCACTTTAAGAGTGTTTAGGTCGTATATAGTAGCCTAAGTGTTCCTAACTGATTATAGAAATGTAAATAATAAGTCGAGTCAGAAGGTTGAAATACGAAATATATATACAAATTGATAGACCCACGCATGCGCGCTATAATCGCTGATCACGTGATGTTTCGCGCATGCGCAGTGCGCGTGTGTGTACGTGGCGTCGGCGCTGATATAAATATCTTGCACACACTCGCGGCTTTCATTTCGCTCATCGCGGCCGCGGCGTGTGCGTGTGTCGGCGGCGTCGTCGTGCAGTGCTTGAATAATGAAGATTGAAGACGAAGATGTGCGGCGTGTGAAATCATGGTTGTGTCTGCTGTTTCTTACGAATTCAACAAGTGCGTTCAAATGTAATACGCCTTTTTCAAGGCGGCTTGCTTCACGTGTTTCTTGATGAATGACGAGATGTGCAAACGATGTAAATAAATGTGTGTGCTTCTTATTTATTGCTTTCCCCGGTACATCCTGGTAACTTGTTATGGTAATGGTGAAGAGGTGATGGTGCTTGGTAATCGGTAGCGGTATGAGTAGCTGCGTCCCGGTAATGTGGACACAGTGAGGTAATGCGGAGGTAGGTAAAGTAGGTACATATATCCATGTACGCTACAACATTCTTAACTAATAAAACGAAACAAAAAGGTATTTTGATTAAAACTTTTGCAGCTTGATGTCGAGACTCTTCAATGCGTGGTTTTTGACTGTGGCTCTAAGAAACAAACCCGAATTTCATAATAGGTAACCAAAAGCAAAGTAAAATAATAATGAATTTGTAAACCATACTTACAAAATGATAACGTAGACGTCTTTATATAATTCATATTCCAGAATCCAGCTTTTATATTAAAAATATAAACCTTTCCCAGGGGAGGATATCATTACCTAGAGACTAGGCGGAGATCGACATACATCTGCGTACTACGTTTTATATAAAACCTTCCTGCGTACTACGCCACGTATAAAAACCTCGTGAAAATATAAAAAAATCTGTTAGAAAAACTTGAAAAGAGGCGGCAAATCCCCGCACGGTTGGTTTTATACTTTCTTTGCGGTGACAATGATTTTGCAGAAGCTGAATTTTGTTGAAATATTTTAGTGATTAATAGGTACATATATATTTACTGGCTGCGCCCCGCGGTTTCACACGTGTAGACATCGTTCCCGTAGGAATATCGAGAAAAAAGTACTCCATGTGATATTCCAGGGTCTAACCTACCTAAATACCGAATTTCAGCTCAATCGGTTCAGTAGTTTTAGCGTGAAAGAGTTACAAACATCCATCCATACATCTATCCATCCATCTATCCTCACAAACTTTCGCATTTATAATATGAGTAGGATATAGTTGATGTTTGCATCCGTACATCCGTCAATATTTACATCAGTAAATCATGAAAGATATATTTATTGACTTCGTGAGGTCCGCTTTAAACAAAGACAGGATATAAATTACTAATAAGTAGGTTTGTATATACAGTCAAGCTGTGCCCCAAGGTTTCTCGTGCTAAAAATTCCTTAGAGTTATTCCAGAGTCTAAGTTATCTGCTATATATTTTGTAGTGGTAGGCCTCGGGGGCCGCCTGGGGAAGTACCACACCTTTGCCAGTTATTCATCCGCCAAGCAGTAATGTGCAAACATTACTGTGTTCCGGTCTGAAGGGCAATGTTACCAGTGAAATTACTGGGCATGCCGAGATTCAACAACTCATATCTGAGGGTGACAGGCGCAGTGCAGTGCCGCGCAAGAATTTTCAACTTTAACACACTGGGTGGCACTGTATCTGAAACGGTCAATCATGATGCTTACCATCGGGCACCTGATTTGCTCGTCTTATCACTAACTATCATAAAAAAGAATCTGCATACCGAACAGACCAATAATTGAATAATTAGTTTCACTGTGATGAAGTTATAAATTTATAAACATACATGATTACACAAACTTTAGCATTTATAATATTAGTAGGGAAATGAATTTATTCATCGTACAAAAACACATCCCTGTAGCAATAATCAAAATGGAATCTACGGTGATTATATCAAGATAGTATTTTATCTACCAAAATGTCCCAAAATTGACAAAACGCTGGTGCGCCTACTCACAAGGTTTCTTTTACATCTGACGAGAGAATTAAGCAATGCGAATGTAAGAGGAAGAGAATTCTCCCGTAATCTTTAAGCAATTTGTTACCGGCTATGAGACCGAGACGAGGCCTCGTTTCCTGCATTATGTTTCTTTAGAGGGTGTTATTATACGCGTATTTTAATGATAATTATTTCAGCTAATATGGCCCGCGTCGGCGCAAAACATTAATATTATATTATGACTAGTTCACACGGCAACATCTAGATTTCGACTAACCAGATTTTTCTGGATCCGGTGCAGTAAGCAGTAGCATAGGGACGGCCATCCCATTCACACAGGCATCCAGATTTCCAGCCTGAGGGATTCAAATAAATATGTATATATGGAGATCCGTACGCCACTTTTTTTATGATAGTGAGTGACATGACGAGCAAATCAGGTACCTGATGGTAAGCATGATGATTGCCCATATCAGACACAGTGCCACCTAGTGTTTTAAAATTCAAAATTCTGCGCGGCACTGCACTGCGCCTGTCACTCTAAGATATTAGTTTTTGAAACTCGTCATGCCCAGTATTTTTGCTGGTAACATTGCGCTTTAGACCGGAACACAGTAATGTTTGCACATTGACTGCTTGGCGGATGAATAACTGACAAACTACACCGGATTCAGAAAAAAACGGGTCCGTCCAAAAAAATTAAAATGTTGGATGTTGTTATGTGAACTAGCCATAACTAAGTACAGAAATAAGGTAAAAACAAACCAATTTTAAAATTAAAAAGTTTGCTAAATAAAGTGTATCTTGTATTTCAACCGCTTCAGTCTTATAAAAACTATACTATACTATAAAAGACTTGTCGATAGTAGAAACACACACACACCCCTATAGGCGGTATAGAGAAAAAATGCCCATGAGTAATACCTTCACGATACCTCAACTGGCAGAGTCCCGTCACATGGATTAGTGCGGAAGGTGCGGGTTTAAGTCCCGCTCGTGGGTAAAATTTCTCCTCCTTTATTCATGATGTACTTATGCTCGTTGGAATTGCGGGTCATATCAATACCTATCTTATTGATGTTTGGAATAAGACGCTAATAGTAGCTTACAAAGTCAGGACATTACCTACCTATATTAAAGCATAGCTAAGGAGGTAGGAGTTTTTATTAAAACAAGATTATCAATTATATCATATTTTAATTCGTGAGTGAGTTTCAGTAATTGAGTGTTCAGTAAGTAGACTTCCTCTGTGAGAAGAACACACAAGAAACTCACAGGGCTTAATCTTTTATATTCTTCATATAACAACATATTATATTTTATTTACAACATGGTGATGATGATGATGATAATTATGAGGCATGACAAACATGGTTACATAGTCAGACCTAAACGGATAATAACAGAGTAAGTAGAATACTTTAAAATCTTTCTTTTTCTTTATTTCGGAAACCAATTACACAACACAAAAAAGGTGAGGAAACGATGATGCCAGCTAAAGTAATAAAACTGTGTCGCAGACACCAACGCCCCCTTCCGAAGGGATTAAATACCAAAGCTATCCAAAATAAATGTTACAATACTTAATACCTAAGTTACTAAATTTTTATTACTTAGATTTGATATCTCGACGACCAACAAAATGGCGGCGTGATATCACAGTACATATTATATACTGTGACTATAATATGTGTAGGGTACCTTACGTACCGGCTTACTGAACTATACTGACGAGACTAATAGCTTGGCCCAACTGAACAATCCTATAAATAGCCCCTCCTTGCTACTATCCCCTCCTGTCAGTACAATTCGATAAGAGACTATTATTAATAAATCTGACGTATTAAAATATAATAAATTTACATTTGGCTACTATATACCATACAACAATTTATAAGAGTATATACAGTCCATATATAATCCAATTTATATAGTTCTCATTCTAATAAGTCACTTTATCGTACATTTACATCGTTGAGACACTATTTAAGCAGATTTGATCCGCCCCACTGGTGTTCACAGGCTGCCACTAGATGGCGTTTCACTTACATGTGGAACATGGAGTCGTATGAAAATTCTAACAAACAGTAATGTGGGTGGGGCCTACCCTGGTAACCTAGTAACCCTGGTGGGGCAAATTCCACTCGGCTTTTTGCGCGCCCCACCGAGTCAACTTAGTGGGGCATATTCCGCTACAAAATTTATAGCATTCCACTGTGCCCCACCAGTGGGGCGGCTGGGTGGGGCAGGGTGGAACAATATAAATATTATTCTCATAATATTAATTTATAATAACTTTAATTATTTACGAATCTAACACGGGCTTAAGAATTTACAGTAAAAAAGAACTACTCAATAGTCAATTAAATAAACCGAGATAATGGAAAACAAATTAACTGCTCATGAATAAAACAAGTAAAAATCTTTTTCTCAGCTATTTCCTGGAATAATTGTAAGGTTTATCGAACCACTTCCTCCCTCTGTTGTCACCCCCACCCATTTGAATAATTCTCAATTTTAATAAATTCTTTCTGTCGTTAAAAATCCCTTCAGAGGGTTTGTTTGTGTAGGTACCTAAAGCAATGATGTTTTAGCCTGGTGGATTTTACACCATCCAAACGAATCTTAGGAAAACTCAGCAAAATATGAGCAGTAGTTCTATTTAAATTTGTTTAACCTATGTTTTAGGGAATGGTTTTATCAATCAGCTTGCCAAACGTGGAACCGAAAACCATTTCATATTAAACTTTATGTGCTCTTTGACCTAGTTGGAGCAATATGCAAAAGCGGGATTGGAGCGTTTGGTCTGGCCTTCACTTTCATTTTCATATTGTTCATCCAGCATTGGACCAACTGAAGTTGATAATGACGATGAAAACATCATTATCAAAAATTTTTCAGTGTTCCATACCTCAAAAATAAAATAGGAACCCCTATAGGATCACTTTGCTGTCCGTCCGTCTGTATGTCTGTCTATACGTCTGTCAAGTTTTTTCACGGGATTGGAACTGGATGATAATGTTCTTAGAACGCGGTAGCGTTTTCTTCAGGTGCGGAACCCTACACTCAGCATAAGTAAGTATAAGATGCTTAGTGTAGGTAAGTAACAATAATAGTAAATAATAGTAATAGTACAATAATAGTAAGCTTTAAAAATTTTTTATAATTACGTATTACTCTCTTCATTCAAATTCAAATTCAAATTCAAATTCAAATTCAAATTCAAATTCAAATTCATTGTAATTAGGAATCTATTGTATCAAAACCGCACTATTTTTAATTTATCATGTTATCAGTCCACCTGCATGTGTTTCATGCATACAAAATGCAATATCCTAAACAACATAAAAGTCTATGGTAAAGTCAGAACATAATTTGTTATTCCTTTGGCGAGAGGCTAAATGATGTCCCAAGGTGATAACTCTTCAGCGGAAACTAAATATTTCATTTGGAGTCTTGATTCCTGTGATCTTTGGGTCCGATGTTATACGACTCAAAGGTTTTCCGCTGTTTGGGGAGTACCTTCCAAATTCTGTATTACATATTTGCTTGAGTTTATGCCAGTGAGGGGACGATTTTTGGGATTCTACTACTTTTAAAGTTTTAAAAGATATATTATATTGACTTTTACTTGTATAAAGACAGGTTTTTATTAGGTACCTACAAACTTTCGGATCAAAGAGGGTAAGGACTTGTAAATCAAATCAAACGAGACCATGCTCAGGGACATAAGTCGTTACGTTACAGTTTAAAAAGTACCTGTGGTCATTTTCCAGCTTCATCGTATGACCAGCTCTGCCACATCGTTATATTGCTTTGTCACCCAATTTACATTATGCTGCGTCTATCAGATCTAACGTATAAGCATTCCAGTCCAACGAGGCAAGCCGCCAGCATCTTGGGTATGCTGCTATCTGATAGTGGTCTACCACTTGCATTTTCTAAACGCTTTTATGTGGACCACTGGATTTTCAGTGGCCTTTATATTATTAGTTTACAAACCTTATTACCTTACTTTATTTGACAGCCTGATTGGCACAGATGATAGTAACTCTGCTTTCTGTGCCTCAGGCCCCGGGTTCGATCCCCGGCCAGGTCAAACATTTTTGTGCATGGACATGTCTGTTTGAACTGTGTCTGGGTGTTATAAGCTTATTTAAGTATGTATATCAGTCATCTGGTTACCATAGTACAGGTTTGGGACCAGATGACCGTGTGTAGAAGTTGTTCCATATTATTATTATTAACCTAAAAAAGGTAACTAAAGTATTCTTTTAATTATTTTTTCAGTAAAATGAGCACTTGCACACTCTGCGTAATACATCAGTCAAATAACAACTGATTAACAAAGTTACTAAAATTTAATTAAAGCGACAGGTAACTGGTAAAACAAACTAAAAGTTTGTAGGTAGGTAAATACATCGCAAGGACATTGACCTATATCTACAAAAACACCGTTGTTATCACTGGCACCCTAGTAGCCTGTTTACGCAATCCCGGGGAGTCTCCCGGTTCCGCTAATATCCACCCGGATGTACGCTCCCGGGATATTGCGTGGACACGAATTGCCAAAATATTGTCGTTTGGTTTGCAAACACGTCGCGCCGTTTGTACACGAAACTTTCTTTGAACAAATTGATTTGTGTATTAGCTGTGTGACACTCAAAATTATAATATTTATAGAAGTATAGTTATTTTAGACCAGTCGTCTATGCTTTATTGTTTTTTGATAAAAAAAATTATGAGATCTTTTTTTTTTTCACAATTATTTAGGCTTTCTGCTACCTCCACTTTGCCCCATCAGTGGGGCGGCTTGGTGGGTCAGAGTGGACAATCCAAAATACCGATACATTAAAAATTTATCAGAAAAAATAAATTGTTAAGACGTCTCGGTCAAAAACTACTATAACATTTTTTGGGTACAATTATGTATTTTCTTTGTACGGAACCCTCGGTCTAGTCTTCTTCATTATTACTTCACGAGGACACTCGATATTCCTGGAAAGTAACATAACATACATTCACGCCTTTTTTCCCGAAGGGGTAGGCAGAGGTGTACCCAGGACTCAGTCCCATCATAGTAGATACACCCACATTTCGCCAGTATGTTATTGGTCCCATGTAATAGGGGGCGAGCCTATTGCCATCTACCGGGCACAGTTCCAGACTCCAGGCAGTTATTGAGATAATTCCTAATGGAAAAATCCAATATTTATCACTTTGCCTGACCTGGGGATCGAACCCGGGACCTCTTGATTGGCAGTCGAGCATGCGCCCTCTACGCCACAGAGGCAGTCCCAGAGGAAAGTAAACATACGACATTATCTTCATTTGCATTTTATGATTAGAATAAGGTATAGTACAATATAACGACTATATAACTCTGTAACGAGTAAATAGGTGCTAGATTTAGTCTTCAAATATTGATCTACTCTTACCTGTCTTTATTAATCCACCTACGACTCACGGCTTACGACTCGCTATAATTATAATAAGTGCTACGGATCTCATATCTCAGGACCTATTATTTATATTAAAAGGGGTTTATTTTCAGTTCGTGACATAATAAATATAGCGGCAGATGAGTTGCTACTTAATTAATTACACGTATCAGTTGCTCGGAGAGCCCTCTGTTTTAAAGGAGGGGCTCGTGGCCATGAATATAGCGTTGTCAAGGAATTTTACTCAAAAAAGTATTGTCAAATTGTATTTTCTGTGGTTTCAAAAAAATTTAATGTTATGGATTATTAGTTATTAATCATCATAATAATCTCAGCCATAGTAAGTCCACTGCTGAACATACTCGCCTCACTAGGCGGGCGGGTTGGCGAGCACAGTTTCCTATAAAATGATCAAATCAATGAAATTTTATATCAAGAGAACGTCTTAATATGCCAACACTACACACAAAATAGTTGCGCTTTCATTTATTGACCGCATGCATAATCGTAATTGGTACACCTACCTAAAGTTTGTTAAAGGGTTAAAATGGTTAAAAAAGAAAAGGGGAGATGAGGTACTGACTTCTCGAAAATGGAAAGCTTAAATTAGGTCCCATTAGGTCCTCGTACGTCAGTAAAGTTAATTGTTGTCTCGGTCGCACTTCGGTCTTAGGTACGTCTTTCTATCTTTGTTGTTTCAAATTGCACATGCCAGGTTGTTGAGTATGCGCTGGGAGAACGTACCCTATCTCCCCTTTTCTTTAAATCAATGAATGTTATAGTTTAACGCACATCTCTCAAGCCTAGGTCATGACAGCCGTCAAAAACAGCACTGAGTATTAATTCTACCAGCTACACAGCTTTGTAAAGCCTTTGTCTAGATTCTACTCGTAGATATCAAAGATACCAACCTTACTTCTTTGATATCTAAACCATTAACCGTGAAATTAAATATCTATCACATTATTTGGTTTTATGCTAGTTTTTTCTACTGAAGAACAACTTTACTTTTTTAACTTCCGACCTAGAAACGGAAGAGGTGTTTAGGGTTGATGTGTCTGTATATCTGTGTACTAGTCGTCGATGTGACGGCGGCGATAGAGTCGTCGGTCGTCCAGGACTTGCTCACACGTACCCACATTTTTGAAGATATAAAAAGTACTTCATATATTAACGTATAATAAAGACAACTAGGAACTAGAAAATAGCAATACAAAGATTCAGCAAAAAATTCAATTTAATCGAAACGAGTTGTCATGTCGTATAAAAAAACACCTGCACAAAGAAAAAATATCACAAAAAAAATAAAAAGGCACTGAAAACTTGTTTGGATTAAATTGGTTTTTTTACTGAATCTTTTTATTTTCGGAACACAGTAATGTTTGCACATTACTGCCTGGCGGATGAATAACTGGCAAATGTGTGGTACTTCCACAGGCGGCCCCCTGCAAAAGAGGCCTACCACTACAAAAACCTGACCACTGTTTAATGTAGGCCTCCCTCTATACATTCTTCCATCTAGTCCGATTGTAAGAGGTAAGTATCCAGCGTGTTTCTGCTACCCTTCAATTACAAGTATGTTTCCTGTAACTTGATGGCCTACCGTTAATAAATAGTTCACGTAAAGCATCCCGTGAATCCCGTAGATTGAACGGCGCGAGATTTCTCACGCGGAACGCGTACGTGTACGTTATCTAGAAGAGTACGTGGTTACCGTTTCGTTGCATTAGTTGTGGAAAGTGGTTAGTCAAGTTCGGGAGCAACCGAGATTTATGGATCTGAAACCATTTTGGATTGACGGGTGATAGGTGAAACTCGCGGTACTCATTAATGTTGTCGCAACAGAATCGAGTCTTAAAATATTATGTCGTGAGTGTTTCATGTGTAAGCATAATAATGCACAAACATGCATAATAATCATCTCAGCCGTTGGAAGTCCACTGTTGGACATATTTTATACTCGCCACGCTTGGCAGGCGGGTTGGCGAGCGCAGTTCGATGGTTTTACGCAGAGAACGCTGCTGCCAGTTCTCTGGATCTTATAATGCTTAGCCGGCTCCCGCGGCAACCACGGGTAGAAAGGGTTCGGGTAATATTCTGAAGTTATTGTAATGATATTAAGTTTCAAATAGGGCAAAAAGTGAAAGATAATTTATTACAAATGCAAAAATTAAAGCCCAAGTTTTTTTTCTGTTTTTTTTTTATTTAAAAAATAGGCCTACGTTTGACCCTAATCTCGCTTGATGGAAGGCGAAGATGAGGCCTAAGATGGTACACGTTTGCCTAGAAGGTGTCTGTTCACATTATCTTGTGTTTTTTATTACAATGTTAGAACGTCACCTGTCTTCCCATAGCGTCAACAGTCATTGGCAATTTATAAATATTGTTATGTTTACAAAAATCTAATCCTATTTGACTAAAGCCGTTGCAACTTACAAAATATCTCGAATGTTCAAACCTCCAAGTCAAAATGGTTGCAACTACACCGATTAAAAGTTGGATCGGATGGGATCGTATCGGATTGCCTCCACTTGCTATTTTATTCACAAACTTGTAAGTGGGTAATCGTATCTATTTGGAAACTGCATGTTATTTGACACTAGCGACATTATACCTGCTTTTGCTCTTGCACAACTTTCTTGTTTACCTACAACTTTCCCATTTCAAATTTTGAAAAAATATTTTGAAGGGGGCCAACGATATTTATTTCTTTAAAACTTTCAAATTTCAAAAACATAGGACTATACGTAAGTCCCAAATATTCTAGTCCATTTTATTTTACAATATTCAGGGTATGAATAATATTTATTTTTTTATTATGGTAATGATATAGTTAGGTACTTACTCTAGAGTCTTTGAATAAAAATAACTAAATTGATGTTAAACCTCTTAAGCATAAATAGTGCACATTAATAATGTGGTAAATGCAAAAGGATTAATATTAGTATCGGTAACAATGACGTTAAATTGCTTTCTAGATCGGTAATTTATTGTTTAGTAGATATCGCGAACAATTTTTTTTCCAAATAATGATAAAACAATAATCTATACCCGCCGTGGAGTGACCGGCTGTAGAATAGTGTTCCACCCTCTCTACCCGTGGTTGCCGTAAGAGCCGGCTAAGGGTTAACAGATCCAGAGGACGGGCAGCAGCGTCCTCTGCAAAAAACCATAGAACTGCGCTCGACAACCCGCCTGCCAAGCGTGTCGAGTATTGGCAAAATCCCCCTTTATGGGGAAGGCCTATGTTCAGTAGTGGATTACTAACGGCTGAGATGATGATGATGATTCATCTATTATAACTACTCTGAACTACACTGAGAGGTAAATACGTCAGATTATTAAGAAATCATAAAAAAGAACATTTTCAAACTTTTATGTCATAAATATAAACTGCAGTAACACACAAACATGTCAACAAAATTGTGTCTTACTTTAACCTTCTCTCAGTCTGTCTCGGTCCATCACTGCAAACACATCGGTTGAAACTGCCGATATTACAAAACGAGGTTTAATATATTGATGATTAATGATATTCCCTATGTATATGATTTGAGCGATGATTTGCAGTTAACACTTTCTTGAACTGTAGATTGAGATGGCGTCGATCCCCCTCAGAATCGAATTGCCGTAATTTGCGACTTGCGCGGGTTCTTATGTTATCTGATTAAACGTAAAACACTTCCCTTGATTTGAACAACTATTTATTATATTGTGTTGCAAAGTTATACGGTTACAATAAATTATTTTTCCTAAGGTTCCATAATGTCCGACTGAAGTTCTGAAGTCGCTTCCAAGCAAAGGTTAAAGTAGAATATTTATACATAGTGACATCTATGTTACAATGGCTGAACTTCAATATTTAGATAACATCGATTTTGTTATAAGTCGCCGGAAGATGGCGCTAAACTTATAAATGAATTCTGAGATTTTGATTTTAATAACATTATTTGAAATTAATAAAAGTATATGTTAATTTGCATTAACATCCTGCCCGGGGGGGCGTAACAAATACCATAATCGAGTCTTACTCTGATTTACATAGTATGTCTGACAATAGTGAACTTATTACTACATATTGTAAAAACAATAACTTAAATGTAATAACTTAATTAACAAAGTTATGAACAATGACTTAATTAAGACTATTCTAAATCTATAGGTAACTTACATAGTTTTACAACTGGCCTGATTAATTCGCCAGATAGTGTTTTCAATTTTACTGATCTGATGACATTATCCTTCCCTGGAAAGATTTCAATAATACGACCGCGTCTCCAATGCAGCGGTACTGAATTTTCATCAACAATTAATACTAAATCGCCTATCTTTACATTATCTGAATGTTTGAACCATTTATTCCGCTGTTGTAATGAAGTTAAATATTCCTTCTGATAGCGTGCAAATATATTCTGAGACATTTTTTGAATTAATTGATACCTAGATAGACGTGACATTTTTGTTTCTTTCCATACATACTCAGGTAACGCTACAAGTGGTTGACCTATGATGAAATGACCTGGCGTGAGTACCTCTAAATCACATGGGTCTTCTGACATTGCGACCATAGGTCGCGAATTTAATATAGCCTCTACTTTTGACAATAATGTTGAAAATTCCTCAAACGTGAGTATAGCATCTCCAATCTCTTTTTTGAGCAAGAGTTTAACTGACTTTACACAAGCTTCATGCAAACCATTCATATGAGCAGCCGTTGGAGGTGCGAAGATCCAATTGATATTCTGACGGTTGAACTCCTCCTTGAGTATGATTTCATGACTTAATAAAAACTGATTTACCTCCTTTAAGTAGTTTTCTGTTCCCTTGTAGTTTGTAGCGTTGTCTGACCTGATAATTGAAGGGAGACCTCGCCGACTAACAAACCTCGTGAATGCTGCGACGAAGGCCTCGACTGATAACTGACTTACTGCCTCAATATGGCAACTGCGAGTTCCTGCACATACAAATACAACAAAATAACATTTAACTGATTTAGCATTTCTGAGTGAACTTGATTTCACCAAAAATGGCCCCGCAAAGTCGGTGGAGGTTGAAGTCCATGGCCTGACTGCTGACACTCGATCTGCCGGTAAATCTCCCATGAATGGAGGCTGAATAATAGGGGGCCTGAATCTGAAACAAGTAATGCATTTTCGAACAATTTTAGACACCTGACGTCTTGCTGATGTGATCCAATATTCTTTCCTGATGATAGCGATGAGTGCGGTAGTCGCCGCGTGACAGTACATACGATGATAGTGATCTATGAGCAACTGAACAAACCTATGATCCTTAGGTAACAGATATTGATGACGTGTTCCATACGGTAGCCTTGCTTGCTTGATTCTACCGCCGACTCTGAGCATTCCTTCTTCATCCAAAAATACACTGAGTTTCTGAAGTGAAGTACATACTGATTTCCCTTTTTTCAATGATTCAATTTCTTCCATGAATGATAATGACTGTATTCTTTTGACCCAATATTTAGTAGCAGTCCTGATTTCTTCTAATGATAATACTTTACTAAAATTCCTTTCGTTCCTAGGTAATCTGAGATTCTTCGTGAATCTAATGATGAATGCAGTAACATTGATTAATTTACTGAATGAACTGACCTTTCCTAGCAGTTCCAGGTCCCATGGCTGAACTGGTGTACTGACATGAACAATCTTCTTGAATCCTGGCATTTCCTTTGGTTTATTGATGACGGACTGAGGCCAATTATCTTCATCCTGATGTAACCATGGTGGTGACCACCACAACTCATGGTTGATTAATTCCTGAGCTGACATTCCTCTGCTTGCACAATCCGCAGGGTTGTACTGACCTTTTATGTGTCTCCATATAATACCGCGTTTTGAGTTATGAATATACTGAACTCTATTACATTCAAATGTCTGAAGCTGATGAGGCTGAGACTTGAGCCATGTGAGTACAATGGAGCTATCTGACCATCCATTGATACTGTCCAACTTGATTGAGTCCTCCAATGATGATGCTACATGATTTAGTAGCTTACATACTAGATGAGCTGCACTGAGTTCCAGTTTAGGTATAGTCTGACGAGTTTTCTTTGGTGCAACCTTTGACTTTGCCATAACTAACCGTACCATGACCTCTCCTGATGAGTTGACTGACCGTAGATAAACACAAGCTGCAAATCCTGCTTCTGATGCGTCTCCCATGCCGTGAAGTGAATATGACACTGCATCTGAGATTTCTATGCACCTGGGCAATGTCAAAGTTGATAAATAATTCAAATCCATGATTAATTCTTCCCACTGATGAGTTATTGACTGTGATACGGATTCATCCCAATTTAATCCGTCCATGAACAATGTCTGTAGCAGAATCTTGAATCGCATGATGATTGGGTTACAATAGCCGCATGGATCATATAACCTTGCTATTGTACTGAGTATATTCCTTTTGGTGACAGCTTTTCCTGAAGGTATATTAACCTGATATGAAAGAGAGTCTGATACAGGTTTCCATTGAATGCCCAATACTTTGATGAAGCTCTTGTCCTCGCTGTCGAACTGATGAGATGATATGTCACAATGTTCCTCTGGTAAGTCCTCTAAAATCTTCTGATGATTGGATGACCACTTTCTTAATTCATAACCGGCTGATTTCATGACCTTTATTAATTCCTTTTTCAGTTCTAATACTTCTGACATTGAATTAGCGCCTGCTAATATATCATCCACAAATGTTTGATTCTTGATTACTGATGAGGCCTTTGAATCCGGGTGAGTTACTGACCAATCGTCTGCCAACTGATGAAGTGTCCTGATTGACACAAAGGGACTTGATCGTAGCCCATATGTGTTAGTATTTAATTCATATACCTTGATTGGTTCTGATGTGTTACTGCGCCATAGTATGAGTTGATATTTCCTGTCGTCCTGATGAATCCATGTCTGTCTGAACATTTGCTTGATATCTGTTGTGAACACATACTGATAACGCCTGAAATTTATAAGTATTTTAGTTATATCATTCTGAAGTGGAGGTCCTGAATGTAGACATTGATTAATTGATACTCCATTTGATGTTTTACAAGCTCCGTCAAAAACTACTCTTAGTTTCTCTGAACCTTTCTTGAATACTCCATGATGAGGTATGAAATTATGTTCTGATTCATAGTTATTGAAACTTGACTCTGACATGTGTCCAAGTTCTTCATATTCTTTCATGAATTCACGATATTTCTGAGCAAATACATGATTTTTCTCCAGTTTTCCTTCTAACGCATTCAATCTTTTCATAGCTATATGTCGTGAATCTCCTAACTGAGGCCTATCTGACAAGAATGGCAATCTGACCATATATTTACCGTCTGGCATACGCACTGTAGTGCTATTATAAAGTTCCTCACATTCCGTATGTAATGGATGACTTATCTTTTCCATTGGAGGTTCTTCTGATTTCCAGAACCTTTCCACAGCTTGCTCAAGTGTGGATATCTGAGCCCCGTAGTTGAGTACTGATGATGATGTGTCGACTGAAGCTGATCTTCTGACTTGATTGAGGTCCATCTGATGATTTGTCTCCCCCGTTGACCCGAGGAGAACATACCCAAAGCATGTTCCGTAGGCAGCCATACTGGAATTGATATTTATACGAGTTCCATCATATACATAATTTAATATGTCCGTCCCTAAAATGATGTCCACATCCTGTGGTTTATAAAACTTCTGATCCGCTAGTTGAATGTGAGTTGTTTGATTCAATAACTGATTGGCGTCTAAATATGATGAAGGTATATCACCTGTAAGTTGTTGCATAGTGATTGCATGAGTACTGACTATGGGCACCTGATTACCAACAGGTTTTATGACTATCTTGACTGTACTGCCTGATTCCCTGACCTTTTGACGCCCTACTCCATAGATTTGACATGAATCTGACTGTTTATCTAATTTGAGTTTATTCACTAATGATTCCTTTATGACTGTAATTCCTGCCCCTGTATCCAATAACGCTCTTGCCTTGATGAATTTTCCTTTTCTGTCCTTGATTGAAATGATAGCTGTGGGACATAGGTTTACTGATGATGAAGTTCCCACAGTCTGATTACTTTCTAGTCAATCTGATGATTCGTTTGACCAGCGTTGGCCGAAACGAAGACTTTCAAATTGTTCATTTGCCAAACGAACTGTAGCCCCTGGTGATGGACGTACCCTGGTTTGAAATTGAGTTACTGACCTTACTGGACTTGTGCGAGAGTTATCTCTTGGAGATGGAGATGATGACTGAGGTTTGTCTGAAGTTTGCACATGTACAGTTGAATTATACCTTCCTTTAGGTAAATTGGCTCCCTGACTCCTATGTCCATCCGTTGAAGTTGAAGGCCTTTTCACTGAATCATTATGACAGAGCATGGTATTATGAGAACTCTGACCACAGTGTTTGCACCAATTGTTTTGTGTGCAATCCTTGCTGAGATGATATCTAAAGCATCGGAAACACAATCCCTTGTCCCGTGCCCAGTCCTTCCTGCCTTTCGGTGTGAGTGAGAGAAAGGATCTACAGGTATATAGTGAATGATTATTATCTGAACAATAACTGCAGCGACCCACCTGATCTGACTTGGAATTCTGTGAAGCTGATGTTGCAGTCACTGCACCCGTCTTACGTGTGACTCCTCGCTGGTAATTAACACGAGGTCTGACATTCTCCTTTGGCTGCTGGCGCTGACTGGCAACAGACTCTGATACTGTCAATTGAAGCCGGCACTGCTCATCCAGGAATTCCATGAGTTGACTGAAGGTTGGAAGTATGTTTGTGTCCTTCCCATGACGTTCTTCAAACATTGTTCTGACTCTGGTTGGCAGTTTCTGAAAAATGATGAACAGCAACAAGTACGACCATTCTGATACTGGTAATTCTAATTTTTCAAGTGCCTGAGTACTTTCTCTGATAGGGTCATATAACATTCTACGTAGATCTGAACCCTCTTGTATACGTGGTAAGTTGATGATTCTATCTATGTATGAGTCTGCCAGCAACCTGATATTACTATATCTTTGTTTGAGTAAGTTGAAGGCCACTTCGTAATTTGCTCCGTCCATAGGTAAATGTTTGATGATGGATAACGCTTCTCCACTTACTGATGCTCGAAGGTAGTAGTGTTTTTCTGAGTCTGAGAGGTTTTTACGTTCATGTACCAGCGATGTATATAAATCTGAAAACCCGAGCCACTCTGACAAAGTACCGTTGAACTCCGGTAATGATATTATTGGAAGTTTTGCCCTTACCTGATATTCTGATTTTTCCTGATTTTGAGATTCCTGACTACCTGATGGTTGATCCGATGCCGCCACGTCGACTCGGACCGCCAATTTATTTAACTCACTGAACTGAGCCTTGAAGACTTCCAATTCCTCTTCCCCTATTTCATCCTGTATCTGTAACAGATTCTGATAAGCCTCTATAGCTTCTACATAATATTTTCTAAAGTACTTGAGTGAAACGGAAGAAGCGACTGACTTTGAATCTGATATTATTGTCTCACTGAAATCGTTTAACATACGATATTTTGCCCTAAATTGAGCCTTTAACTGTTTAGACATGTTGATTTGAGGTACTCTCACAATTTAATTATTTTACTGACAGTTTTTGATTGAAATGATAAATTTTTATTTACGATTATTGACAAATATTACACTGAATTGATAAATCCTTGCACTGAACGAACGATCTACTGAATGAACTGAATGAACAAATGATTTACTGAATGAACTAATGAGTGAGTTATACTAATTGAACTTAATGTCCATAATTATTGAAATGACACTTCCGGTTGAATGAACGAGTCCCAATTGAATGAACGACGTGAATTTAATCCGAGTTTTTCTGATATGAACAATATGGACGACTGACTTGATGATAATGTTCTGACACCGTTGAATTGACTTCTTCTGACACTGAATTTATTTGTAACACGTATAATGAACTTTTCACAACACTGATACACTGATACACCACACTTGAACTTGCTCTGAAGTAGGAATGCGCGTGCTCTTGCACAACGCAAACGACGCCTGCGACGGCTCCCTCTGATAATGGCGACACCGCCCCGGCGCCGGCCTGATGAATTTGTGTTTTACCTTACGCCTTGTTGATGATGCAATCTGATATTCCCCTCATGGGCCACCATAAATGTATATGATTTGAGCGATGATTTGCAGTTAACACTTTCTTGAACTGTAGATTGAGATGGCGTCGATCCCCCTCAGAATCGAATTGCCGTAATTTGCGACTTGCGCGGGTTCTTATGTTATCTGATTAAACGTAAAACACTTCCCTTGATTTGAACAACTATTTATTATATTGTGTTGCAAAGTTATACGGTTACAATAAATTATTTTTCCTAAGGTTCCATAATGTCCGACTGAAGTTCTGAAGTCGCTTCCAAGCAAAGGTTAAAGTAGAATATTTATACATAGTGACATCTATGTTACAATGGCTGAACTTCAATATTTAGATAACATCGATTTTGTTATAAGTCGCCGGAAGATGGCGCTAAACTTATAAATGAATTCTGAGATTTTGATTTTAATAACATTATTTGAAATTAATAAAAGTATATGTTAATTTGCATTAACACCCTATGCCCTTTATAGGGCATAGGGAATATCTTTACCACCAACTCTTTTGGTAGATTCTGACACAATTTATTTGTCGGGAGTATTTTTCTATACACTAGCAACACCACCAACGAAATACGCCAAACATTTTAGAAAAAAAAAAGTTTGACGTTTGAGGTGTCATGGCGGTACCAGCTGTTTTATCTTGCGAACTCGTGAACTCGTAAATAAAAATTTCATCAACGTGCATCGTTCATTTTTTGTATTGGATGTGGTAAGTAATTCATTTATTTTGTGAAATTAGTCAATATTATTGATTTTAGAGGCGATATTTTTGGAAATACAAAAGAATTTTTCATATTTTGAACGGTTATTTTTGGTGGGAATATAGCCCCCGTTGCCCGGCTAGATCATCTAGAGGTGTACATATTCAATTTAATATTTTTCTTGTATTTAACAGGCTTCTGGAGATAAAATGTCACGAAGATACCTAAAGGACCAAGAAATTGAGAGTGCTTTAGAGGACATTTTTGGAATTCCAGACAACTGTGACTCGGAAGATGGATTGGAGTCTGATGAAGATGGGGAATATAATTCAGATAATTTGCGAAATATATTAGAAGGTTCTCCTGCTCCGGATGCAGCAATTCCTGAACAATTACAAATTCCGATTCCACCAGAAGCAAATGCCACATCTCACCCTATCTCTGATTCAATAGACTTACCAGAGAGAGATGAAGAGCCAGAGCAGTCAAGTGAATGTGAAGAGTCAAGTGAATGTGAAGAGTCAAATGAGTCTGAAATTGAAGAAGATGAGACATGGAACAAGAAAATGTGGATCAGTCGACCAGATGCAGAGGTTTTTGACGAAATATCAATAGCACCCACTTATCTGCTGAATAATAGATGCCGTCCAGTAATACATCTAGATAAATTTTTCAGCGATGATGTCTACAATTTGATAGTCACACAAACTAATTTGTACGCAGAACAGAGCAGGATTCGAAACTGGACTCCAGTTGACAAAAATGAAATTCGTGCTTTTTTGGGTATGATTGTAATTATGGGATATCACATTTTACCACAAATAGATTTATACTGGTCAACAGACCCAGGATTCAGGGTAGAAGAAGTAGCCAGTGTTATGCCTATAAAACGTTTCAAAAAAATATTGAGAGCACTGCATCTAAATGACAATACTCAGCAACCACAACCAGGACATCCAGATTTTGATAAATTGTATAAATTGCGTCCTTTACTAAATCTGCTTAGTAACAATTTTCAAACGAATGCCAAAAACTCGTCATCACAAAGTATCGACGAAAGTATGATCCTGTTCAAGGGAAGATCAAGCCTAAAGCAATATATGCCCTTGAAGCCCATCAAAAGGGGCTATAAAGTGTGGTGTCGATGTGAAAGCAAAACAGGATACTTATACGAACTTGAAATATATACAGGAAAAACTGGTCAAGGAACTGAGACAGGTTTGGGAGCCAAAGTCGTAAAGAATCTAACAAGAAAACTAATAGAAGAAGAATTTGAAAAACATATCACATTCGATAATTTCTTCACTGATACTGCCTTGATGCAGTACTTACACGAGAATGATTTATATGCCACTGGAACGGTTAGGAGAAATCGATCTGATTTACCATCTATGGTAAAAAGGAACAAAAACTTGAAATTGACCAAAGGAAACTTCAAGTGGAGGACAAAGAATGATGTGGCATTTGTAGTGTGGCAAGACACAAAAGAAGTACTGATATTGTCGACTGCTTTTCATCCCAAAATAGGAACTACTTATGTTTCAAGAACACAGAAAGATGGCTCCAGGCGACCTATCAAATGCCCAAAGGCTATTCAACAATACACAAAGAGAATGGGGGGGTGGATCGTTTTGATCAAATAAAGGGAACTTATTCTGTTGGACGGAGGAGTAAACGTTGGTGGCTCAGAATTTTTTATTTTCTCTTTGATGCGTCCATCACCAATGCTTTTATATTGTATTCATGTACTTCAAGAACACAAACTCTCACCAATTTAGAATTCCGTGTGGCCATTGCCAGAGGTCTGATCGCAGGATACAGCAACAGGAAACGGACATCTTCTTTGGGAAATTATGTTTCCAAGAAAGTAAAAGTATTGGAATCAGAGAATTACCAAAAAACTATAAATACTGTCCCAACTGAATTGCGTTACCAAAATGTAGGTGCACATATGCCAGTGGCCTTGGAGTCTTACAGGCGTTGTAAACTATGCAGCACCAAAACCAATGACAAAAGGAGCAAAATAAAATGTGAAAAATGCGATGTTCCCCTGTGCATCGTACCATGTTTTCGACAATTTCACTGTCCCTAAAGGGCACCGGGAATATATTTCCCACCAAATTTTCCGAGGGTTTCCCCAAATTTTTCCATATTTTCATTGAAGACGTATTTTTTAATAAAAATAAAAGTAAATAATTCACTGCAAAAAGTTATTTTATTCTGTAGGATCCTTATGCCCGCTAAAGGGTTTAAAACTATTAAACTAAAGACTTTAATTTGGTACACTAGTTGGGGCCAAATGACCGTGTGTGGAAGTTGTGTCATATTATTATTATTATTATTATTATTATTATTATTATTATTATTATTATTATTATTATTTCACATTACTTACAATAAAAGATTAAAATTTTCATAATAAATATAAGATCCACAATGAAACTTTTTTTGGTAAGCCTGATCTCTCTCAGCTCTCTCATGTATTAAAATAGTCAATCTTTATATATTGTGTGCCCCACTTAGAATAACTTTATCTAAGGTGACCCAGTAACAGAATAAGGGTTTTAAAGCAAGTATATTAGGAACCGGTCCGGCCGTTATGGTCCCATTCCATTCCAAAAGTGTTTTTGAGTTTACATATTTTTGTTATGTGCTGCGTGTATACCAGCGTAATACTCAGTGGCCTACGAAACTTTTGAAGAATTGTGTTTTAATTATAAGTTTTTTTTCTTGTATGAAACGCGTGCGCATCCCTGCTCTTGCGATCGTGGCTCACCTTCGGCTCGCGCCAATAATACCGTCTCGTATTCATGTTCATCTTAGCACACTTGTATAGTTCGACAAAAAAAGAGTAGAAAATAATGGGGGCGCCACTGTTTCTTATTAGAGTAAAAACAATTTAATCAACACATACACTTTAAATTAGTTCCGTTTCTACTCTTTTATGTCGAGCTATATCATAATGTACTATTAGCATATTACGTCGAGAGAGTGTAACCGTTTGATAACTTCGTAGGTATATGTTTTAATGGATATGGTAGAGTTACAATCAAAAGACCTCATTGTTTTCACTACAAAAACAGTAGCTAACAATTTCGATATCTCTTTGTCGCCTTTTCGGTGAAAAATATTAGGTATACGCCCGGACTAAAAAACACGCTCAAAAGGATAATATAAATTTTGTGCCGTTTCCAAGAATCTTGTATTTCTAGCTTAGATTTAAACGAAATATTCCGAATATCGGAATAGAATTTAGTTGAAAATTGAAATGTTCTCCCTCCGGGGACTCTGCATGCCAACGGAATAATAAAATAGAAAACATAATTTAATTTAGACAAATATTTTAGGGAAATTCGCAATAATAATAAAGACGAAAAGAAAACCCTTTAACCATTCGACGCAATCCTATTAAATATTTATCAAATCAATATTTTGTATTCCAGTGTTGCCTCAAAATGTAATAATTGATATGAACTAATTAATAAAATAATTGATGCAGTTCAACACGTAGCTATACAATAGCAGTAACATATAGCTCGTGCAACAGATGGAAGATAAGAATATAAGAAGATAAGAAGACAAAAAGAGTAACGAAATGGAAGGGCTAAACCGGGAACAGGAATAGAGGAAGACCAAAAGAGCGATGGGTTGACGAGATCCAAAAATGCATTGGTGGAAACTGGATGGAGACAGCAGAGGATAGAAAGGAGTGGAGAAGGTTGGAGGAGGCCTATACCCAAGAAGGGACCGTGCCTCAAAAATAATTGTAAAAAAAAAATATCATAAAAGAGAAAAGAAAACGACATGGGAAATAAAAAGGCTTAATAATAATAATAATAATTAATAAAATATCATGACTAGCTGTGTCTCGCGGTTTCATTCGCGTAGTCTTTGTTCCCGTGGAAATATCGATATAAAAGTACCATATTATGTGTTATTCCAGGATCTAAACTATCTACATACCGAATTTCAGTCCAATAAGTTCAGTATTTTTGGTGTGAAAGAGTAACAAACATCCATCCATCCTCACAAACTTTCGCATTTATAATATTAGTGGGATATTATTTTTAGGATGAAGTAACCACATTGTTTACTTAAAGTTTTATATTTTTTTTTTAATAAATCGGCACGAGGTCAGTTGTAGTGGTAGGTCTCTTTAGCAGGGGCCCGCCTTGGGAAGTACCATACCTTTGCCAGTTATTCATCCGCCAAGCAGTAATGTGCAAACATTACTGTGTTCTGGTCTGAAAGGCAATGTTACCAGCGAAATCACTGGACATAACGAGATTCAACAACTAATATCTCAGGGTGATAGGCGCAGTGTAGTGCCGCACAGAATTTTGAATTTTAAAACACTGGGTGGCACTGTGTCTTATATTATGGGCAATCATGATGCTTACTATCAGGCACCTGATATGCTCGTCTTGTAACACGTTTTAAAATACATAGAAACGTATTATTCAAGCAGGTTACTGAGTTAACTCATAACCAATGTTTCCATACTTCCTCTCAGGTAGTTCAGTAGTCACGTACAAGCTGCGAGTGCGAGGGGAGGATGGGGTAAGCAGTCGCCTTATGAAATTCAATGAGCATTTTGTCCTACTCTGAAAGTACACATGTGACTGGTGGGATGTCGTGTTTGTAATCCACTGTGTGGTGGTGTGTGTTATAAGATATAGCGATTTTTTTCCTATGAATTCGTTCCATTTATTTCGGTCATAAATAAATAAATATTTAGGTTAACGCTAGTGTAAGCAATTCAACGACATTATACTATCCCTTACCATCGTATAAGAAATCAAATGCAGTCACCACGTAGTCATATTTTTGGTCGGAACTTACCGAAAAATACCTGTAAATTACAAAAAGAGGTCATCTTAACATTATTTCATGCTCTAACTGAAAACAATTCCTCAATACACTGCTCAAGTCAAACCATTATGGATTGTGTGGTGAACCAATAAACCCACATGTCTTAGTTATCATAACAGAAATTAAATTGATTTATCACGCTATCGCCTATGAGTCAGGCCAGTTCCATAATCCGCTCGCTTGACACTTGGAGCAACGTTAGCCATCACAAGTTATTCAACGCCGCGCCCGTGAGCGGCAAGTGGAGAGGCTCAGTCTAACACACTGGCTGAATGAAATACCGTCTTCTGATTTACTTTGAATTATCTTATTGCTTAAAAGGACTTAAAGGTCTGTTAACCGAGATTGTTATGTTAATTCAATCGTTTCATTTCATGCTTAGGTATCTCCGGAGAAATTCAGAATGTAATTATCAAACCATTCACTTATAACTAAACTTAATAATGTAGCTTATTTACATCGTAGAGATCCGATAGCAATATTAGGATAAATTATTTCGGGATCTTCTCGAGAGGCACTTATCGTGTTATTAACAAACTTTATGATGAGAAAATAACTTCATAATTTATATAATCTTGGCCTAAATGATGATGGACACGTAATATCCGATTCTAAAATTGGATTAGATGAAAATGTCTATGAAATTAAAACTCTACTACGCCTTTGTCACTTCTTAAAAATTAACGTAATACCACAGGATTACGTACTATTTTGCCACAAAAGTAAATACATACGTCATATTATTATATTATCTGCTACAAAAATATTTTTTCTGGAATTCGACAGAAATCGTTCTTAAATTATTATTTTACCGATAATTCAATAATCTATTCAAAGACTCTCCGTCACCGTCGGTCTATTTTACCACGTGTTCTAATTATCTCCGGTCTCCTCACATTACATTACAACGCTCACATTACAACAAATAAACAAATGGTGTGTAATCTGTTCAGACAAAATGAAAGTTCCGCGTCCGAATCAGAGACATATTATCTGAGAGCTTAGCTTAATGTCAACGTGTTTGCCTTGTGGTTTAAATTATAGGAGATGGTCTTGAACTCAGTAACTATCGGCGTCAAAGTCGGTCCCAAACTAGTTAGTTGTACTGTCGCTTTTATGATTGTTTGCTTCAAATTTGCAATATATAGAGCATCGCCGTAATTTTCTTGAAGTGCACATAATATTATGAAGAGTGTTCCAAGTACCAACTGCATCTCGATTGTCTGCAATGACTGGCATCAGCTAATAGGGCGCGACTCCATTAGAAACATCTACAACTTATTAGTAATAGTATGTTGATACAAATTACTCGCGAGTGTGTACACGAGCCTTTCGGAATGGCACAACGAGGGGTCGTTTGCATTCAAAAGATTCATGCATTTGAACTAGTGTTTTTAGTTTTTAAACCTTAAAAACAGCACAAAATAACTTCAGACCAAAATCGGAAGGGGTATTATAAGTTTGACATATCTGTCTATGTTTCTTTCTGTGGCATCCTCAAATAATGGGTTGAATAATATTACGATGATATTAGTTTTGTGTCTTGGTTTAATTTTCCGGACCGGAAGACGTCCATAGAACGCCACATCATCATCAGATGATGATGAATTTTGTGTCTTGGTTGGTGGTCTATCTTGTAGGCCTACTATACTTCGTCCGATTAATGATAACTTTTACAACAGTTTCTCCCTTTGACTTGTCCCAACAATGAAGGACTGTAGTCATCTGTATTCATTGAGCACGCTCGGTGTCGATCGAGCCCACGCCGATGTAGATTGATGGAATAGCCGACACTAACATTACGACTATACTACCTATCACTACACCTCGCAGTTATTGCGTACTATTTACCTGGGTAACCTAATAGAACTGCCATTTGGATCGGGTTTTTTGTCGAGCTCGGTAGAGTATGCAGTTATTATCTACAGGGGTGATCTAGTGGCGCTATATTTTGTATGGAGTCATTCCTGAGTGGGAGGCACTGTTGCTTCTCAATTATCAAAGGATTACATGCAATGAGCAGCGTACGCATACATATGTTTACTGCATATCTAAGTATGCAGTAAATATCTGTATGCGAAAGCATATGTTTCTGTAACCATTATTAATGTGCTATTAATGCGGCGCCCACATGTTATAATATCATATTTACAAATTTAAAGTGTGCATCGATACTGATCCACACTCTAGAGAATAAGAACCAATGTCAACACTTTATTGGTGAAAATTCAAATTCTCTTTATTCAAAGATTTAAGGTTACAAATGATCATATTATTTTAATAAAAATTACGTCCCGCCAAAATCTGTCTTTTCAGACGTATGAATACTTAATATAAATATAAATACAACATAATATCTATTATTTGAATTAGATTTGGAAAAATATTATTAAATTAAGTCATAATTAGTCAAACCGTTATAATTATATTCAATTATTCTTATATGCAAAAAATTCACATAAACTATAAAAACATTTCTCAGTCAACCACCGCGTCAAGTTAGCCTTGAATTTATTAAATGTCAGATATGCCCAGTGATGCCGTTGCATTGTAAATAATAATCACAGTCTTATTTTCAGGAAATACTGCAATTTAATTTCGCAGCGTGTCTGCTTGGGCAATCACAACGTTTAGATAGTTGACTTTTGACAAAGAAAAACTTTATTCCTTTCAAAATAAACAGGGTGATTTTCGAGGTAGTTTGAAGCTACAAGGGAAATACAAAAAAAGCGTTGATTCCGGGATTAATCTATTGTGAGTCGTGACAATCGTGGGACCTAACACCTGTGTCCAATCAATGGCGATCGCTTTGTTTAAAACAAAAAGGTTGAACGTTACAAAGAGCATCACGTAAAAGGCTCGCGTGAACAATTTTATTTTTGTTGTAAAAGTTAGCACGTCGATACGTATCGCGCGGGCGGGCGGCCGGCGGCGGGACAAACCTCGATGGCCGATCAGAAATGCCACTCTGACCGCTTTTTGTGTACAATTTCGATTACACGTACAATGCGGGCCGAAATAACTACCTCAGTCATTTAAATATTAAAATATTTTTTGTACACAGGCAAAAACATTGACAAAAATAGGTGTGTAAAAAAGGTGTGTATATAACACATTTAGTTTTTATGACGACACTATCTAAGTAAGTCGATGATAATTAAGCAAGCCCAAGATGGTGGACCAGTTAGTTTGTGTGTACCACCAACGTATCAAATAAAGGGGTTTTCCTAAAAAAAAGTTTATAAAATTCGCTTAATATAATAAATGATCAAACGAACTTACCTGTAAGTTCGATCCTGATTATGTGACCAGTTTTTTTTCGACGCGATTTATTGATTTTTAATTGAATAATGAAAGTGTGCATTGTTATCTGTCCCTCAATACACACAGATACGAGTATGTCGGTTGTCGTTCACAGATATTCCAATTCCATTCGCGGTCTGTATGTCACGCGAACGACAATTCATATTTTATTTATTTCGTTTGTTTTGGACAATGTGATGCCGAACTCCGACCAATTATCTGATAACTGCAACAATCATTTCGTTGATTGGGTATTTTAATTGGTTACTTTTTATTTAATGTCCTTTGTGTGAAATAAAAGTTTATATTCTGCTTATTGTTGTATTAATAAAGTGTTTCTATTTAAGCTTTCTATTGATACGTTGAGGTGTTTTAATTATAGTTTAAGACAGAAACCAAATCTGTGATATCTCATACTAGCTGGACCACGCGGTTTTACTCAAGTCATCAATACTACAGAGTCTAAACTCTACATATTACACCAAATTTCAGTCCAAACGGTGCACGAGTTTTTGCATAAAAACGCAACGCACATTACACACACACCGACAGACTTTTACATTTGTAATATTAGTAGTATTATGCAATAATATATAGGAAAAGCTGTATAGATACACCAATTGTGAGCGGATGGCCACATTTGCCATTTCCACTATGTAGTGGAACTGTACAATGTATTTTATATATTAATATACCCCCATTTTTTAAGTAGGCCTCTTAATGGACTACAATTCAATTATCAGCACCGACTGGCATCGGAAAGCTATCTTCCACGTTTCAAACTCAAACAAACAACATCAAAATAAAACAACTTCCACGAGCGTTCATATAAACCCTCAACACTGACGAGCCGCGGCCCTCTGCCCTTGTCGGACTTACTTTACCTAGATACCCGTAAAAAGGGAGCCTTCGGAACAAACCACGAGTTTATTCACTCAATTACCTGTGCTCTAAATTACTTAGCGAAAGCTCAGAAAATCGGATTAAAAACAACTGAGTGGAAAATAAAGGGGAAAGTTATGGAAAGGGCGCAATGTGTCTGGGTTTACGTTGAGGCGTCATCTTAGCGGATCAACTGTTTTACAACTACTAACTTACACTGGGTTACGAGTAACTCAGATATGCAACATAAAATAAAAAAAAGCTCAAAATCTACAGTGTTTAGTTTGACTACAAATGTAATGTATTAGGAAGCTTTTCTGTTATTATATGTAGGTAGGTATTTTGGATCTAATCAATCCGTTTATGATCATTTTTTTGGTACAAATTTAAAAAAGAAAATAATAACAAAATAAGTATTAAGTAATACTAGTGAAGGTAATATATAGACATACACAATGTGTGTTTTCATATAATTATGGTTGCACGTCTGATCCAAAAACCTACAACTTGCCTCTCTGATAAGTAAGTAGTTTGATTAGACCACTGGTCACATACAACTCAACAATAAATACCACTCTTGTATTTTAGCTTAAGCAAATTACTCGGTATGTTTTCGACAAGGTTAGGCAGTGACACTGAAACTATGACATATATGAAGTCAGAAGGATTTAATAAATACTGGCTGACCAGACCATGAAATTCATGAAATATTATGGATTAGATCAGTTCTAAAATGTACAAATGGAAAAAAAATCTAAAATATAATATATTCTTCTTATCCATAGAAATTAGGCAACGATTGCCTCATTTATGATAATAAATAAGAGATATCATGTTATTATTGGTCGACATAAAATTTAAATGACCCCACTATAGACTTTTTCATTGGTAAATGTGTTTCTAAAACAGATCGTCTCATAAATATTTGATATTGCGAGTTGGTTTACTATTTACCTACAGTAGTGAGTATAGAGAGTCGTATTTGCATCCGAATATAAAACGTTGGATGGAAACGTGGATTTGCGACAAATGCATTTTGAATTTATGGAATTTTCAACGCGGGTGTTAGAGTTTTGAATACATGATTAATATTGATCGTGTTAAAATCTTTTGTAACCTTTCGTTCTAAGAGATTTTTCATCGTAAAAATAAATAAAGTTTAATGGAAAAATCCAATCACACTTTTATCAGCTTGGAGTCTAGAACTGTGACCGGTAGATGACAATAGGCTCGTCCCTATTACATGAGACCGAAACATTTATTTTTTGTTTTTAATGCGATCCTTTCTCAAAAGGTCCCAAAACCAACAAAGTGAACGAGCCCAAACTCGACTATCTCAGCACTTTTCGTAAGGTAGTTCAAATGGCAATCCCTTTGGCTGCATCATCAGACCCTCATCGTCATGTGGAGTGAAAATTCCACAAAACAACAAAGCAAACGAGCCCAAACTCGACTACACTTTTCGTGAGGCAGTTCCAATGGTAATCTTTCGGCTCCATCATGAGATCCTCGTCATCATGTGAAATGAAAAGTACTTATTGAAACCAATACAACATTACGGAGTTCCAGTTGCTACAGCATGGCTCCATCATCAGATCAGGTCAGTAATAATTCAACTCAATTATAATATTGCATTGTCACTTGTTAAATTATATTAATGTTAGCCATAGTTTTCTAAACAACCTTATTTTATACAAAAAAATGTGTACAAGAGGAATTTAAATGATTCCAAAACTTATCAAGAGAATACATCAAACAGGTTCAAGTAGATGAGATTCTAAAACTGCAATGTGTAATTGTCGGCAAAAAAGATGAATACAAATATAATTGACAGTCTATAATAATCGCAGTATAGCATTCACTAAATAAAAAAAACTTCTCAGCAACCTAACCGGAATTACACTTCAGATCCATGAAGATCCTTTTTTTTATCACGATGTATAAATGGAACTCTGATACACCTCACAAATAACATTCTAATGGGGAATGGTCTAATATTACCTATCCGACGGACCTGTAACCGAGCCGGCACTACACGTCTTGACCAGTCATTCTTGTAGCTCCCGTCGGTTGGCTCGGGAGGGAAGTGTACGTTCTGCATTATGCATGCAATAAGAACATTATATAAATTCCTTGCGATGCAGCGCAGGTGGAGAGCTCACTTGACTCTTCAGTCACGAGCGCCTAATGTATTGGCCCAAGTTAACGCAGTTTACGCTGAATCATTTTAAATATCTACAAGGACAATCAATCAGTGCCTGTCTGATAAGGACTCCAAACTGTGGATACACTAGTTACTGTAAAGACCTTTTAAGTTTTTAGAGCTTTGTTCTATCTTTCATGCCTGTATTTGTTGAGAAAAGATAGCTAGCTCATTTGACGTGCACCTCTCGTGGGATTCTCTCGTCCTTTGACTATCTTTATTGTCGTTTTGGGAGACATTCTTTAGACTTAGAATAAGAGAGGTTATTTATTTGGAAACTAGCTACGAGTGTGTGTGTGTTTGTGTGGATTTGAGGATTTATGTGTGTGAGTTTCTTAGTAGAATCGTATTTTGTCTTCTTTTGTAGTTGCATTTATGTACGGTGGAGTGTCAGGGTTTTCACATCGTCCGAAGGCTTTTACATAACCTAACAACTATCGCCTACGAAAGCCGCAACTATTAAAACATAGTGTCACCTATAATTAGCATAAAATAACATATAATATGACGCCTTTTTCCCGAAGAGCTAGGCCCAAGTCACAGTGCCATTGTAGGTAAACCCACATTTCTCCCGTATATTATTAGTCCTATGTAATAGGGGGCGAGCCTAATGCCATCTACCTGGCACACTTCTTGACTCCAGGTTGTCATAGAGATAATTCATCATCCGTCGGAAGACGGTCCACTTCTGAACATAGGTCTCTGCCATAGAACGCCATAAACTAATTCATTTGATGGATTATGGAGAGCACTGCTGGTTTGTTTTTTAACATAGTGAGTGACAAGGCGAGCAAATCAGGTGCCTGATAGTAAGAATCATAATTGCCCATATCAGACACTAGTGTCACCCAGAGTTTTAAAATTCACATTCTGCGCGGCACTGCACTGCGCCTGTCACCCTGAGATATTAGTTGTTGAAACTCGTCATGCCCAGTAATTTTGCTGGTAACATTGCCCTTCAGATCGGAGCACAGTAATGTTTGCACATTACTGCTTGGCGGATGAATAACTGGCAAAGGTCTGGCAAACGCCACTCTCCAAATATGTCCTTCTGACGGTTCTCACGGCTCCCACGGGATAGAAGGGTGCCTCTATTATATAGCCGGGAATCACACTGCGGCATAGATATAATTCTGTCAAGCAATCTCCACACCTCTATCCTTGTCAACCCGATCATTAATGGTAATGATGATATCTGGATATGATACACCACATCTGTAACCAGCCTTATACTAACCGCAGCGAGGTATATTATGTGGTTTCATTATTTCATAACCTGAAGCGATCGCTCTAAGGATTGTTATATCTACTAATGAACTTTCATTGTACAAAGTTTACATTTTAATAGATGTTAGAACATTATCACCTTAGCATTTGATACATTACTCGACTGCCTCGATTATTTAGTGGCCGCAAGAGCTACTCTTAAGAGGTCCTAGGTTTGATTCCCAAGTCAGTCAGTGTTATTAGATTTTCCATTAAAAATTTTCTCAACAAATGTCTGGAGACTGGATTTTTGCCTAGTTGATAGCAATAATAGGCTCGCCCTCTATTACGTGGAACATAATCAAAACCGGCGAAATGTGGTTGTACCTACTAAAGAAATGAGTACACCTATGCCTAACCCTCCGGGAAACGTGATGTTATGATTGTATGATATTAATTTACTCGAGCCATCGAGTGATTATTGATTTTTGATATGATCCTAAAGAACCTTTTTAAAAAATCACCTGGTATTCAGGGCTATCGGTAAGTTAGCATCCCCTTAAACGGACATTTTACCCCTCATTTAGAACAAATTTTCCGTCGGAACCAACTCTGAAATCGCAAAATTCTACTGTTTCAAAGAAAAGATTCCGTGCTATAAAATACAAAAAATACGAATAAAAATGTTGTCACAAGTCCAGAACTTGAATACAAGTTCAGTATAAGATCGAAGGATCAAGATCCGATATGTTCCACGTCGTAGCGATACATAAAAATATTTGCGCGAGGTTGCGAGGAAATTGAATACACAATCTCAAAATCGACCAGTTTCGCTACAACCTCCCCCCGGCTCCGTCTCAACTGATCCCATCGCAAACCAATGGATATGCTTCTCGCTTCTATTCGGAAACTCGGGATAAACATACAAAAGATGTATGTCTGTATGTATATATATATGTATGCCGCATGATTCGCCAGTTCTGCTACGGATATGAAAGTAAAATGAGCTCGGTATTTTTGTATTGCAGGAATATGTTTTGGTACTTACGACTTATTATACTATACTAGCTGCGGCCCGCGGTTTCACCTGCATAGACATTGATCCCGTGGGAATATCGGGGAAAAAAGTACCGAATTTAAGCCCAATCTGTTTAGTTGTTTTGGCGTGAAAGAGTAACAAACTTTCTCGGTATTTAAATATAATCAAACATAATCATATAATATATTGTAGTGGTAGGACTCTTTTGCAGGGGGCCGCCTGGGGAAATACCACACCTTTGCCAGTCATTCATCCGCCAAGCAGTAATGTGCAAACATTACTGTGTTCCGGTCTGAAGGGCAATGTTACCAGCGAAATTACTGGGCATGATGAGATTCAACAACTAATATCTCAGGGTGACAGGCGCAGTGCAGTGCCGCGCAGAATTTTGAACTTTAAAACACTGGGTTGAACTGTGTCTGATATGGGCAATCATGATGCTTACCATCAGGCACCTGATTTGCTCGTCTTGTCATTCAATATCACAAAAAAAAAATGAAATTCGTAGAACAAGTAACAAGCAGAGCTCAAGTGAAGTATTGACTTGAAGACTAGATTATCTAGTATTAGTCTAAGCGAGTGCAAACTGAAGTAAGTCGCATCTAAGTTAGTGCAAACTTGTCGACAGCTTACCGAGGCTTGTTTCTCTGAGAATTAGTTTACCTCCTGCCAGCGAGGTTTCAACTAGAGGAGTACTCTCTATATTATACTAGTTGTGCCCCACAATTTCACCTGCGTAGTGTTCGTTCCCGTGGGAATATTGGTATAAAAAGTACCCATGTGTTATTCCAGGTTCTAACCTAGCTACATACCAAATTTCAGCCCAATCGGCTTAATAGCTTTGGTGTGAAAGAGTAACAAAAATCCACCCATCCACTGATCCTTTTTTACAAACTTTTATTAACATAACCGTGCCGTGGGGTACCGGCATTAGAATAGTACCTCACCCTCTCTACCTGGGTTGCCGTAGGAACCAGCTGATAGGTAAATATCCAGAGGACGAGTAGCAGCGTCCTCTGCGTAAAAACCACCAAACTGCTCTCGCCAACCCGCCTGCCAAGCGTGGCGAGTATTGGCAAAACCCCCCCAATGATAAGTACCATACAGACCAGGCCCCCAGTACCCGGCAGCTCCGTTATTCCTGACTCCGGTAGTGGTCACGGTAACGGCGGAGCAGGGGGTGCTAAGAATCCCCGGAAGTTTTCCGGCTACCCACCCCAACGACGACGACTGGCCCTGGTAACACACAACATACGCACTTTGAGGACCGACGAGAAGATCATTGAGCTGGAAGAGGAATTAGATAGGTTACATTGGGATATTGTGGGGTTGTCTGAAGTCCGTAGAGAGGGCGAGGACACGATAACCCTAAGATCAGGTAACCTACTCTACTACTGGGAGGGCGACCAACAGTCCCAAGGTGGTGCCGGCTTTCTCGTCCACAAGTCCCTCACTAACAACATTATTACCATCGAAAGTGTGTCGAGCAGGGTCGTATACCTAATACTCAGAATATCTAAAAGATATTCGCTGAAGGTCATTCAGGTATACGCACCGACCTCGTCACACCCAGATGATGAGGTTGAGACTATGTATGAGGACATCAGTAGGGCCATACATGCGTCCGAGACCCACTTCACTGTTGTTATGGGGGACTTTAACGCAAAGCTAGGCAAGAAAAGCGATGACGAGCTGAGAGTGGGGCAATTTGGATATGGGAAACGGAACCGAAGGGGACAGAGGCTGGCCGATTTCCTGGAGAAGGAGGGACTCTTTATGATGAACTCTTTCTTTCAGAAGCCGCCTCACAGGAAATGGACCTGGTTGAGTCCCGATGGTTCCACGAGAAACGAGATAGATTTCATCATGACCAACAAGAGGCAAATATTCAATGATGTCTCTGTGATTCACAGGGTGAAAACCGGTAGTGATCACAGACTGGTAAGAGGCACATTGAATATTGACGTCAAACATGAGAGGTCACGCCTGATGAAGTCCACGCTCCGACCTACTCGCGCCCATATACAAAACCCCGAAAGCTTTCAACTCGAACTATCTAATCGCTTCGATTGCCTGGAGGATATTGATGCGTCTGTGGACGAAATTAATAACAGGCTTATAGAAACTGTCCAAACGGTGGGCTCTAAGTTTTATAAACCTCGCCGTACAAATAGACCTCAAAAATTATCCGATCACACCCTAAACCTCATGGTTGAGCGACGCTCGCTACGACTGCAATCTCCCGATGATGCTAAGTCATATAGGCAGCTCAATAGACGAATTTCCAAATCCTTGCGGCATGACATCCGTCTCTTTAATACTAGTAATATTATAGAGACGATAGATCGGAAAAAGGGCTCCAAAGTGTTCGCAAGAGATATGTCTATTGGGCAAAGCCAGCTGACGAAGCTGAAGAGAGAGGATGGCAGCATAGCGTCGACAAAAGCAGAGGTCTAAGAGGAGATCGAGAGGTTCTATGGACAGCTATACGCTTCGGTCGCCAAGCCTGTTAACAGCGCGGTTAAAGACCCAAGAGCCAAGCTGACCCGACACTATACCGAAGATATCCCGGAAATCAGCCTGTACGAGATTAGGATGGCCCTGAAACAACTCAAAAACAACAAGGCGCCGGGTGATGACGGAATTACATCAGAGCTTCTGAGAGCGGGTGGAACACCGGTACTTAAAGTCCTCCAGAGGCTCTTTAACTCTGTCATATTCGAAGGTGTGACGCCAGAAGCATGGAACAGAAGCGTGGTGGTCCTATTCTTCAAAAAAGGTGATAACACCTTGTTGAAGAATTACAGACCCATCTCGCTTCTGAGCCATGTTTATAAGTTGTTTTCAAGGGTCATTACGAATCGTCTCAGTCGCAGGTTCGATGACTTCCAGCCGTCCGAGCAAGCCGGTTTCCGCAAAGGCTTCAGTACCATAGACCACATCCATACGCTGCGCCAAGTTATACAGAAGACCGAAGAGTATAACTTGCCACTATGTTTAGCGTTCGTGGACTATGAGAAGGCCTTTGATTCGATCGAGACATGGGTGGTGCTCGAGTCTCTCCAACGATGCCATATTGACTATCGGTATATCGAAGTGTTGAAGTGCTTGTATAGTAACGCCACTATGTCGGTTCGAGTATAGGACCAGAGTTCGAAGGCAATCCCGTTGGAAAGAGGCGTAAGACAGGGAGACGTCATATCTCCGAAACTGTTTACTGCCGCAATGGAGGACGCCTTCAAGCTTCTGGAATGGAAAAGACACGGCATCAATATTAATGGCGAATACATCACTCACCTTCGGTTTGCCGACGACATTGTAGTCATGGCAGAGTCGATGGAAGATCTCGGCACGATGCTCGAAGACCTGAATCGAGTTTCTCAACGGGTCGGTCTTAAAATGAACATGGAGAAGACGAAGGTGATGTGTAATGCCCATGTTGTGCCGACCCCAGTATCGGTTGGGAACTCGATTCTAGAAGTTGTTGACTCATACGTGTACCTAGGACAAGCAGTCCAACTCGGTAGGTCCAACTTCGAGAAAGAGGTCAATCGTCGAATCCAACTAGGCTGGGCAGCGGTCGGAAATCTACGCAATGTCTTCTCGTCCAAAATACCTCAGTGCCTCAAGTCGAAGGTCTTTGACCAGTGTGTGTTACCAGTGATGACTTACGGATCTGAAACGTGGTCTCTGACTGTGGGCCTTATCAGCAGGCTCAAAATAGCGCAACGAGCTATGGAGAGGGCTATGCTCGGAATTTCTCTGCGAGATCGAATCAGAAATGAGGAGATCCGTAGACGAACGAAAGTTATCGACATAGCCCAGCGGATTAGTAAGTTGAAGTGGCAATGGGCAGGGCACATAGCACGTAGAACTGATGGCCGATGGGGCTGCAAAGTTCTCGAATGGAGACCACGGACCGGCAAGCGCAGCGTAGGACGTCCACCCACAAAGTGGACAGACGATCTGATAAAGACGGCAGGAACACGATGGAGGCGGGCCGCTTACAACCGGACTGAATGGAAATCTATGGGGGAGGCCTATGTTCAGCAGTGGACGTCCTGTGGCTGAGATGATGATGATGATTAACATAACATTATATTATTTGTAGGAAATAGGATGGTAAGACTAATAATATTTTTAAAAGTATATATTTTGTCGGTGGCCTAGTGATCACTATGATTTACTATCGAATATGAGGGCGCGGGTTCTGTCCCCAGGTCAGGCACAAAGCGTTGTTAGAATTTTCCGTTAGGAATTATCTCAATGACAGCCAGGAGTCTGGAACTGTGCCCGGTAGATGGCAATAGGCTCGCCCCCTATTACATGGGACCAATAACATTCTGGCAAAATGTGGGTGTACCTACTATGGGACTGGGTCCTAGGTACACCTTTGCCTACCCTTTTGGGAAAAGGTCGTGATGTTATGTGTTTATTTACCGACCTTATTTCAATACTTATGTTTACACGACCATCCAGTTTGGCAACGAAAACTGGACGCTGCCGTGGGAAAGGAGTGTTATTTATTCTTTTTCATACTATATATATTAAAAACATACATTAATATAAGGTAAACCAATTCAACTAATAACTTAACATAAATTATAAATAAAAAATATCATTTAGGTCGCCTCCTGCAGGTAAGGTGCCCAAAAAACTAGCTACATTACCTCTCTGTATGGCCAAACTTATACGTTGGCCAAGGTAGTAACCAGCCTTTTGGTCACCTGAGGTTTCAACTAATAGGCGCCTCGATAACTCCCTGAAAAAGGTTTTAGTTTCTGAACCCCATATTTATTAATATAAGCCATATAAAGAAATTATAATATAAAGTCGTAGATATTATATTATACTCTTCTTGCTAAAAAACCTTTACCTTATATAAAATGTCCTGTGAATTCGAAAACGCAATTTTAAATTACATTTCCTAAGATCAAACAAACAAACTCTTTGATTATAATATAAAAGAATATTTACATTATTACGAGCCGAGATTAAATTTCCTGTTCGTCGTTTCATAAAATTCCTGACTGATACAAAAGAGTAAAATATATTCGTTTCGTAGATCATGCTACGAGTGCTACGAGTCTACGACGTAGCACTTGCTACGTGAATCCTTTTATGTAGTGAAATGAAAATCGTTTTAAAAAAGCTGTAACTGCGAATCCGTCAGGATTGATCTGGAGAGATCTTTTGATAAAAAGTATGTAAGGGCGTTTCAAAGTAAATCTGCGAGAGGCGCCGTTGGATGAGATACAATCGTATTTACCTCTGAGGATGAACGAACACGTTGCACTATGGATACTGGAGGAGAATTTGTTTCTATATATATTTTTAAAGCAATTTTCGATACGTTTCTTATTTGGATTCTATCTTCCTCCTTGCATCGTTTCCCCAATGCTTGGGGTCGTGATCAGGTTACGGATATCGGGATGACCTTCTCCTTGACAATCTTTCGCCATCTACCCCTATTCTCGGCAACGTGTATGGCTTCACTAACACTTATGTTTAGCGTGGTTCTGATCTGGTCCGTCCATCGCATCGGACTTCTGCCTCTGGGTCTTTTGCCATTGATTTGGTCACCATAAGCTTTTCCAGGTTATTACCGTTTTTTCGAGCTATGTGACCGAAGAATTCAAATATGCGGCGGAGACAGACGTTAGATAACCTGGGCTTTTTATCCATCCGCAGTTCTTGTAGAACGGATTTATTGGTTCTGTGAGCCGTCCATGGAATACGGACCCTTTTACGCCAACACCACATTTCAAAAGCATCTATGCGTTTGCGGTCCGCGGATCTTAATGTCCAGGTCTCTGAGCCGTACAAGAAAATGGAGAAGACTAGCGAGTTGACTAGAGCCGTTTTCGTCTTTAAAGTGATGGTCCTTCCAAATCTTGTCCAGCTGTGACATAGCATTTTTGGCAATCCCTATTCGTCTACGAATTTCAGGTTCGCAGGTTCCACTGTTGCAAATACTTGAGCCTGAGTAAGTGAAGGTGGCAATCAGATCCAACTTGAGTCTTCCTGTGAGGCCTAGTTTGCCTGTGCGATCGATGACCATTATTTTGGTTTTGCCTCTGTTGATAGAAAGGCCCATTTCTTCACTACTTCTTTCCATCCCTTGGATAAGACTTTATCAACTCTTACTGCACCTCGGCTCTTCGAACATAGGTCATGAAGGAGTTTGACCAGATGTCTGGGCACTCCCATCTCTAGTAAGACCTGCCACAATCGAGCCCAATTGACACAATCGAACGATTTACTATAATCGATAAAACACATAACAAGAGGTGTGTGATACTCGTATGATTTCTCCACGAGTTGCCTAACATTGTGGATCTGTTTATGAGTACCCTTCACAAAGCCCGCCTGCTCCTGAGGTATTTGCCAGTCAAGGTAGTATCTTATTCGGCTGTTAATGACATGTAACAGTATTTTGCTAGTATGAGATATGAGCGCTAGAGTTCTGTAATTTTCACATCGTTTTGTGGAGCCTTTTTTATGAAGAAGCAGAATGACCGATTCAGTCCAGTCGTTTGGCCACTCCTCACTATGCCATACGTTATTGCATATTCTGTGAATCATGTCAATGCCAGTGTCTCCTAGTGCTGTTAGTATGTCTGCCGTTATTCCATCGGGACCGGGGGCCTTCCTGGGATTTAGATTGGCTAGAGCAGTCAGTATCTCTGAGCGAAGAATGGGAGGTTTCAGGTCACAGTTGTTCCAGGACATATCAGTTCCAGTAGTTGTTGTACCTGGTCTTTTGTAGAGATCCTTGCAGTATTCTCGCCATCTTTCCGCAACCTTGTCAAGTTCGTGGATCGCGTTGCTTGCAATATCTTCTATGACCCATGACTTTGGTTTGAACTGTCTGGAAAGGAGAAAGACGCACCTTTTTGAATAAATCTGCAGTTTGTAGTTTAAGAGCATGAGCTTCCAGTTCTTTGCAAAAATTTATGATGAAGTTGTTGCGATCCTGGCGGCTGCTCTGCTTGATCTTTTTGCACAGGGTTTTGTAGTTCTCTGCAGTTGTTACCTCATTTAAGCCCATTAATTTTGTCTCCTTCTTCTTCTGAACCAGGTCCCATGTATCGTCGGAAAGCCAAAGTCTGGTTTTTGTCTCAGAGTTGGGCTTAGTCGCATGATTGGGAAGCTCTTTAAGTTTGGTTTCAATCTTGTCTCTGAATATTGGTCGAACCAGTGGATCCAGTTGTCGAGGTTTAGAGCGTGATGTTCTTTTGTTTGTCTTGAGTCGTAGGGCAAACCACGCGACCAGTAGGTTATGGTCAGATCCGCATTCTGCTCCTGGGAACGTTTTCACATTTGCAACTGATGTTTTCCAACCAGTGTTGATTAAGATGTAGTCGATTTGATTTCTGAAACGATCACCAGGAGACCTCCAGGTGTAGAGACGACGTGGGTGGTGCTGGAAGAATGTATTCATGATACTGAGTTTTCGATCGACGCACAAATCTAGTAACCTCACTCCTCGTTCATTCCTTGCCCCAATCCTTGCCGACAATGTTACGGAGGTGATTTTCAAGTTCCGTGTTGCCGATCTTTGCCTAAAATCATTGTAACTTCTCGTCTGGGTATAGTGTTAAGTGTATCATTGAGGCTACCATAGAATTCTTCTATAGTGTTCTCATCTGCCTGGCCTGTTGGTGCATATATTTGTACAATGTTAAGAATGCAAGGTTTAGTGTTAAGTTTGATGGTGATTATTCTGTCGGATACTGGACTGTATCCTAAAACGCTTTTATTAATCAGGCAATAGGTTCGCCCCCTATTACATGGGACCAACAACATACTGGCGAAACGTGGGTGTACCTACTGTGGCACTGAGTCCTGGGTACACCTCTGCCTACTCCTTCGGAAAAAAGGCGTGAATTTATGTTTTATATATTTCACAGTAAACTTTGCATATTTTATTTTACAAACACCAAGAAAAAAATTAAAAAAAGGAAACTAAGAGGAATAAAAGACCTATGAAAGAATGTCTAAGACAAAAGAAAAAGAAAGAGTAAAACACTCCGATATCTATAAAAATCAAAATCAAAATAAAAAAAATTAAATATTTTTTTATTTATAAGAGTAAATTGTGGTACTTACAGTGTTAGAAATAATAAATGTGTCAAATACGAGTACGTTACCTTTTCCGATGAACAAATTTTAATTGGGATTATTCATAATTAAATAAAACAACATATGAAATTATATTACAAAATGAAAATATGTCACAGTTAAAAAGATTACAGACGATGTCAAAATTCAAAATGTTATAATTGTCAATGTCCAAAGTTAATCTTAGAGTTGCCAGCAACGACGTTGAATCGCTTCCTAGTTATAAAATTATAAGGCCTTACGAGAAACCCGAATAAAATAAATAAAAAATAAATAAAACGTTTATTAACAGAACTAGATTTACAATATTATATTTAAATAAAAAACCCATGTGTGCCACATCTAGTGTTTATAAATCAGTGTTATAATGTTACGTTATCAAGGTCCAATTGAGGCGCGTACCTGAGAGAGAGAGGGGCGTCTGTTTATTCCTTCGCTCAGACGTGTTTAGCAATTTCACCTGATTTGATTTTTTGCAGGAAATATTGCTCGAATATTTTTAAAGGTTTTGTATGCAAAGGTTTTTAGTTATATTAGGCCAAGACAGGAGTAATTCAAGCACCTCCCAAAATAAATTATGTTTGAATAATTCAATATTCTAATAGCTCTAATGCTTTAAGATATTTATGGAATTAAATCAAAATTTTGGGTTAGAGAAAGACTGATAATATCAACTATTAAATTGTACGTCTTACATAGATAGGACAAATATTTTTTCATATGCTTTCCCATATATCTTTACAAATTATAGTAAAACCATTTTTTAGCTAGCTAATATTCATGTATTCGTTAGCTATCTTGTGGAGATGTTACATTCCAAATGTGCACACACTCCCATTGTTGTACCTCTTTCTTTTGGTTTACCGCAACAAGCTAACGTTAAAATTATCTTGTTTGGCGGGTGGGTTGGCGAGCGCAGTTTGCAGATAAGCCGGTTTTTACAGTAACCACGAGTAAAAATTATTTTATTGCCGGCTCCCCACGGCTAATATACACGCCATAAATTAAAAATATTCATAATAAAATCAACAAAACCAGCAAACACTTTGACTTGTGTTTTCGTTCAAAAGACCTACCGCCTTCTTCATCACGTTCATATAATATTATTAATATTGAAAATTGTGTGAAATCGACGTAATACAATGACATTTTAGCACTTATATATGATATATATAATAATGAAATGTCTGCTTGCAGACGAAATGTATTGGACATACATATAGGTATTATTAAGATTTGTACCTTTAACATTATTATATTAAGTATTTCTAGCAAATAAACTATTTGATTTGATCTGATTTAGAATTATTATTCATAGAATCCACGAGGCATATAATATGGGACAACTTCCACACACGGTCATCTGGTGGGACCAACTAGACTAGAAGCCTGTACTATAATAACCAGATGACTGATATATATATATATACTTATATAAGCTTATAACACCCCGACACAAATTAAACAGACATGTTCATGCACACAAATGTTTGACCTGGCCGGGGATCGAACCCGGGTAGAGTTACTACCACCTGAGCCAACGAGGCTGTCAAATTTGTTAAAAAAGAAATTGTCAAATATGATACAGGAACGTAATTGGTAAAAAAAGCTTCAAATAAAAATATTTTCTGCATTCTGTAATATATTTGGGAATGCGCAAAAATAAAATATTGAAAGGCCGCAACGTGCAATATTCGTTAGGATTTGTTGGTGGATTGGAAACAATATTCCTATAATAAACTCTATATTTTTACTTTGAATGTACAAAAATATCCAGATTTAGTTATCACACGAAAATATAAAATTTCAAATATAATGCGAAAATGAAAACAGTAACTATAATTAGCTTATAAAAACCATTCTGTGTTAAAACTTAGATATCTATCCACACGTATGGTTATTACGTATGTAGAATTCTCTGTATTTTTAATTGTATTATCTTTTTTTTTTTTTTTTTTTTTAATATGGGTCAACTTCCACACACGGTCATCTGGTCCCAAACTAGGCTAGAAGCCTGTTCTATGGTAACCAGATGACTGATATACATACTTATATAAGCTTATAACACCCAGACACAGATCAAACAGATATGTTCATGCACACAAATGTTTCACCTGGCCGGGGATCGAACCCGGGCCCTGTGGCACAGAAAGCAGAGTTACTACCATCTGTGCCAACGAGGGTGTCATCTTTAAACTTTATAATATTATAATTACAATAATATTACCATAATCACAATCAATACAGAAGTATAAAATTCAATACAATCCAATACAAAATATATGCTACAATAATAATTAATAATTTGTAAACATACTAAAATATCGAACACTGCTAACACATGTATGCCACAAGCATCCTAAAATGGAATATTATGTAGTTGGTATTGAATTTAATCAATAAATAATTATTTATTACATATTATATTAATAATATTATACATATAATTATACTCGTACATATAATAAGTATATTCAAATCTCATAACGACATGTGTTGAAACATGTCTTGATCTTGGTGTCTTGCTTCGGAAGGCACGTTAAGGCATCGCGTTGGTTTCGGCTGTTATCATAGACGATTATCAATTTCAGTAGCCTTTGAAAGAAGTGAAAACTTTCAACTTTGAAACTGCCTCGGTGGCGTAGTGGGCGCATGCTCGACTGCCAATCAAGAGGTCCCGGGTTCGATCCCTAGGTCAGGCATAGTGTTAAATATTGGATTTTTCCATTAGGAATTATCTCAATAGCTGCCTGGAGTCTGGAACTGTGCCCGGTATATGCCAATAGGCTCGCCCCCTATTACATGGGACCAATAACATACTGGCGAAATGTGGGTTTATCTACTATGGGACTGAGTCCTGGGTACACCTCTGCTACCCCTTCGGGAAAAAGGCGTGAATGTATGTTATGTTATGTTTATGAAAACTTTCACTCAACGATGTTCAGAAACCTACTCTACAAGAAAAACGCTGGAATATTTATTTAAACTGTATAGTATTGTCACGCTTGTTTCACCACTACAATCAACCCCTTAACAGAACACACGGCAACTAGAGACGACGTCCGTAATAACGGCAAATTCACGTGAAATTGTCCGGCGTTGACCAATTTACAGACGCGCGCTATCAACACTAACGGCCCTTTGTCCTTTAACATCAGTTGCATGTTTCTCTATGGTTTGGTATGCAATTGTGCCAGTCTGCATTGTGCTGTTATATGAGATGCATTTAACTCGGGACTGCCTCAGTGGCGTAGTTGCAAGCTCGAAGATGCTGATCATGAAGGTGATCATCCCCGGTTTGATCTTAGGTCAGGAAACGTGTTATTTGATGAATTATCTCAAAAAAAGCCAATTGTGTTGATATCAATTGGGTCGCCCTCTATTACAGGGGATGATCTTTACATACTGGCGAAATGTGGGTGTACCTACCAAAGGACTGAGTCCTGGGTACATCTCTGCCTACCTCTTTGGAAAAAGGTGTGATAGTATGTTATATTAAACTCGGTATGTTACAAACGCAACACGTAAAACTAGACACAGTTTTTCGTGTTCAAATTGGATGGATGTTTGTTAGTCTTTCACGCCAAAACTACTGAACAGATTGCGATGAAATTTGGTATGTATAGGTAGCTTAGATTATGAATAACACATAGGGTACTTTTTTCCGATATTCTCACGGCAACGATGTCTACGAGCGGGTGAAACCGCGGGGCACACCTAGTATTATTATATATTTTCGTAATCGTGAAAAACGTTTTTATTTTTTATTTATTTATTTATTTATCATTTAAGTATTTGTTTTTGGAACCACCGTCCCGTCATGTTCTGTATATTCTTCCTCTGCATGGTTGTCTGGAAGAGATCGCTCCCAGCGATAAGGCCGCCTGTTGGTACTCTTTCTAGTTTTTAAGTTTTCTTTTTGCCTTTTTTGTATAATTGTGGTACCAATAAAGTGTTATCATTCATTCATTCATTCATCATTTTTCAAAATCTTTGTTTTATTAGATTATGTTCTTTGTAAATTGCAAACTGCAGACTGCTTCAGTGGCGTAGAGGACGCATGCTCGACTGCCAATCAAGAGGTCCCGGGTTCGATTCCCAGGTAAGGCAGAGTTAAATATTGGATTTTTCCATTAGGAATTATCTCAATAACTGCCTGGAGTCTGGAACTGTGCCCGGTAGATGGTAATAGGCTCGCCCCTTATTACATGGGACCAATAACATACTGGCGAAATGTGGGTGTATCTGCTATGGGACTGAGTCCTGGATACACTTCTGCCTACCCCTTCGGGAAAAAGGCGTGAATGTATGTTATGTTAAGTTATGTAAATTGCAAAATTAACATAATGACTAGCTACAAACTAAATACAAATATAAATACTTATTAATATGCCCCAGAATTCTGATTCTAATATCTAAAACCCAATAAATACGCAAAGCGAGCACGCAATGTTCATATCTCATTCGGCCTGAAATCAATAATGTTATTGAATTAGAAATGTTTAGGCGTAAAGCGAAATTTCAAGCGAAAACTTCAATTTTCAAACCGAATTTCCCAATTTCATGTCTGCGAGTGTATACGCTGCCAATAGCATGCTAATTTGCTGGCCGTTGTGTGCACAGGACAGAAAGCTGGAAGCATAGTAATGAGATTATGAGGAACGGTTTTAAAACAAAAATAACCGAAAGACAGTTTTACTAGCTCTGTCATACTATTTCGCCTGTTTGTAAGTATTCTGTTTCAACTGTAACTATTGCAAATTTGAATTCATATGGATTAGTAGTTTTGGCGTAAAGAGTTTGCAAAAACACACAATAATATTATGTTCTTAGCAACAATAAATCGTGCTTATCATAAAAGTAGGGTAGGGTAGGGTAGGGTGGTTGGGGAAATTGGATAACTGTTGTTAACTAGGACTAGGTATGTATAATGGTGAACATCAAGTCATGATATTGTGTGATATAAATTAATTTATCTACGATTTTTCAAGTTGTGTATTTATCGATCGTTATAATATCGTTAGTGTGAATAGCCCATGTTTAGCATAATCTAATGGCGTTTAGTTTACGTGTGGCCTGCGCTGCGATAGCGCGGGCTGTGGACGTCACACATCCGATTATACAGCTAATGATTCCACATCTATTATACCTACTCACTAAATCCTCTAGCAATGAAGCCGCGGCATACTAACTGTAACTTAAACATACTCTACTTAACATGCGAAATTCAAAAAGGCATTAAAATAATAACGTAGATTAATGAATCAAATAATTAATGGCTCCTTCCACTAGGATCCACAGCTCGGCTCCACATATGAATTCATGGACACCTTTTTCTCCACTTGAATCCACAGTGGTATAGTTCCACCAACTAAGCTGTTTGCCGTGGGGTTACCGGCTATAGAATAGTAACCCGCCCTCTCTACCTGTGGTTGCCGTAAGAGCCGGCTAAGGGTTATCAGATACAGAATACGAGCAGCAGTGTCCTCTACATGAAACAATCGACCTGCGCTTGCCTACCCGCCTATCAAGTTTGGCGATTATTACAACTAGAAATATATAGGTACAAGAGTTATTACAACAAAGTTCATATTATTAAGTCGAATAAAAAACCTCTGTATTGCAAACTGAATCCACGAAAAAGTAATCCGGCAATAAAACGCAACAATAACAAAACTCGCAATAACATTAGAACAACACAAAAACTCGTATTAAAGCAGCGAAAGAACAATTGGGCGTGCGAGGCGCTATAAAAATAATGAGAACACCATAATTAAGGCGCAACATTAATCCGACCCACGATTTACAAATATAAGGCAGTCATTCCACTGCGATGAGATGAGCGATGGTAAATTTTATCGCTCAGCAAAGAGGTTGATTCAGTAAGGTTGTTAGTGTTTGTGACACGGGCGCAAGACGGGTTGGGTTTCAGATACAAGGAAACGCACACGACCCGCGCACGCTGTCAGTGTGTTGATATCCATATAAATACAAGGAATATAATTTGTTCCGTGAAGCGCATGGCCCGTATCACGCGCTATGTGTAGAAACCTTAGAAGAGATAAAAACATACGGCAACCAATGCTTTATCCAATTTACAGACCTCTACAATTGTGGCAGTGTGAGAAATAAGCGCATAACTGTCTTTACACATTACTTTAGCACGCTAGCTCACCGGTCGCTCTAAATGATGCCCGATGTGTATTTTTATCTTAGCATTCTGTGAAATGATACTAATATGTATATAAACATACATAATATATTAGTATATCATTTCAAAATTAGGTAGTTGATGTCTCTTTTTCTTTAGCTTATGTGGGACCTGCATCTTATTGAATTGTTTGAGCGAGAAAATTGTCCATCGCTCATCTGAAGCGGTGGAATGACAGCCTCAAAAAATTCACAAAATGAGTTTTGTTTGGTAGCCGAGCTCGTTCCATTTGATGTGATTCTGGCTTCCGACTCGGACGGACGATTGCTAAAGTTTTGTTACTTCCAAACTTTCCATTTCATTTTCTAAATGCACCATTTTTCATAACTCCTTAGGATTTTATGATTACACACGATTATAAACACAAACATATAAGAGTTTGAGTTCACGCTCTGCCGCAGTTAATTACCTATCAACACGTAGGTTCATAAATTAACGCAAAACTCAATTATTTATCTAATTAATGTTTAGACTAAGTAAATTATGAAACCAAGAGCTTTATTATTGCACAATGAACTATTTGAATAATTACGAGTAAACATAACAGAAAATTATACTGAATATGTTATCGCGCGATATCATAATTTGTTATAATTAATACAGTTATATATATATATAGCTTAAGTAAATTAGTCTATAGAATGGTTACTGTGTCATCTGCAAGACGTCGCTGCGTTGGCACAAAGTATAATATAAAACTTCTATGCTTAAGGTCAGTGCAGATAGATAGTGGGAACGTGACGGGTTCGTGTCAGTTCAGGAGTACCTACGGTCTAATTCCGTGTCTTCGTATGGATGGCAAAACACAGACAGCGTGCGCGGATTTGGCGCTTTTCTTGTCGTACTCCTGCTGACTCGACACACGCCTATTCTACGTGTGTGTACGGCGTAGTCTCGTTAAAACGGCTAGCAAACGCCCAAATGTAATTTTTCAACTTACGAATAGGTTTACATTCGGCACATAGTATAATCCCCACAATTTCAATAGAACGTAAGAGCAGAACAGAATAAGCGTCTACTTTATATTCCTCCGGTTACATGTTTACTTGCCCGTTATTCCTCTCACGAAATAAATCTTTCCTTTATTTATCCTTTCCACAACTAACCTATTGTTTTTCCCATGTTTCCGTAGAGTGATTTGGATTCTTTTTTTTCCTGTCTCCAACGGATAGGGACAGGCACGAGTGATTGGCACACTTTAAATGAAACATTGACTAGATCGTCACCCCGACAATGTTCCCGTACATAATTTCGGGATCAAAGTGCCCGAATGTAATATTCTATAGCTCTATTTGTTTAATTAACAAAATTCATCAAAATTGATCCAACGGCTCAGGCGTGAAAGCATTACCGACTGAGTTAAATTAATTATCGTCATCCCAGCCGCAGGAATTCCACTGCTCGGATATGATTGTGTGGTCAAAGCACAAACTATGGGATTGAGTCATCGGTACACCTCTTCCTTTCCCTTCCGTAAATATTTTAAAACTCGCAGTTGAAAAAATTCAAACATACAGGTTTCTTGTGCGTTCTTTTTGTAGATTGTAGAGGTATATTCCCGAACGCAAGGTAGTTTCATTAGATAATACATTACTGACGTTTGAAAATGTCTTTTTGAGATTATGAGGCTAGATTGCAGTCGGTATGCAGTTATTTGTTGGAACTGTAAACCAACTGCAATCGGGCCGCATGATTGGTTTGCAGTTATACTGCATTCGAACTGCAATTCTGCAGTCGGAGTGCAGTTTAAATGCAGGCCGTATATCTAGAGAGCCTTATTTAAATAAAGTACTTTTGAGTTTGAGTTTGGGAAGAAGGAGTCCGGCACTTGATGTGCATCGCTCCGTTATCCTATTTCAGCTATATAACATCCATCTGTGTACAAAACTAGTGCCAGTTGTTATACGAGATACCTATGAGCTCACGAGTTTGTTTCGTTTTGTAGCGCTGTTATTGTGTGCAGGTATTGTTTTAGAATTTGAATTGTATATGTGAGGGTTAGAATATCTTGTAAAACAGAATATTGCTCGGTTTTCTTGTCAACTGACTACTATTGAGTATATGACAAGCTTGTATTGTGACACGGGACGGAGATTTGAAAAATACTCTATTGAATTTTGAAATGTAAAGGTATAACTTTTAATTAACTTTTTATTAACGGTTTAGTAATATTACACAGAGTTTCACATGTGTGGCACTTTTCAAATAGAAGTAACTAGTGTATGTTATTTATAATAATAAAAATAATAAAAATTTTTCATTTCTCCTTCCTTAATCATCGCCCCGGACATAATGTGTGTAACATATTCATTTAGAAGATTCCAAGAAGAAAACAAGATTCGATTGGATCTAGGAAATTGTAATTACAACTTCAGTATTCATTCAAAGTTATCACGTACGAGTATCTGAAATAACTTTGTACTTTACCATAAATTATTTGACATAACATAATGCCACCGGGCACGGTTTCAGACTTCTCGTTGTCATTGGGAAAAATCTTAATGGAAAAATCCAATAACACTTTCTACATGACGTGGGGATTGAACCCAGGACCTTACAAACGACTTGTGAACCACTCACGAGTGTTGAGTGGTTCACACACTCACCGAGGCAGTAACACCGTAAAATTGCCGCTAAAATATTAAATTGCAAACGAATGACCACAAACATCCAAATTATTCTAAACTCAATTTTCACACTCGCCCAAGGTAATTTTAAAGCTAATAAAAATATGTGAACAAAATGAACCAGCGTCTATAAACGAGTCCCCTGAATCGGTCACGTTTGACGATAACTGCACCGCTTTCCAATCGCTTCTATACAACCTTTATATAACCAGTACATAACATTTATATAGCCGGTATACACCGACAACCCAATCTAAGAGACGGCACTTTAGAGTGGTATGCTTTTGCCAATGATATGAAGTGAAACTCCGTTACAGCCGGCCTCATCCCTTTTTGTTTCTCCTTCGATTCAATGTTTGCAAGCCTCCCCTTTACTCCGCCACGTATCGGAAAGTTTCTTTACATAATAAAATGCATAAAAGCAGCGTCTTTAAGTTGAGTTACCTCCGCCACTATATAATAGTATCGGCGTACATTCGCGCGGGTTGCGAGGATGAGCTTGGATTCAACCTGTCTAGTTATATCCTCCATTTTATCGAGTGTCGAGTAAAAATTGTGTTTCGATGGTCTCGAGACCAATTCTCTCTATGACTATCAAGATTTTTATTCCTTTCGGTTAAAATATTTTTTCTTGATAGATACCACAATACAAAACCAGATGAGCGATATCTTAAATATTGATTCCTTACAAAAGATAATTCAAGCTGACACAAGAGGCAAAACACGCTGGATGAAAGCCGGTTAAAACATGTTTAAATGGAAATCTATGTGGAGACCTATTGTCCAGCAATGATTTTCCTTTGTGTTAAAGACGAAAATAAGTGCGATTAGCACACAAAATTGCATCTTTGTTAGATATAATCTCATTGGTGTTGTAGTTGCAAGCGCAATTACTGTTGAGCATGAGGTCCTTGGTTTGGTTCCCAGCGAGGGCAAAGTGCTATTGAATTTTACTTTAGATCATTTCTCAATAGCAGCCAGGAATCTGGATTTGCTCCTGGTTGATAACAATAGACTCACCCTCATTTACTCTCTATCTCTTCCTGGCTATGCGTCTCACAAGGTGGTGGGTCAGCCTTTATAATCTTACGTCTCCACTTCGCTTTATCCTCGAATTTGTTTTCCACAACTTCGCACTCTCTCATGTGTTTTTGCACTACATCTTTCTACCGTGGTTTCGTACCGTGGTATAGGTATAACATGTGACTTAAAACACCACACATTACTGTGATCCGGTCGGGAAGGGCAATGTTACCAGCGAAATTACTGGGAATGACGAGTTTCAGCTACTAATATCTCAGGCGCAGTGCAGTTAAAACACTGGGTGGCACTATGTTTGATATGGGCAATCATGATGCTTACCATCAGGAACCTAATTTGCTCGTCATCATAAATTATCATAAACATTTCACTCACTCAACAATTACTTACTAACATAAACAAAAATAAAAAAACAACTGGCGAATGTGGATGTATCTACTATGGAACTGAGTTCCGAGTACACCTCTGCTTAACCCTGTGGGGAAACAAGGCGTTATGTTATGTTATGCCACTATGTTTTCACAGCACTAAGTTTGTTTACATACCAAAATACAACTAAAAGACGCAAGATATCTGAATAATGAACGAGCTAAGTTAAATCCTAACTCCTAAACTAACATGAGTTCAATGAATCAAGCCTAGCGTCGAGCTCAAACATTACCCGGCTGAGATGAAGAGAGCCTCCTGAATACTAAGCCAACGTAAAAACTTACCAACATTTATACAAATACCTCGAGAGATATTAATGCAAAAAATTTACTCGTACATATGGGTTGAGGCGTGGACATAGTTATAGCGGTAAATGATTTTTTTGTGTTTGGTGAATAGGAAACATAATATTTATGATTTTAAACTATCATGGTTGTAAACAATAGGATCACATTTTAAGGTATGATTCGACGTTTTTCGAGTTCCCGATATTTCGACGCAACATATTTTGTGAAAACGTCGAATCATAGCAATCATCTCGTAAATAAGTAACAGTTTTATCAGATATAAAAAGTTTCAAACCAGTCCGCCTAGCATGGCACGGGGATAACTCATTTTCCTCGTTTTTTGTCTCTTTCGCGTACGAACATTGCATATCTGCTGTCACGTTCTAACCCCATGGGACTTCGTTTTCCCTGGTCACTGTGCTACCCTGGGGGCTGTAGATTAAATAAATTTTAAGTTTTGTGGGGGTCAAAAGTCGGCCGAAGTGGTTCGTGCAATAAAACCCACGGACGGTGTTTTGCGAACTTGGTTGACACGCTACCTTGTGTCTAGATTCTCCTATGTTTCGTGGGCTGTTTGTTTAGGACTGTAAATCTTGATAAGTATATAAATGTTTGAATATTAATTAAAACACTTTTACGGTTTTTAACGCGTATGATGACATCATTTTTTGTGATCTTTAAAACACTTCCAGTGTTTGTGGTCACTGGAAGATTAATAAATGACATCACTTTATGATTTTTAAATTTATATTTTTTAGGTTATTTCAATATCAAACAAAAATCTGACATGAAACGACACGCTGCGTACAGTTACTAACAGTACGCAGCGATCAAAGATCCAGCCAACTCCACTCTTACTCGTCTTTCTCTATTTGCCTCTCTTCTCTCTCAAATGTTCACAAGTACGGCATAAACAGTAACTCTAAAAAATTATGTAACATCACGCCTTTTTTCCAATCGAGCAGGCCCAATCCCATATTTAGTACATCCACGCTTCGCCAGTTATGTTTTTAGGTCATACGTGGGGGCGAGCCAACTGCCGTCTACCAGGCACAGTTCCAGATTCAAGGCTGTCGTCGAGATAATTCTTAGTAGGATAGCAAAATTCCGAGACAGCAAATACAATAAGTGTTGCTTAAATTAACTTTAAAGACCTCTATTATTGGTCACCCGTTATACTATAACTACCCGTACAATGAGTCCGCTACAAGTGTCCCCACACTCGCGTGACGCGTTAATGCCGGTTGATAGATGCTTGCCGCTCTCCGCCCACTGACAGCCACGGATTATCACACGGACGCAAAAACAGATCCGCCGGCAGTGGCGACCCGCCCTTTGCTGACGGATCCCTTTACGTAACATGCTTGATCTTGATTAAATATTTTTATAAAACTAAGGCGTACTTTTCATGACCAAGTTGACGTTGTTCTTAGGAAAGGCCAAGTCAAAAGTACCTACAATCGACGAGCATGTATGAAAAATGTCATGAAAGTGAACGAAGCAAAAGTTGTATGTCAGGATCGTAGCAAGTGGAGGGAAATAGTCTCTGCCTACCCCACCGGGAACAAGGCGTGACTGTATGTATGTATGTATGTATAAAACTAAGGCTAGTTACACATAATATACGACAGCCACACCACTTCGCAGCGACGAAATGTGGTCAGGCAGTTACGTATGCGTTGTGATATCTATAAAATGCGAATATACGCTAGTTTGCGGCGTGGTTGTTATGTGGTTGCGATGAGTTTGCTCATTAGCCATGTTGTCCATAACGACGACAATATGTGGTCTATGTATATGCTACCATTCATTTACGAACAAATAAGCCATGTAGGCGCGTATGTTGTTGTGTTGTGGTTGCAGCCCGTGTAAAACTAACCTGAAAAATATTTCTTACAAAATTGTGGAACTCTAGATCCTTGAATACACGGAGATGTCACGCGAGTTTCTCTGAAGTGAAGATTTCAGCAGCATTTTGTAATAACACTAACTTTACTATTTTATTCGGGCGATTGAGTAATATTAAATCATGCCATAGATTGGTAATGGAAGTCTCCTAGTTATTGAATTCACTGATAAATAGAAACGTTTGATTCGAATGAAATCATAACACGAGTTCCTGTATGTTAATAAATTGCAAAAGTTTTAACTGGCTCTGTTCAAATGGGAGACCGTTTATGAGCACTTAACAAAAGCATTAGTTTTTATTACTAGTGCTCATATCTATTAATAGTATATCTATTCTATAATCTATAAATAAAAGAGTTTGACGTGACTTACTAATAACAATGGACAGCCTAAACCGCCTGACATATAGACTAAAAATTTGGATGGTGTATTCCCCTTACTTTGCAGAGATAGACTAAGAAAAGAATTCTGAAAATTGTCACACGGGTTACGCAGAATCACGAACTATTCGGTTAGTGAGCCACGATTTAGATTGAATGGTCCTTTATAAAAGAATACGTTATAATCAACTTAACTTTATTGAAGGCCAAGCGACTTGGTCCGCTTACGTTTTAGTTTCTGTAAGCACTAAAAATCTAAAATAATATATTTTTCCAACCATGGCAATTACAGTCACGCCTTTTTCCCGAAAGGGTAGGCAGAGGTGTACCCAGGACTCAGTCCCATAGTAGATACGCCCACATTTCGCCAGTATGTTATTGGTCTCATGTAATAGGGAGCGAGCCTATTGCCATCTACCGGGCACAGTTCTAGACTCCAGGCAGTTATTGAGATAATTCCTAATGGAAAAATCCAATATTTAACACTGCCTGACCATGGGGATCGAACCCTGGACCTCTTGATTGGCAGTCGAGCATGCGCCCACTACGCCACCGAGGCAATTTAAGCCCCGATGTAGGTCGCTCCTAAATTGCTCAAACGCATGTTGAATTTATTGGTTTTACCAAAATTAAAATGTTGTATTGAAATATGTGTTGCAATATCGTATAGTTTTGGAGATATGGTAGTCCCATTTTAAGACCCCTTAAAATGGGAAGATTCAAAAATCCTTTCTTAGCAAGTACACGTCCAGATAACAACTACACACACACATTCCAAGTTTAGTCTATCATCAGTGGTTAGGTCTAGGCCGCGGCGTTGCATGTCTTAGTGAGACACTTAGAATTTCATAATAGTAGTCGTAGGTACATTGATATTTCTATGGAACTCAGAAAACGGGAACGGACGAAGCCGCTGGAGTTTACTTTGGTATAAAACAAAGCATATTGTGAACGTATCGCCTTGAACAATGGTGGTTGGTTCCACGCGTGTTATTACTCAATTTGGTGTAATACAGAGATACTGGGAAAGAATAATAACGTCGCCAGCTTGTGCTGTATGGACTGGTTCAATTTGGAGCTTGGTTTTATTATAGAAACGTGGCGCTATATGATTTTGTGTTATTGATTTTATAAAATTAACGACCTGTTGTAGAACGGCAAAAATTTAGAGATGATTTCAAAGGTGAAACTGATCTTTAGGTCATAGGGCAATCAGTGATATCTTTGCGGTTGGTTTAGTAAAAAAATCATGTTTCTTTTACTTGGTCATAATGGAAACTTTTACAAATTTTCTACTAATTAAAAAAAAACATGTTTTGTAAAAAGGACAGCGTTAGGCTTGGTACCTAAGGGTTGCTCACGGGACGGGTCAAGTTGTGTTACTTGTATTTGAATGGAAAACAACACATTGACAGCGCGCTCAGGTCTGGCGCAATTTATTGTATATCTGACACCCGACTAGTCTAGCGCTCGCATATAATGTGTGAATCCACCTTGAGGTACAAAACGTTATAGTTAATGCAATGACGTTGAATTTCTTCTTACAGTTAATGATTTCATAACTCTTATAAACAGCCCATAAATTCTTTTCAAGTAAGTCTATAGTCTATGGAAACGACGAAAACTTAATTAGATTCCACAGAACAGCGAAGCACAGGCTTCTGTCATAATTCAATACAATCCAACTGGCAGCGGACAAGCGAAAGCAAACAAACGGAAAAAGTCGCCATTCCAAAAACGTAACAGTTTCCCCAAACACGGCAAAGGGTGCTCTTGACCGTTGTAGGGTAAAGCGGTCCTTTCATTTGGCGACTCTTTTGAATACTGGCAACATTACCGGGTGCCATTTTGGCGCGGCCAAACGGAATAATTTAATAGACTGACGGCTTTGAGTGCTTGCGCCATTTGCCGCCGCTCAACTTTTGCATTTTATTTTTGAATTGGTGAAGAGCTTGATTGTCCTGAGAGCTGTGATTAGTGGCCGCAGTTCAACAACCGATAGCTGTTATTATACAGTGACGATAGAACATAACCACGCTTATATAGTATAGTATGACCGTGACAAAACTGACAGTGTGTGGTAACTTCTTTATTACTAGCGGGGCCCCAGTTTCACCCGCACAGACATCGTTCCCGTTGGAATATCGGGAAAAATGTACCCTATGTGTTATTCCAAGGACCCAGCCAGACCCAGATTTGGTATGCAGGTAGCATACCAAATCTCAGCCCAATTCGGTAATTTTGGCGTGAAAGAGTAACAAACATCCATCCATCCATCTAACCAAAAGCGCGCTAGATGGCGCTGGAGGTGAGTTAGAACTCGCAAGCGTTTTGTTCACCTTTTAATAACGTAACTTTTTTACATTGTACTGAAATTTGATAATATTAGTAAGATGATGATACTTCTCTACCTAACCCGTCGTAAAAAACCGTAAGTTATGAGAGGATCCATACAATGAATGAAAACACGTATGAATATACTCGTACATACATATACAATATCAGGGCATATCACGGTAACTCACTGGACGCATGGCCGTGGGTGCACGTGCAACGGAAAATAGTTTCGTCATAGTTCAACTATGATACTGCTATGAACTATATAATAATTACATTTTGTATTTCTGGAATCGCACATCATGTGTACTTGCTGAACATAGGCGTCACCCTTAGATTTCCATTCAGTCTGGTTGTAAGCGACCTGCATCCAGCGTGTTCCTGTCGTCCTTATCAGATAGTCTGTTGACCTTGTGGGTGGACGTCCACCGTGGGAGAACCTTACAACCCCATCGGCTATCAGTTCTACGTGCTATGTGCCTTGCCCATTGCCACTTCAACTTGCTAATCCACTGCGCTATGTCGGTAACTTTAGTTCGTCTACGGATTGCCTCATTTTTGATGGCATTACCCTATTTCGAGCTTACTGATAATTACATGTATTTAATACTAATATACTTGCTACTCTACTACAATAAGCAATTAATAAATACCATTTTAAAAACTTTCGAACCACGCCTTAAATGCCAAACAATCTGGCCAATTTCTGCACACAGCCACAAATTGATTGAAAGCCTTCGCGATGAATCGAACATCCAACAAACTCTTAACTTTGTTTTCCCAAACACGACTTTACCAAATTTTGTCACAGAAATATAAGGGCAGAAGGCTGGTATCGAGTATGTGAGCGAGTGTGAGTAACCTGCGTAGGTTATTTGTAGTGGTAGGCCTATTTGCAGGGGGCCGCCTGGGGAAGTACCACACCTTTGCCAGTTGGCAACTGTGTCACTGTGTCTGTTATGGGCAATCATGATGCTTACCATCAGGCACCTGATTTGCTCGTCTTGTCACTCAATATCATAAAAAAAGGTGGTGTTTACACGGTATGCCGTAGCGACTATGGCGTCCGGTGGTATTTCGTGGGACTTTATTTACGCCTTTATGTTGCAGTGATAGGACCGCCAATTGTTACTACACTATTTATTACTCGTATCAATGTATAATTAGTTTTAAGTTTTATTTTTGTTATTGGATTTATCCATTATTAATTTTGTCAATGACAGTCTGGAGTCTGCAACTGTGTCCGGTAGATGGCAATAGGCTCACCCCCTATTAAATGGGATCTTAAACATAACTGCTGGAGTGTGGGTGTACCTAATATGGGACTAGTCCCTGGATACACTTATTGTACCCCTTTGGGGAAAAAGCGTGTCTTTATGTTATGTTTTCTTGTTTGTTGTGTACCAATAAAAGTTTATCTACTGTAACAGTACGCCTCTCTCGTTGTATGGCGGTCTTCTGTGTCTATCCGTTTTACAATTTCACGCGCCGTAATTAATGGGGATAAACTTCGTCTTATCTTTTAAATTAAAAACACCATCGATATAGAACCATTGGATTCTCCATTGTCTCGTTAAATTCCGTTCCGTTTAATGTAAGTCAATTAATAAATTCTTTTCATCAACCAATTGGGGACGTTTTGTCGTTTTCTGTCCAAATATTTTGATGGGATGAAATATTCATCTCTATTTAAATTTTCTTTTAGAATGTTAACTACGGTATTATTTGACTTATTTAAAACGAATAAGAATTTCTGCTTTCTGTAAATAATAATATCATGGAAATGTTAAAATTACTACAAGGTTAGCTGGTAGAAAAACATTACTAGCGATAAGACTGTTACTTGTACCATTAATATTTTTCATTTGTCTTCTTGACTGAATTAAACGATTTTTGTTTTTATTAATTATTGTTTAACCATTAAGTAATGTCTTTGTGTGTGATTTATTTAAAGTAAAATAAGTAAGTGAATCCGGATTCGATATAAATCTTTGCACAAAATAGGTATCCTTTTAATTTTTGGTCTTAACATTGTGTTATTTTTTACTTGTTCAATAGGATTTTGTAATACTGAACGAGTTCAGAGATAACAAATGTCTGCAAAGATGATGTGCTATGCCAACCACTATAATGAAAATACAGGTAAAACCATTATAAATGCGTTTGTTTTTCGGCACAGATGATAAATAGAAAATTGGCAACAAAGCTGAAAATTCGTCTTGATTTGTTATTTATATACTCATTTAATATAAATTGAATAATTAAAGTGACTTCCGACGGTTCAGAGAGTGAAGTGGAGATTGATAGAATTGGATTGGAGTGAAGTGGAGAGTGGAGTACATCCACCAGATTTATAAGATTAGAAGCAAAAATGGCATCGGAAAACCTGCTTCCAGCGAAGTCAAAAGATAGTATATTTTATTTCCCTGCATTCTTTTGAGAAAAGCACTATATATGCCTCGGCGGAAATGGCATTTACTTGTCTCGTATTATTGAAGTCCTCGCCTACGGCTCGGCCTCTCATACTCGACCTACAATTACCTATTTTGCGGCCTTTGCTATAATGTTCTAATCCTACTCGTAATACCTACCTGTTCTTAGTTAACTCGCCACAATGTAAAATCAATTACCTTTTTGTACATTTTATGTAGGTCTGTATATTAAGCGTAGTCGTCATGAACATTTCGTATAAAGCTTAAAGGCTTAATATGTAAGTACCTAATAATAAATTCTTTCTTCTTCTGTATTTATTTTTCTGTACGTGGACCTACATTTATTTTCATATAGCAAACGTATGTAATTTATTATTTTTAAAAAATCTAACAAGTTTTCTGTTTCAACACAAAGTAAAATGCTTCCTTGCAAGTCCCATGTTGAGAGCACTAATTGTAAAAGGAACGAACTAAAAAGTTCACTTTTTTTTTGCTTAATTTTTATGTTACATAAGTACAAATTATTTATAATATATCAACAATTTATTAAAATTAGCATAAAGGTTTTAACATAAATCATTTAACTTATGTGTGCGAATAATAATATATTAAAACAATAATCTTGAAGACATAATAATTAATTTTGAATAGACGTAACATTACAATCGGAAATCCAGTGCAATTTAATAATACTTATGCAAGGTATATTGTGATACCAACAACTTCTCAATAAATAAAACTTCTATGGATTTAAATTTGTTACTTTAATTTTATTATGTTTATTTATGCTTAATACTCAAAAGAAAACAGAGGCCAATATGAACTGTTACTTTTTGACTATAGTTATGTTGTACGGGATTTGGGAATTGACATTAAAAAATTTGAAAATATGTTATTATTGTTTAATGTACAAAGCATTAATTAAATTATTTATGCATATATTAACTCTCAAGTAGTAAAAATTCATAGTGGCCGTTATATTTAGCCTAAATAAATATTCCCACCGACCTAATAAGACACTATTATCTGTACTCACATAATTCAATGATAAATGAAGTCTCTCCAGAGACAGCGAGCGTCACAAAGCTGCCGGCAAATTACGACGGGTCTTATCTCTGAGGAAACCAAACTATTCGAGCCAAATTAGTGCTTTGTCCTCTAACTCCGTTACATGGTCCTTGTGAATCTGCTTGTTACTCGCTCACCTTGGCCAGATAACTGAGACTTAGAAAATAAATGGACAGAGGAGGTAAAGTGTGACACCATTGCTTTTGGTTAAAGCAACCATTAAATTAATCTGGTTAGTTTGTAATTCAGACTAGCAGTCCTCGGTGACTCGAGTGCCTCAGTGGGGTAGTAGTTCGCATGCGCTACTGCCGATCATGGTCTCGAGTTCGATTCCTAAGTCAGGCCAAGGGATATTGGATATTTCAATTGAAACTTTTTCAATGATAGCCTGGAGTCTGGAACTGTGCTCGGTAGATGTCAAAAGTCTCGGTCGCCATAACATGGACCCAAAAACATACTGGCGGACTGATATGAGTCCTGGCTACACCTAAACCTACCCTTTTGGGAAAAACGTCGGCGTGATTGTTTCTTTTCATCGGTCGTCATAATTTTTCAGTCAATTTTCAAAATATACACCTTAACATTCTCTTGAATAAATTTGTAATACATTAAAATGTTTCTTTTTCCTGTTTTTAAAAAGCCCGCAGAAGATATAAAAATTTGTTGTACATAATATTTCAGTTGATAATGTATTATTATACTACCATACACTATAGATACTACTTCTTTCTTTCTTTCTACACCATTACGAGTTCGCTCGAGAGTTAAATTAAATGCGGGTTAATTTGTAACAAGTTTAAAACTCTCACGATAAAATTACAAGCTGCATATAGTGTGTAATTACAGAGTTGTGAAGCAAGGAGTCCCAACTATGTGGGAGCCGACCGAGCGACGCGACGCGGCCGTAGCGGCGGCATATCTTGACAACTATGCGCTCCGACCAGCCTTTATGAAATATATTTTATATATGAGACCGTTGATATTACACGGTGCACTTGGGCTTAAAAATATGAGGTTAGAACTTCCGCTCGTAATATTGGAAATTGTAGTCGCGGCTGGGCCATAACTTTTTTTATGCTATAACAGATAATAATATGAATAAACACAACTGCGTCCCGGTCTCGGTAGATCTATGGCAATAGGCTCGGCCCCTATTACATGGGACCAATAATATACTGGCGAAATGTGGGTGTGGTGTCCTATTGATTCGCATAACGTCAATTGTCATAAAAATTTTCAGCATACACCATTTGTCATAACATGCTGTAGTCATAATATTAGATACGCATATTTTTCTGTAGACATACTCAGAATTTGTCCTAAAATTTAATTTTTATAATATCATTGTGTATCATGGTTTCAATTTCTATTATAAGTTGTCAAAATGTTTCTAATGTTTAATTTAATAAGTAATAATGTTATGAGTCCTAATTTTTTTTTTTTTAATATGGGACAACTTCCACACACGGTCATCTGGTCCCAAACTAGGCTAGAAGCCTGTACTATGGTAACCAGATGACTGATATACATACTTATTTATGCTTATAACACCCAGACACAGATCAAACAGACATGTTCATGCACACAAATGTTTGACCTGGCCGGGGATTCTACCCGGGGCCTGCGGCACAGAAAGCAGAGTTACTACCATCTGAGCCAACGAGGCTGTCAATTATTTTTAGGCATAATAGTTATTCTATATATTTTTAATATTTATGTGTTGTAGCTACTATCTGTTGTTTCTTGTGTTAACAATGCCTAATATACTGATGTTCTTGATCCTGGGTACACCTCTGCCTACCCTTTCCTTGAAAAAGGCGTGAGTTATGTTAGATATCAAAGCGAGATTTGGCGCGGTTTGTTTCGGTCGAAAATATTCCATAATTAATATTGATCGCTTCGGCCGACTACGTAACCGGAGCTTCGTAGTTTTTCGCAGTATGTTTAGTTCGTAACTAGCGAACTAAACATTCTTTACTAGGAACTGGATTTCTACAGCGTAGGAATAAACTTCAGTTGTCCATAAAATAATATTGATTTGACTTTCATCTGATGTATTATGGTATATATATAGCATTAGTTAGGGTAGGATGTAGTATAGCATTAGTTAGGGTAGATGATAGAAAGTAGGTAGCTCTTATGTTTAGTTTTTTTTTTCAGTAAAGGCATTCTTCTGCCCTAATAAAAAAAAATTTCTTTGCGTATTTTGCAAGTTGATCAGTTTGATGAGTCATCTACTCATCTTTTCTCACTTCCTTCAGTATTACTACTCCTTTCTTGTAACACATTGTATATCTGAACAATGAAATGTCTGTTGAAAAGATTGAAACAAACAAATTTATGTGTAATGTTAGCAATTGCCTTATCTACATAATGATATGTTAGGTAATCTGTGATGGGTTTCCAATAGTGCCCTGCGATCGATAGTCGACGTGAAGCCTCCTCGACTGCAGTATGCAGATGAAGGCGCTAGTTTCGGCACAAATGGATCGCACTTCTCGATTGTCCATTCTGGAGCCGTATTCTGGGGAACGGACCTTTGTTTTGATATTTTTTTATGGATTGTTTTAATGTAATACCGCTCGTAATCATCCTGGCCTTTATGCCTTATATAATTATAATATGTATGTATACTTTGCTTTCTTCATGTGAGTGTGCCTACTGTGGGACTGAGTCCTGAGTACACCTCTGCAAACCCCTTCGGGATGAAGGCGTTATTTTTTTCTCTTCATATTTTTCATACTAGATTCACCAGTATGGGTACATAATATTTCGTAGAACTGGGTATCGACATTGTGAGTCTGGCTCGTGAGACCTGCCACTGAGCGATCAAGTAGACAAGTAGGAGACAGATGTCAGATGGCAACTGTCCCCTACAGTTACTATCACAATATCTCAGAGATGACAACAGGGATCCACAAATTATATTATACCGGCCTAGGCTTTTTTGCTGAATTTAGTGGTTCCAGAAGGAATGTTTTATACGGCAGGGAGACTTAAATTAAGATATTTTGTTGGTGGTCCTAATATTTAAATAAGTTGTTGTAAATAAGTAAATGCTAGTTTTTGCGCTTTTTGCTATGAAGGCAGAGAAAGATAAACACGGTAGCGCTTTGCAGTTGTACGAGTAATAGGTTTACCATCCGGTATGTCATGGCAAACAGTGCTTAACCTCAGGGCTTCAAGGCAAGTTGAAATCAATGAAATAGACATCGGGTCCAACGTCGCAGAACAAATGAACAAACAGTGAATCAAACCGCGTGGTTTGGAAGCCGTCTTGTCATCGAACGCGCGAAGTTTCCCAGAACTCACGACAACTTCCTAAACTCCATTTAGCACTGAATTGATGTACTGAAACTATTGTTAATTTTGATATTAATTTACTTTATTAGCTGCTTCTACAGCCCGAAATTTAAAAGTTTCTCGTTCGTTTATAACATCATAACTTAACAATAAGCCTTTTTTCCCCAAAGGTTTAGACAGAAGTGTACCGATTCCCATGGTATACACAAGTACACCCACACATGACCAGTTTAGTATACATCATCATCATCATCTCAGCCATATGACGTCCACTGATGAACATAGTATACTTACTTGCCTATGTATTATGTCCCATTTTAAATCTGATTATTTTATTGATAGTTTTTTTTATGGTTTCTTTACAATCGCCTAAATATCGTCGTAACAAGACAAAGAAAAAATTCAATCAAATAATAAAAATAAACCATCCAAATGAGTCACTGTCATTCGTTTGACATTTCTCAAATAATTATGACAGAGTGATTAAAGATGACTTCTAGATCGAGTCCCAAACATCGAAATAAGGCGAAGAACGCAGGTTCAAGATGCCGGGAAGAGAATTATGGGACTAAGAGTTGGGCGTCTTAACAAAAAACTAGTCCCGATAAATCACAATTATATTATCGTATCATTGCCAACAGTCGAGAATAGGTCCGTCCAATGAGGTAACAAACACTAGACGCACGACACGAGGCACGCATTAGCGCGCGAGTACAAGTGCGGACTAATGCACCACTCACACGGACCTACTCTACGGTTCTACTGAGTATAGAACTAGCTTGCACTCACCGGTTGAACTGTATGTACGACGCTCATTACGATTTAGGCTGTGGATGGGATATAAAGATTTGGTGACTAGGACATATTATGTGAATGCGAGTGCCGAAAGACCGAGACAACATAACATATCCTCACGCCTTTTCCTCTGAAGGGAAGGCAGAGGTGTACCCAAGACTCAGTTTTATGTAAGGTGCAGCCATATTTCGCCAGTTACGTATACAATTATATAATTATATATTAATGATATAATTTTTTATAATATCTACACATTTACGTAAAATATTAAATATTATTATAGTTCCACAGTATTATTTATTCCATCCTTCTCAAAAGATTCAGAAAGAAAATCCATTTACCAGTTGTTAAAAATTTTAAAAAGTTTCCAAGTCGGTCATGGAAATCGATGCAAATAGCGATAGAGACGCGTCGCCCGCCATTATCATAATGAGCCATTAAACACTTAACATTTTACCCTTTACACGACGGAAGTTTTAAGAGGCTCCCGCCAATAAAACGATTAAAATTCCTCACCCGCTGCGGTACTGTTTAAATTGGCCCACGGACAAGTTATGGACTTTAAACTTCTATCAGCGTCCATTATTACACTAAAACTTTACTTTGTTGAGAAAGTTTTATTTTTAATCTCTATAATATAATATATACTGACTGATCAACGCGCAGCCCAAATCCTTGAACCTAGAGAGCTGAACTTTACGATACTTTAAGATATAAGAAAAAGAAAAGAATTTCCAAAATTCCCACGGAAATAAAGTCGCGGGAATTAAGCTAGTTAGTTATGATGAGGTTTTATTAGTGGAGACCACGGGCTAGCAAGCGTAGAGTGGAACGTCCACCCACAAGGTAGACAGATTGTCAAGTGCAGGAACATGCAAGCCGCTTGGAACCGAACTTCATGGAAATCTAGTTTTATGTGTAAAAATGTGTCATTTACAAAATTCCGATCTGTGGAAGTCTAAATGATTCAACCTGTACACTGATGACACGCGCTTGTCTATCATAATCTATTCTACTAGTTAGTTCAGCCTAACAGCAATTCGTCTGATAAATTTTATTGGGCAAGTTTGAAGTCGGTCTGTCAGCTCTCGACTCCAGACCGCAAGGTTTCCGAGATCTCGAGCCACTTCTGACTGCGGTTTCTGTTAACTTATGTTTATACCAAGTATCATATCATTGTAAAATGAAAGCTGCCTGCCTTGTTGGACTAGTGGTAGAGAGCGCTACTGGTGAGCTTGATGTCGTAGGGTTTGATTCCCAGGTCAGGCAGTGTTATTGAACTTTGCCATTGCCAGCCTGGAGTCTGAAGTGCACTACGTGTCCGCGACAAATGAATGTGCGCACAACACTAGTGCGACAGAACTGTTCTGTGATTCATTGGTAAAAAAACAGTAAAAAAACATATTATCCGGCGAAATGTAAGTGTACCTACCTAATGAGCACGCTTAACCCTTCGGGAAAACCAGTCGTAATATAATGATATTTATGTCCTGTCGCTGCCAACTGGAACCGTAATACTTTTCAAAATTAAAAACTGTCTCAAGCAATTTCCCTATTTATCTTATTTGTTTAAGTAGCTCGCGGAAAGACGCAATATTATGCCAGCATCCTCTTTGTTCTATGTACTAGTTAGTAAAGCCCATATTAATATAATATAGTTCCTGTATGTACTCGTATACCAGTCAGTGTATTCAACCCACCTGAGACTTGTCACTAATTAAGTGAAAGTTTGTCCACAGGCGCGCGACTCGTGTAATGTCTAAACACGCCGCAGTTTGGTACAATTATCAGCAATCACGTTAATTACCGTCAGCGCGTCGAGCTTCACTGACGCCAGCTTTAAATTGTCAAGAAGCGTTACAGAACACTTGCGTACGAAAATATGCCTCGGAGGGAATTGGTGCTGGGACGGCGGTAGGATGAGATAGGGGCAATTATTTTGGAGCTATCTGACTATAATGGCTTATCTACTAAAAACCATAACGTATACACTCAAAAAGATTAACTTTAATATGCTTGTAAACATTATGATTACAGTAAATAAACCAACTTTTAAATTTTTGTTCACTTCAATACATGAAATAAATATGAAAGCAATGTAAAAAGAGACATAATTTCGTGTAACATACTGGCGAAATGTGGGTGTATCTACTATGGGACTGAGTCCTGAGTACACCTCTGCCTACCCCTTCGGGAAAAAGGCGTGAATGTATGTTTTATGTTTTTTTATAATTTCGTGTTAGTTCAGCAATTTAAAGTCTCTATTTGTCGATTTTAGAAATTTACAAAAGTAATGATTGAAACGATTCAAGGATTACGTATGCATGCATAGTGTATCGCCTTCTATAATTAGTTCCTTGCGCAAAGTATGGAAATATGCTGAAAAATGGCATAGTAAAATGCCATAACTTTTGATTGCGCCAATCTAGAAGTATGTTTTTTTTTTACAGCCACAAGGGACCGCAGGTCTGAGTAGTTGATATCAATTTCAACTTGATACCTCCACGCGTTCCCGTAAAAAGGTTCTTGACAGACGGACAGACAGACAGAAAGACAGACAGACAGACAAACAAGTAGACAGACAGACAGACAGACAGACAGACGGACAACAAAGTGACCCAAAAAATGACCTATTATTTGATTGTTATCAAAATCAAGCGCCGTTTACCGCTACCCTAGTCCGTCCCTGCCCTCCATCGCTTAGCTCTCGCGACGCACTAATCCTCCTTGATGGATCACTGCTCGAAATCTGTTTCTGCCTAAATGAGAACAAACTGCCTTCTTTCTGTCACTCTCAGCCTCCACTAATTTGTATCCATTTGATATGGACCTTAACGAAATTAAACGATTTCATTATCGATTAGATAAGTACATTTTAAGTAGGTATATTATATACATTTATCACAACAGACATCACCTTCGTCTTTTATCTTCGTTATCAATAAAATATTTACTGCCTCTGTGGCGTAGTGGGCGCCATGCTCGACTGCCAATCAAGAGGTCCCGGGTTCGATCCCCAGGTCAGGCATAGTGTTAAATATTGGATTTTTCCATTAGGAATTATCTCAATAACTGCCTGGAGTCTGGAACTGTGCCCGGTAGATGGCAATAGGCTCGCCCCCTATTACATGGGACCAATAACATACTGGCGAAATGTGGGTGTATCTACTATGGGACTGAGTCCTGGGTACACCTCTGCCTACCCCTTCGGGAAAAAGGCGTGAATGTATGTTATGTTTATCAATAAAATATTTATTTAATTCTGCCACTATGCTCTATTTTTCACCATCCAGATTTTAAAGTTCCCGCCACCTATTTAAATTGTGTATTAATAATATATTATTAATTTTATATAGTTAAATAAATAAGTATTAACAATTAGTTAAAATCTAATAAAAATTGCTGTCATTAGACATGCACAGTTTGGTACCTACCAATGACGTTTAATTGCCTAGCGAGTACCTACTATTGATAACTTGAAGTGGCAATGGGCACATAGCACGTAGAACTGACGTTCTCGAGACCACGGACCGGCAACCGCAGTGTAGGACGTCCACCTACAAGGTGTCTATTTCCTACAATGGATGGCTAAGATGATGATGATGAATCCTTCCTACTAATATTATAAATGCGAAAGTTTGTGAGATGGATGGATTAATGGTTGGATGTTTGTTACACTTTCACGCAAAAACTACTGAATAGATTGGGTTGAAATTTGGTATGTAGGTAGACTAGACCCTGGAATAACACGTCAATGCAGGTGAAACCGCTGGGCGCGGCTAGTCCCTACTAATATTATAAATGCGAAAGTAACTCTGTCTGTCTGTCTGTTACGCTTTCCCGCTTAAACCTCTCAACCGATTTTGATGAAATTTGGCACAGACAATCTTTAGACCCTGAGAAAGGACATAGGCTACCTAAAAGTTCGCAGACGAAGTCGCGGGTACCAGCTAGTTGATTATAAAATAACAAGCTTGCGTAACTGTTTGATTTCTTAAATAACCTTACCTAAATACGAGTGAACATACAAAGATCCACCTCATTATAGCGATCTGAATATCGACAAAGCTTTTAACACATTAGGTAACCAATAAACATGAAGTAATAACGGCTCAGTTGTAAACTTGTTTACCGCAAGTATTCACATGAATATAGAATAATCTTCATACATTCATATTTACTATAATATCCGTATAATATTATATTCAGAGGCTGAAGTAAGATTCCGCGAACCAATAAATGACGTTCATAAAATTGATGTATCGAATGAAATACCGAGCGATTTTATACCTTAAAGCTTCGGATTAAAGTCTTGGGTATGTGTAAAATAAAGGGAAATATTAACACCTGAATTCTTAATTTATATGCGAGTGTTATGGGCAGATCGTGTGGGATCGAGATCATGGATTTTCTTTGTCATATTAACGCTTCATCGTAAAATAACGTTACGGTAAAAGCTTTCGTTCCAGCTGCTATGTGGCTCTGAAGTGGGACTAACTAGGTTAGTTAGAATTAGAGTGGTTAGCTGTTTCAGTAGATGGCTACCCCAATATAGCACCGTTGGGAACTTTCATAATAAATACAGTGGCAACTTTATTGCTTGTATCGCGCTGTGTGGCCATATTATTAGGTATACCTTTTTGCGAGAGTTCTAAATAACACACACAAACATCAGCGAAATTAATTATATCACCATTTCCTATGAAAATGTATGGGTAAAAGTTATATACTTAATTTATTATACTTAATTAAATTTACTAAGGTATTTTCTGTATATTTTAAAAGAAAACTGTTTTATAATTAGTGATTTCCCAACGGAATACATACTGACACTGTGACTTGTTGGGAATTTTACATTTTTCCAAGCCTACTATATAATACTTTAACTACTCCCAAGTCTAATATATAATACTTAAAAAAAAAGTATTCTTTAAAAATGAACATTGTTTTTATTAGTATTTCAATATCTGGTTACAATGTTTTTATTTATTAATTATAGCTACTACCTACACTACAACGCAAACGTAATTATCACGTCATCAATGATTTCAACAACAGGATCTAATAAGTAACAGATTACATTAATACACTTAAAGTGGCAATCTCATCTAGCTCCCGTTTCAGTAAGTACCTTACATCCACTCGTACTAATGCCTTTCTCGAGTAATCTCAGCATTACCCCTGTGATATCTACCAGGACCAGGACATAACGCGGTGACCAGATGGGAACCCTATTTATGTTAATACTATGAAACTAACCCTTCTTAAATTATATGATACTGTGTTCACATTATAGAGCAAGTGGAGATAGAAATACATATTCTATACCCTAACGAACAAGGCGTGGGCGTATTTATATTGACTAGCTATGCCCCGCGGTTTCAACCGCCTAAATAGGTCTAAATAGTCCCCGTTCCCGTGGAAATATCAAGATAAAAAGTACCCTGTGTTATTCCAGTGTCTAAGCTGTCTACGAATACGAATTTCAACCAAATCAGTTCAGCGGTTATTCATTCCTTATACAAACTTCCACCCCCCTTTCAACCCCTTAAAGGATGATATCTGGGAGAAAAACAATCCTACGTTCTTTCCCGGGACACAAAAGTTTACCAAATTTCATCTAAATTGATTCAGCGGTTTAGGCGTGATTAGGTAACAAACAGACAGTGACAGAGTTACTAGCGTTTTTTATAATTTTAAGTAATATAAAATTCCTTTATACTTTCTCATATTAGTTACATGCGTATGAGTCACAGAGATCATCCTGATGAGTGGTATGAGTCACATCGATTTCCCGAAGGGGTAGGCACATGTGTACCCAGGGAGCCAGGACTCAGCTCCAAAGTAGGTAGCCCACAATTCGCCGATTCTATTTTTAGTCCCATGTAGCCGGGGGTGAGCCTATTGATATTATCACAACACAGTTCCAGGCTGCAGGCTTTCATTGAAAAAATCCTAATGGAAATATCCAATAGTACTTTCACTTCTTTTGGGGACCAGGGGATTGAACCCCGGACCTCGGAAGTAGCACTTGCGAACCACGCTACCGAGGCAGTGTTATAATAGGTACTTTTATACGTGCTTTAAAAAAATGTATGACTTACCTATCCTAAATTCTTCTTTGATAATTATTATCAACAAGACTACACAACCAAACTCCTAGTTTATACATACAGAATTTGATTAGAATAAAGAGAAAGTATTCGAAATATCATACGGTATTGAGCTTTCTTCCTGTGGTCTAGAATAAACCACTTATCAAAATATAGGTATTCTTGTAATAGCACTAGGATGTAGATCAAGTATATTTTCTGTTTGTCCTGTATTTATCTACCTACGAAAGATCTGCTAGTACCTTTACTCATGACCATGTTTAGCGGTGCCATGACAAACAATAAAATCCTCATAACCCCGCACGTTTAGAAACCTAAGCAACGTTAACAGATAGCATAAACGGATCCAACAAAAAGCAAGTCCCTTACAACCACAAAAGTTATGATTATAACTCGGCTATGTATCGTGTACCCCGCGCAGTAAACTATTACCCGGGGCCGGGTGAGTCCGTAATTTATTTGGGTAATCGTGTAATTTGTCGCCCAGGATTGGGGTAATTTATCCGCAGGTGTTCGCCTCCTGTTTCTTGTTTTTCGCTGAGAAATGTGGAACTGAGGGTTGACAGTGACGCTGATTTCCTTCGCGTTTCTAAAGGAAATAAAATATAATATAGGTTTAGTAACAAAATTTATCAGAATGCTGAAATCCGATATAGGACGAATAGGTGGAAGTGGACAGAGAGAAACTCGAAATGAAAAAACTGACAACATAGCTCACGGATTTAATATTAAATTTATTTATTAAAAATGTCGCTATTTGTAACCTGAACTGTTACTCTCATTACTACCTACTCAAATGCAAACAAAGAAATAACCAAAAGTGTATAATGAAAAAATTGCAGCAGTTTATATTTTTTTTGTGAAGTTGTAACCCTAACAAGTACGAGTCAAACTTCCCGAGGTTTTCCCGACAATTTTACGATCAATTCTAAGAGTTCGCAGTTTTTTGATCGCTCCGAACGAAGCTGATATTGGAGAAAAATATTAGTTTCCATTTACAAATTGCTGCAGAACTTTTGCTTTTGGTGAACAAAAATAAAACTTGATCATGTAGAATGAAAGTTTAATCTCTCTGCGTAATTAGTTCTACATTTGCTCGTTTTTTATATTACAAGAGTTTATATTTTTAAATAACTTTTTTTAAAGATTTTTAACCCTTTATACCCAAGTGGAGAAGGAGGTCCTAGTTTAACATAGCAGAACCACAAAACAGACAACATGACAGAACACAAGGTCTTTTTACCGAAGGCAGATTGGTATATCCATATTCCCATAGGTTACCCACACCTAAATTCGCCAGCAATGTATTTTAAGGTTCCAGGCTGTGTCAAAATTCCTATTACAAATGGAAAAATGAAACTTTTTGCGTGACCTGGGAATTGAACCCAAGACCTCATCCTTAGCGTAGCGCTCGGGTTCACTGTACCATCGAAGCAGTCTGGTTATAGCCGAGATAATTGCTAGAAATACAAAAAGAAGATTGTTTGTTTAGAGCGTACAGAGCTAAGAGTCTTACTTACTTACTCCTACTTACTATTCTACTCTCCTCTTCTTCCATGATTTTCTGGAAGAGATTCGCTTTTAGCGATAAGACCGCCAATTGTTACACTAGATATATTCCTATTGTTACGTTTTAGTTTAAAGTTTTTTATTATGTGTTGTTACTATAATATTCTTTGCCAGTACTGTGTCTTAGAACTACTATATAAATACACTATTGATACTAATGTCACACTGTATACATATACACTTTAGACCAGTGTAATTATTTAGCACGACCGACGACCTGTACATAAAGTATACATTCACGCCTTTTTCCCGAAGGGGTAGGCAGAGGTGTACCCAGGACTCAGTCCCATAGAAGATACACCCACATTTCGCCAGTATGTTATTGGTCCCATGTAATAGGGGGCGCGAGCCTATTGCCATCTACCGGGCACAGTTCCAGACTCCAGGCAGTTATTGAGATAATTCCTAATGGAAAAATCCAATATTTAACACTTTGCCTGACCTGGGGATCGAACCCTGGACCTCTCGATTGGCAGTCGAGCATGCGCCCTCTACGCCACCGAGGCAGTCACATAAGCACATAAAGCAGTCGGTGGATAAGTACACATTTCAGGTAATTTATTACACAAGTAGTACGATAATGCGAAGATAATTACTGTCTATCATGACTACCTCCGCATCTATTGGCAATTACTCAGCCTGTGGCATCCCAATTATGAGCAGTAATTTACAGGGTCGCTATAAATTACTGTATTGATTGGTTCGGGACTAAATTAAATTATGTGGAGCTATTGTTAGATTGATAGCTTTGAATCAACGTCTGTCTACAACACTTCATATTATAGATAACATTAGGAAATTTAAAAAACCGTACACGCTAACTCGGTTTTTTTCATGAGTTTATCACATTGGGATTTTTTTATGATAGTGAGTGACAAGACGAGCTAATCAAGTGCCTGATGGTAATCATGATTGCCCATATCAGACACAGTGTCACCAAGTGTTTAAAATTCTAAATTCTGCGCGGCATTGCACTGCGCCTGTCACCCTGGTAACATCCAAACCGAAACACAGTAATGTTTGCACATTGACTGCTTGGCGGATGAATAACTGGCAAAGGTGTGGTACTTCCCCAGGCGGTACCCTGCAGAGAGGCCTACCTCTACAACTGCTTATGAGATGTTTAAAAATAAATAAATCTACTTCTACTTATACTTCATAATGAGACTGCTATATTCATAGTAACATATTAATTGAGAGGATTTCAATGAGCCTTATCACGACATATTTGACTACTGAAACCTGACACTGCAGCAGTCAGTCAGTTCAAGGTTATCTCATCATCGCAATATTGATGAATTGATAGTAAATTTCGAATCGAATAGAATTCGACGTTGCTCTATCTCTTAATCTCTTCAGTCGCTAGAAAACTACTGTATGTACTGTGTGTACAAAGATATAATACCTAATATATTAAATTTTTATAGACAAAGTGGTCTACTCGCATGAAATATAATAAGGAATGAAATATTTCACCCACGGGCGGGATTTGAAGCGCCCACCACGGATTGGTGCGGAGGGTCCGGGGTTCAAATCCCGTCCGTGGGTGAAATTTTTAACTCCTTATTCGTATTGTATAATACCTAAGTTTAAAATGTTATAGTTAAGTACGCAGTGTGTAATACTAGGTATATTCTCTCATTCGGTGAACAATTCGACTTGCAGAGGGCAGTTGTGTCGAACATGAAGATCGGCCATTACGAGCGACCATTATTGTGGTTACAGTACCTACCTAACTGGTGAATGGTGATTAACTATGCCATGCTGAGGAGCCCCGTGGGAAGAACACCCCTTTCTAATCTATTGAAGTGAACACATGAGGGAGACTGAAATGTAAGAATTCGAACAGTTATTAATCCGGTAATGTGCAAATATTACTGTGATCTGGTCGAAGGGCAATGTTACCAGCAAAATTACTGGGCATGACGAGTTTCATCAACTAATATCTCAGGGTGACAGGTGAAGTGCATTGCCGCGCAGAATTTTGAATTTTAAAACACTGGGTGGCACTGTGTCTGATATGGGCAATCATGATGCTTACCATCAGGCTTACCATTCGCTCGTCTTGTCACTCAGTATTATAAAAAAAACAAATTTTATTAACATGACAGGGATTTTTGTACACACTCACTAGGAATTGTTCCACTTTCACTTTTCAGTTCAAGCAGTATATGGGGATGAAGTAAATGTAGTCACTGCTTTTATAAAACAATTATTCGTGAATATAAGACATCTTTCAGGTTTAACATAATATTATTAGCTGTTATAAGGTGGACTCTTACTACTCGTCATTCATCACCTAGTCCAAATCTCATTGACATGAGGACTTCACACCCGGGACCTTACTAATTTTTGGAATGCGTGTTAAACTGTATTACCAGTTCCCAGTTGTCTCCCATAAAATATTTAGGGGGCAGGCGTTAGGTCATGTCGAAAGTCTTGTACGATATTGCTGACCTTAAACTATAATAGGTAAATAATACACTAACGTGATCTGACTCGACTTCAGCGCCATCTAGTGTTGTTTTGTTGTTTGTTCTTTTTTCACGCTAAAACTACTGAGCCGATTGAGTTGACATTTGGTATATAGATAGCTTAGATCCTAGAATAACTCATAGGGTTACTTTTTATCCCCAATTCCCACGGGAACGAAGACTACGCGAGTGAAACCGCGGGGCACAGCTAGCCTACGATAATTGATTTTACTCATTGGCTATAGAGGCTCTTCCATAGTTTCATAGATCAATGGTAACACCGAAGCGACCACCATAAACCTTCGGTTTACAAGCCGGTGTAAACTCGGTCTGATTTACGAGCCCGCCACCGGGACACTATAAAAATGTTTAGTGTCACAATCACCTGGCTTCGGCGGAATAAAAACTTTACCGTTATTGTTTTATTCGTTTAAAATATCGGGGCCGCCACCTGGTTCCTACAATCAATATTTATGGACGGAGAAATATGTTTTGGAGCTTTCAATTTTTTTTGTACTTGTCACTTGTTTGCTCATTATTATATCGCACCAATTTCAGCTGTGTGAACTTGGCACACGACTTTGCCACACTTAAAGAAAATCCAACACGCGTAGCAAGGCAAAAACAACAACAGTATCTAACTACTTATTATTTTTGTACTACATATTTATAATAATTATCATGGTAATTTAAACTTACGACACATGTAATATTAATTTAAAATTATAATACACACATTCAGAGATCTTTTAAATTTTTATATTATCTTATAGTAAATAATATTTTGTGTTATTTAAAACTAAAACTGTCTCATTAGTGTAGTGCGTCGTAAGCCCTACTGCCGTGTTTGAGGCCCTGGGTTCGATTAACATTACATAAGATAAAATCACGGCTTTTCCTTGAAGGGGTAGGCAGAGGTGTACCCAAGACACAGTCCCACAGTAGATACACCTAAATTTCACCAGTATAATATCGTTCCCATGTAATAAGGGGCAAGCCTAATGCAAACTACCGGGCACAGTTCCAGATTCCAGGTTGTCATAGGAATTATCCTAATGGAATAATCCAATAACAATTTGCCTGACCTGGGGATTGAACCGCTTTAATTGATGGCAATAGGCTCGCCCGCTTTTATGCCCTGCTTATCACTTTATATTAAGATATTTTATTTATTAACAATAATTGACTTCAGTATCTTCGTTTTCAACTGATTTTCAACCTAGATTAGTGGCACAAGGTCACCGGACTCCAGATCTCCGGACGCTCGACTCAATCCCATACAAAAGCCGCGCTATAACTACCTACTACACAGACACAGTACACATGGAGTTTTGTACACGTGCAGGAGCGTGCGTGAGGTGATTTCCCATATAAGCGGGGCTCGTGGAGAGCTCAAACTAGCTCGCGGGGTGAGGAAGGCCCGATTGGTGGGCGGATGACAGTGTCCATTGTATATATAGTAGTATTATCTGTTCTGTGACAAGGTATTATTACATAATATTATACATATTATGACATTCGATTGTTCACGCTCAGTTGCAGAGCACGCCGCTTAATTAAACTCTACATAGGTACATACCAAATGTATTGTTTGTTGTATGTAATTAAATTTCAATATAATACATTTCTAAAATAGGTACATATAAATATAACATGAATGTTATATTAATAATTCGAGAGCAAACTCGAAGATATAACATAATATTAAGGCCTAAGAGACTTCTGCGACAGCGGTTATCTAAATTGTAGATATTTATTTAACACACAAAAACTCATTAAAAGTTCTCAACAACTATGATGTAATACGAAACATGTATGTCTCTGCACATCTTGTGCTATAGATTAAAATAATATTGATTATGTTAACGTAAGAAAATAGTCTTATGAGGATATAAATAAAAATAAAATAAATTTCTGGAAAAATAAATAAACACTCCGCGTAATTTCAACCAAACCAAAACTATTAACTACACCAAATAGAACGTACAAATCTAACTACATTAAAAACAATTAGATTGCATCAAAATTCACACAATTATTAATAAAAACAAAAGCTATTGTTGTTATTGTGATCAGACAAGTAAAGAAAAACAGACCATACAACTCTGTTGGAATATTTATTTTGTCTTAAGTTTATTTGACTCGAACACTTAATTTGTTTTTTTCTCCTTAGACTTAAGAATTAAGTGGAACAATCCAGAATTTCGTATTCACGTAGATCATGACAGACTATTTTATCTTTACAGATAATTAAATGCTTAGCTCTGTGTTCAGTGCTAATATTAGGGAAGGATTTACTGAAGGAAACATTTTCTGTGTTTATTATTAATTTCACTTACCTAAGTTTGTTTACTTTTGAAATATTACGGTGAATTATTACAGAAATGTTGATTAATAAAATTTAAGGCGCATGTCAGTCAACAAAAAGTGTAATTCAAATAAATACTAAATAAAAAATTTTAAAATATACATAAACCGTATGTTCGGACAGAGAGACAGACTTCTTCATTGACAAGAACGCTTGATTTATCTACTGCCAGTTAAATAATATTTGGTTTGAAAGGTACCGGTCGGAGTCTATATAAAAGTTTTCAGTCATCTCTGTATTTGTGTAAAAAACATTAAAGTGCCAAAATTGCCATTAATTATTAAACTCGCTGTTTTCAATTTCAGAATTCAGAGCCACTTTGGTTGACATTAATGAGTGGATAAAAATCAATAAATCCGAATGGAGCTAAATAACAAGGTCTCAAGTCCGTCAACAGTAGTCGCCAGCTCCTATACAAGTACTGAACTAATAAATGTGGGTCACGTCGAATGAAAGTTAATCTGAGTGCGGTACGTTCATCATTGGCCGAACGAGATTTATACTGTGTCATAATCTCGCATCTGAATTCTGATAGAAAACGTGGACGGAATTAATTTACTTGTGCTACTGCAGAACTCATTGAAGAAAGGCTAGTTTTATAGTCACTGTAACTTCTTGAGTAATTTTTACCTTTGCCAGTTATTCATCCGCCAAGCAGTAATGTGCAAACATTACTGTGTTCCGGTATGAAGGGCAATGTTACCAGCGAAATTACTGGGCATGATGAGATTCAACAACTCATATCTCAGGGTGACAGGCGCAGTGCAGTGCCGCGCAGAATTTGAATTTTAAAACACTGGGTGGCACTGTGTCTGATATGGGCAATCATGATGCTTACCATCAGGCACCTGATTTGCTCGTCTTGTCATTCACTATCATGAATTCCCAATACGACACTGTAACTCATTGGAAAATTGCCAATGCGACATTGTACGAGTAACTTATTAGAAATTTCCCAATACATCACTGTAAGACATTGAGAATTTCTTAACGCTTTACGTTAGGGATGCGGCTATAAAAACACAATGTGTCACTGAAAGCTAACTTGATTACATATAAGATGAGACCTTTTCAATCTTGTATTTTTAAAGACTGATCATACTAACACCAAATTGACATTTACAGCTCCAAATAAAAAGGTACAGAAGACAGACTTTATCAACTTGGGAATCAATATGACTAGAATTGGAGACCGTTTTTCAGCATATTGCTTGAAACACACTCAAAAACATTATCTTTGAGTATGTTTGGGGCTCGGCGTCTAATGGTTTTCCATGACGTATTATGGTATGCAGCCTGTCTATTAACTGTGTGCGTACATGTCACATTACATCTATTAACTTTATACCTCCAAGTTTCAATTTCGATCGTAAACATTCCGAGTTTCACCCATAACCTAAAAGCATGATACGTTTATCTATCAAGCAATGCCATTAAGCAGTTGGACCGTAAGACCACGGTCCAGTGAACTACCCGAACTTGGTTAACTAAATATCGGATGGAGCTAAAAACTGTAATCCAGAGTTGGGAAGGTGAGTGAAAAATTAGATTGGTCCGTACACCGGACATGGCGGAACCTCCACGTAATCTCATTGATGGGGCTTGGGCCGAGGCAGGAGATGTAGCGGGTTTGGTAGCGGTCACAGAGGAGAGACACGAGAGAGAGAGAGAGAGAGAGAGAGAGAGAGAGAGAGAGAGAGAGAGGAATGTAAAGGACACGATTGAAAGAGATAGATAAAGGACACAAGACGCACAATGTGACATCACCCAGGGGTATTTACTATAGTCCCATTTTTATATGTTCAGTTCTTCAGTTAACAGTGTCGATAATGGTCCACCAATGACTATCAATTGAGTATTTGATTTTTTTTATTAAATAATGAAAAATATTTAATAAATGGAGAGATCATATATAAGTTTCGTAACAAAACTATTTTTAGTAATTGTTATTCACAAAGTTATATCAAATTAAATAAAATTTTAAATCTGGTACTGAAAACACGCCGATAGTAACTGAACGAGCTCGTGGCCTGTAGTGACATCACAATCTCATATAGTACCATACATAACTATACTATAATGACGTCACAATCATGGCGACCACTCGTAGCGCATTCGTGATCAAGTAGACTTTTTTTGGAGTTATATCAGTTTTGAATTGCAAATTAATTTTAAAAAATATTTTTAGTGTTTTTGAAATCGAATTATTCATAATTTTTATTAAAAGTTCAGAATACATTTAAAATACGACTTTTTATTTTCAAATACATATTGCGGCTGATGGTCTGTAGTTCTAATTTTGCCCAAATAAACAATATAAGTTAAGATAACAAGATAAGTTAATGGCACTACAAATAACTGACTAGAGCGGAACTCTTCCACTTCTTGTAATTGGCTTCACTTAATAGAAGACTTTATTATATTCCAACCGATTCTAAACAGTAACTTGCCAATATTTTGTGCACTTGAGCTTTCGGATCTATTTAAACTGATGTTCGCATTCAAACTACGTTTCATCACGAATTGTTTCCGCGAAATCTTTGGCAGAGGTGTACCCGTTCCCATAGTAGGTACCTTACTTCACCAGGTATGTTTAAGTGTTATGGGTAATAGAGAGCTAGCTTCTCATCCGTTAATGGAAATTTACCAAGGCAATTAGCGTAATTTATGTAAATGTAATGTAAATGATAATTTACACTAAGGATGACTAGAAAGTACTCGTCGTTTGAAAAGTATTGGATATATTTTTTAAAACGGTAATCTACCCTAATGAAATGTTTGCTTTATTCAAAACACAAAAATGGTTTAAATATTTAAAATATTGTAGCTATCTCTTGTAACTTGTACTAAAAAGTTCGGTGGAGCGAGTTCCCCGCAGAATATTCCGTAGTCTTTCGGTCGTAGCTCGCCGCGAGCAAACATTTACAATATCCACTGGTTTTACCTCTCGTGTTCAATGTTTATTGATTACTCTACATCTACAGGTTTCTAAAAAGACTTCTTATATTTTCAGCCCACTACATGCCACTGCTCCACTGCTGAGTTCATATTAATTATGTCACTTCAACCTGTCCTGTGCAAGCCATGTATAGATACGGTACGCCACTTTTGTCATGTCGTTCGTCATTAAAAATTTAATTTTAATTTGATTTCCTTCGATCATATTTTCAAAATTCTACCTTTTTGTACACATTATTTGCACCAAGAAAGTTCGTATGTTAACTCATCATAATAATATTCTTAGCTATATTGAAACACATTTTGTAGTGGTAAACCTCTTTAGCAGGAGGCCGCCTGGGGAAGTACCACACCTTTGTCAGTTATTCATCCGCCAAGCAGTAATGTGCAAACGTTAAAGTATTTTAAAAATCACTATTGATCTCATAAGGTAAGTATAATGAATTAATAAATCTATTTTCATAAATTAACAATTATAAGTATATTATATTAAAAAATAAAATGACTACAAAACTCATTAATAAAGTACTCTCAACTATTAAATCAAGTCTAGTATAAATCTGCCTCTCCGTCCTGGGTACACCTCTGCCTACCCCTTCGGGAAAAAGGCGTGAATGTATGTTATGTTATGTTAGTATAAATCATTACAATCTTTTACAAATTATAAATAAATTATGGAATAATTGTTTAATTGATAAATTTTTAAACAGTCCATGTAAAACTAAACTTCACTTTAAACACAACATAACATAACATACATTCACGCCTTTTTCCCGAAGGGGTAGGCAGAGGTGTACCCAGGACTCAGTCCCATACACCCACATTTCGCCAGTATGTTATTGGTCCCATGTAATAGGGAGCGAGCCTATTGCCATCTACCGGGCACAGTTCCAGACTCCAGGCAGTTATTGAGATAAACCCTAATGGAAAAATCCAATATTTAATACTTTGCCTGACCTGGGGATCGAACCCGGGACCTCTTGATTGGCAGTCGAGCATGCGCCCACTACGCCACCGAGGCAGTCTCGAGGCAGAGTCGAGGCTTGACTTGACTAAAACATAAGATAATAACGAATTTATGAGCACCGCTCAATATTAATTAGTTACCGCTGATTAGGCTTCAGTTCGCATCGCAAGCCTAATCGAGCTTAAACATTATAATTACCCGTGAAGAGCCTATAATATCACTAACTCCTACGACCTACAACATTATGCTTAATAATTCCAGCTAATATCTTTCAAACTCTCAATATGTTATCGTGAAATTGCTTTTAGCCGGAATGCCGAGAACATCGAGAACCGCGCCCTTGCCAAAGACAATCGATCTCGCGAAAAAATAAACATAGGAATTTCATTATGATTACTGAAGCGTACCTTATTAAACTTATTTGATGTAAAGATGCTTACGTTATTGTGTGTTCTCGATATTATTTACAACGACAATATACCCTAATAGACCTGGTTATTTAAAAAGAAGTCGGAAGAAGTCCCCTGCGGAACATTGCTAAGCCTACCTGTTAGAACGCAACGCGCGGTAACTCTCTGCTTGCATTCACCACGAGCTACTTATGTACTGATGTACTGATAATCTGGCAGTTTATCAGTACATCAGTACATCAGTACATCTAACAGGTAGGCTTAGCAATGTTCCGCAGGGGACTTCTTCCGACTTCTTTTTAAATAACCAGGTCACACATACGTACGTCACGTATACATTCGTATACGTGGAATCCACTCGAGAACATTTGGTCCCCATCGTTTGTCTGTTCTACAAGCTATGCGGCCTCCCCACTGCTACTTTGACAGGCTATCTATGCGAGCAATGTCGGTAACTCTTACTAGTTTCAATTTGTTTTACATGATATAACTAAATGGGTCAGTGTAACTGTTATACCCATTGGGCTAAAAGACCCATTGTATACGAAGTAGTTTTTTTTATAGCAAATAGAAACAGAGTTATAATGGGTTTAGCGCGTGTGTTACACTACTTTTCATTACGATTGTGAGAAAATTATATTATTAATTTTATCAAAACATTTTGGCTAATATGCTATATGTGCCACTTATATGCCGTAGGGTTTGAATAGTTATTTTAGCCTCACTCTGATACGCAACAATGACGGATTTTTTGAGCGAGAGGAATGAAAAATCTTCGAGTATAAAGATGTGATCAGTTATAATAGAGAGAGGTAGAGAATCACAATATTATAAGACTTAAAAGCCTGACGTAATCATAGTCTTAAGTTAGTGCCACATCATCCACCTGATTCTCGATAATACCTAAAGAAAAAATTGCTATATTTTTTTATACGCGAATCGTGAACGTCGGGTTGTGTTTGCGCTCTCTTGGTACAGATTTGCTCAGTGAAATAACATTTTATAACCGTAAAGAAGAGGATTTGTGCGAGGTTACTCTGAAAAGGTAGAACGAATTAAATCTGTAGAATATAAAGTATTGCTGCTTTTTATCTGGATAAAGATTAAATTCTGTACATGATTAAATTCTGTACATCCAAAATTACACACCTATATTACACAGGACCAAAAACATACTGGTGAAATGTGGGTTTACCTATTACAATTTCTGAGTCCTGGGTACACCTCTGCCGACCCCTCCGGGAAAAAGGCGTGAAAAGGGAAAAATTATTCATTACATAGATATAGGATATGTTTTGTCTCATTATGACATAATATCACGCCTTTTTCCCAAATGGGTAGCCAAAGGTGTACCCAGTCAGGACCCAGTCCCATAGTGGGTTGGATGTACCCACTATGGCACTGCTTTATTTACGCCAGTTATACTTTGGTCTCATGTAATACACAGTTGCAGATTTCAGGCTGTCACTAAAAATCATTTTATTAAGAACATATTTCAAGCCAGATCAATAACAAAACACACAAAACCGTGTTCATAATCTCTTTACATAAACTCCTAGAACAAGAATAAATTCAATCAATTATCTTTACATAAAATCAACGTGCCCTAACCCCTAGACCTAGAGATCTGAAATGAGACTGATCGACGTGGGTCACCTTTGGGACACCTTAAAAGTCCACTAGCTCAGTTAGTGGCATATGTATAACAAGAAGAAAGACACTTAAAAGATCCCAAACTGTTTTTTCTCATAAATATCCTAGTATGCAAAATGTAGTAAAGAAATGGGTTGTTGATAAATTCCCAGTGAACTGATTTGTCTTGAACACATCGGACGTATTCTCTGTAAAGCTTTCTTAGAATTTAAAATGATAACACTCGTTTAAGCTTTTAAAGCCAACCAAAGTGATTTAAAAGCAGAGTTTTTGTTGAAATTAGCTAATGAAATCTACTTTTAATAAAAAAAACAAGAATCATTTTATAACTTTAAAAAAAAACTAGCCACAACAATTTCAAATTAAATCAACTTATTTACAAATATGTATGTATTTATTCATTTGGTTAAAAGTAGTTTCTTTAGTAATGTGTATTTAAACTCTCGTTATTATTTTATGAGGCAATATACGCAATTTGGTGCAATTATCTGAAATTTATACGCGCGTAATTAAACCCAGCGTGTAATTTTGAATAATTTGGTTTTAATATTGCTATAATATGGATTTTTAATTAAACTTATGACATTTTTATATTTATTATTAATATATGAATTAAAATACTGTAATATTATACATACTATACTGTAAATATTACCTTATTTTCTTGAACACTTTTATGTTTTTTATCTGAATTATCCTTTGCTGATGTAACATTTGATGTATTTTGGTATTTTAGTCATTATTTCGCTTGAAAATCGTCCGCTAAAAAATTGTAAGCATGTCGTCTTAGTTTCCTCTTCATAATTCTATCGATTTTAGCTGAAATAACTGAAAATTTGGTTTGTTTACATTATTAATTTTTGCAATTTTGACTGACATGTTTATAATTGACACATTCAAATTGTCTAATGTCTTTAAATCTAAGTTATATTTTTTAAATTTTGTGAGGTTGAATACCTTTCTCAAAGGTTTCAACTATTTTTACTTGATGTCTGTAGAGGTTACATACCTTGTTAAAAAGTTTTAATTATTTTTTACTGGCTGCATGTACTTTTCTTAAAACTAAATTCAAAATTTGGGGTTTCGAAATTTAACTGGGAAAATTTGGATAAAAAGCGGGGTCCTGGATACTTTAGGTCATTCTCCTTCTGATTCTCATTCGGATTCTCAATCGGATTCTCAATCTGAGTCTCAATCTGATTCTCATTCGGATTCTCATTCTGATTAATCGTAGTCAGGCTCAGTCGGAAACTATACTCGGTCCGGTCTGAACCTTCTACAACTTGTTTTATTGACTTGGTTGACAACTTGGACAACTTGGAGCCAGGAAACGCTGTCCCTTGGGGCCTCCAGAGGGGTACCTGCGAAGAAGATATAATTGTGCCCTCCCCTTGAATCATCGAGAGGAACTCAGGTACGCCGACTCTCCCTATTATTACGGCGTACCGAGGGGGAGGTGCACAATACCTGTTCGTGGTATTTCGTCGAGCTGGGGACCTCACCGACCTGAAGTCACATCTGCGGTCGGCGGCGCCCGGGGGGGGGCGTCCTACGGTCCTCAAAGGAACCCTCTGCAACAGCTGCCGGCTTCACACCTCCTCCCTCAATAATTTTTTAGATTCTTTTTTTTTATTTACTCGTAATCTTGTTTGTAAATAAATTTTTAATGTTAATTTTATTTTTTTGTTTATATTATCTACCTAGGTAATACTTGTAGGACTTAGGTAGGTACCTACATTGTACGTTACTACCATCGTAACGTTACAGTTTGGCGCCCAAATAGGTAGAACCTCACCCCTAAATTCTAAAACCATACTTACACAAGTATTACACCCAGATTACATTATTTGGTAACATTTTGGCTTTCTATTCTATATACACACTTTAGTACTCTACTCTCTATATTTCCTCAAAATTCTAAAACCTACTTGCACAAGTACACCACACTCACAATCTTTGGCCTACCCTTTGGCAATACACTTTTCGGATACATTACACTCTTCAATACTCTTTTCTAAAATTCTTTTTCTCTGTGACACTCCAATCTTCTACTCTTCTACTTCTGAACTTTTTACTATTAATTTTGAGTAACTTTTATTCTAAAATAACTTTTTTTTTAATAACTATACTTGTAACAGCTATTCTTTTTGAATTTAATAGTTTTCTTTTCTGCTTTTTTGATCTTTATTCTAAATTGCTTTGTCTTAAAATTTCTTTAATCTACCTTTATTTTTAATCTCCCTACTTCAACTTTAAAATTCTTCAACTCTACATTCTTCGACATGCTTACCTACAAATCTTCAACTCTTCAATACCTTCACACAACTTTTCACATTTTGCGCCCTCGCTGTAAATATTTTCTTTCATTATAGACATATTCTTGTAAACCTTTTCGGCATATTTTTATAATACCATGTTTTTATATCTTAACTTGTAAACTTGTAACTTGAATTAAAACTTACTATGTCTTTTTCTTAATAAGGCTTAATGCTAGGCCTCTCGTATCTTTATAATGCTTAATGGGATATCTTTTTCCCTTATACTTGATCCTTGAAATTTGTAAATAGTGAGCGGATTACAACTCGATAAATAAGCCTTAATGTATGAGCGGTCTACAACTCATTAAATAAGCCTGTGTAACTTGTAAATATTTTTCTTTATATGGGTTTTCAGGACAGGTGCGGCTGACTACACCTAATCTAAATAAATAAGCCTATGTCATTGTTCAGAATTCATCCTTTGGAGTATGCGTCATCGAATGTGAACCATAGCCCCTACGTATGTCTGTGAGTGAGTGTATGAAGAAGTCTGCAAGATATGTGTGAAATTGTAAGGATTGAATTCTTAACCTTCAAAATTTTTAATGAGTTAAAAATTTTCCGGGGTTGTTGGGGAAATGTAATATTATACATACTATACTGTAAATATTACCTTATTTTCTTGAACACTTTTATGTTTTTTATCTGAATTATCCTTTGCTGATGTAACATTTGATGTATTTTGGTATTTTAGTCATTATTTCGCTTGAAAATCGTCCGCTAAAAAATTGTAAGCATGTCGTCTTAGTTTCCTCTTCATAATTCTATCGATTTTAGCTGAAATAACTGAAAATTTGGTTTGTTTACATTATTAATTTTTGCAATTTTGACTGACATGTTTATAATTGACACATTCAAATTGTCTAATGTCTTTAAATCTAAGTTATATTTTTTAAATTTTGTGAGGTTGAATACCTTTCTCAAAGGTTTCAACTATTTTTACTTGATGTCTGTAGAGGTTACATACCTTGTTAAAAAGTTTTAATTATTTTTTACTGGCTGCATGTACTTTTCTTAAAACTAAATTCAAAATTTGGGGTTTCGAAATTTAACTGGGAAAATTTGGATAAAAAGCGGGGTCCTGGATACTTTAGGTCATTCTCCTTCTGATTCTCATTCGGATTCTCAATCGGATTCTCAATCTGAGTCTCAATCTGATTCTCATTCGGATTCTCATTCTGATTAATCGTAGTCAGGCTCAGTCGGAAACTATACTCGGTCCGGTCTGAACCTTCTACAACTTGTTTTATTGACTTGGTTGACAACTTGGACAACTTGGAGCCAGGAAACGCTGTCCCTTGGGGCCTCCAGAGGGGTACCTGCGAAGAAGATATAATTGTGCCCTCCCCTTGAATCATCGAGAGGAACTCAGGTACGCCGACTCTCCCTATTATTACGGCGTACCGAGGGGGAGGTGCACAATACCTGTTCGTGGTATTTCGTCGAGCTGGGGACCTCACCGACCTGAAGTCACATCTGCGGTCGGTGGCGCCCGGGGGGGGGCGTCCTACGGTCCTCAAAGGAACCCTCTGCAACAGCTGCCGGCTTCACACCTCCTCCCTCAATAATTTTTTAGATTCTTTTTTTTTATTTACTCGTAATCTTGTTTGTAAATAAATTTTTAATGTTAATTTTATTTTTTTGTTTATATTATCTACCTAGGTAATACTTGTAGGACTTAGGTAGGTACCTACATTGTACGTTACTACCATCGTAACGTTACAATACCTCACCTCAGGTGACCAAGAGGCTGGTTACTACCTTGGCCAACGTATAAGTTTGGCCATATAGAGAGGTAATGTAGCTAGTTTTTTGGGCACCTTACCTGCAGGAGGCGACCTAAATGATATTTTTTATTTATAATTTATGTTAAGTTATTAGTTGAATTGTTTTATTTAATTATGTTTTTATTAGTTAATAAAGTATAAATATAGCATTACCTGCTTTAAACAATAAATTATTAAGATATAAAATACATAATATTAAACACATCATTTATTTTAATAAGAAGAAATGTAATTTAAGATTTCCGAATATTATGAAACTATTAATATATATTTTTTGCAATTCCGATAAATTACTACATCACGGCAAAAATGGGATTTGGGAAAAACCCATATTACTGCGCTGTAAATGCTTAATTTAAAATAAAAAATATATACATATAAAATTCATTCTGATATGGTCTGAAGGCCATAGAATTCTGTAATAAATCATAGAATCAAGCTTGTTTATTGAATAAATGTTTTTACAAGCACTTTAAGCGTAAAGGTAGATTTTTTAATAAATAAAAGCTTGTTCAGAAAAAATACACGCTCAAACTTGTTTTATATTCAAGTCCAAACCTAGCTCAAAAGTGGTTCAAGCAAAGCAAGTAGATGATCCAACAGTCATCGCATTCGCATCCATCCGACTGCGAAAATGTAAATCCGAGTGAATAGTGTTTCTTCATGTTTCACCTGAGTGCGTTCCAAAGGCTCGCCTGCTTGTGATGCTCGCAATTTAATGTCAACAAGTAGGTGAGGTTAGCCAAGTGTGGAAGAGTTCAGTTTGTTCAAGGAATTTTCACTTACGATTTAGGCGTTACTTGTTGATAAATTAATCATGGAAAAGTGAATATTTATTGGGTATTTTTTTTTTAATTATCGTCAGGGCATCTCATAATATTATTTAGAATTTATACTCTAACGGAACGGGTAACCCCAATCACACTGCTTGAATCAATTCATATGGGTTATGTGGTAGACAGTGGACACCCCATATTGTCAGAGTTTCAGGTCGCCAAGATTCCTACAAGGCCTCCGACATGACCTAACGACTGCCCCCTAAGGAAACAACCGGGACCTGATGTTTAACGTGACATCCGAAACACGGTAGCGCCCAAGCGCAAAAGTCCACATGGTGAGATTCGATCCAGGGTCTCCAGATTTAAAGCCCGGCATATTTCCGCCGGACCACGGATGCTACATCTATGGCGAATTAAAAAAAAATGCTGAAAGGACTAATTATCTAAAACGATTTGATTTAAACAAAACATAGCCAATATTGTTGTACCATAAGATAGTCTCGTTCATTCTAGGCTACCGCTGGAGCGAGATGGTGAATGCAACCGCGACCCCATGTCGCCCACCTCTGGCGGAAGACAGTTCCCAGGGGAGGTTTTAGTGGGTTCAAGTCCCACACTCCCCCCCTTTAACAATTCCGTTTTCAGTTATAGTTCAATCTCGCTGGCAGGGTGAGGAAGGCCCGATTGGTGCGCGGATGACAGTGTAGTGTCCATTCTATACGTAGTATCTGTTCTCTGGTTAAGTCGTACAATGATCCCTTAAATCTTAGTACTAAATATTCCAAAACATTTTACCTCAAAATGATCCAGTAACATATCCCTGTCGCGTCTCACAGTGGGATCGTACGGGTGCATCCTCAGCCGACGGCATCCATACATGTCGCTTGAAATCCTTTAACTGATGTTCCACCGCCCACCACGACTCATTGCCCGATTACTACTGACGATATTATAACGTAATTATCTTTCGTTGAGTTTCTTGTTACTATTGTGTTCTTTGTTATAATAAAGGCTTTAAAAATTCCATCATCTATTCCGAACATTTTTGTTTGTGTGATAGCAATGATGTTAGTGTGACTTTTCGGTAAATACCTACTTCACTTAACGTTCCCAGCGAGTTTTATTGTTCCTGTAAAAATTCTTGTAAAATTAGCAAACAGGAGTTTGTCAATTAAGTGCCAAATACTGGCACCTAAATTCTAAAAATTCTAATATTTATTGAGATGTTTTTACATGTATGCGTTCTAGATGTGACTAGAATAAATAATTGCTAAAATGCTTTTAATAGCTATTTTAGTGAAAAAATTATATTATGGACCTGTTTGGGACCATTGCAAAATAAACGATGTACGATGTACATACAACATACATCGTTTCAATATCGTTCCTCAAAATACCGCTACAATCTACGCTCAGCAATCGTCGAATACGATTCTTGACAATATTTCTTAGCGAATCGCCTCGTTTTGTCTCTGACTCTAATCGCATGAGTCTCAAAACGTTTGGGGCCGGTTTGAAAATTAAGAGCAGCTTTACACCGGCTCACTGTAGCCGTTAGTTACTGCACTCCAATGATTATTGCTAAGATATTGCAGTGTTTTGTGAACGCTCGTTAGCACTTTGAAGTGAAATTAGAATAGGAAAATGGATTATAAATCAGCCTTGAGAAAATGTTTCTGAAATCTAAATAGAGTTTTGATTACAAGTAAATCCTCATGGAAAATTAGCTAGATATACCTGGTGTGGACTTCTATTGTTCTTTATCTTTTGGAGACAAACGCCGTTGTAAAACTATTATTCCAGTAGTTTGAGATAGGTCGTGGTCAGTTTACCTGCAGTTTAACAAATGTGTTTTGTTGGGAAATTACTAAAAATGTATTTTTTTCGGATGCGCCTTAGGAGTTTGCTTATTGTACAGTAGCAAGATATAGTTCCGAGTGCTTAATAGTTATTTATAGTGACAAACGGACAATGTAGTGATCCTACAGGGGTTCCTTTTTCCTTTTAAGTTACAGATAATATATAAAAGGGCAAAAATATTTTTAAACGGTAAAACAACCCGAAGAAACAAACAGCAATATTTCATTCCGAAACTGAAACACTTGTCAAACACAAACCTAATTTAGCACGTCTTAATATTCAAATGGCTTGCTTCACAAAACAACCGGCGACTCATAATAAATCTAAGACTTTATTAAACCGACAGCTGACCCTAGAATTAGGGAAGGAAACAACTGAATGTCCTTATTCCAAGTAGACAAGTAGCCGCCTCAATAAACCATTTTCAAAGTACTTTCACAAAGACCCAGGGCCGGATCCTGGGGTGCTCCCAGATGCCAGGGGCGGCCAACTTATGGCACGTTTATGGCAGGCAAATTTATTTTTTGTGAAGACCCTGAGTGGAAAGGTAGGGGCTATTTTTTATAAAAAGGTGACCCATGCATTATGATTGGTTGGGGTAATATTTTTGGTTTATTTTGACCTGGAGTTTCGTTTTTATAGAGTAAACAATATTGAGCAATTGCTGTTTTTTTAATTCTGTTTTTAAATATGTTTTTATTTATTTAATTACGCGCTAGTTTAACAAATTTAGTCAAGAGAGTCAACAATCTATTTTTTTAAGTTCCGCCCCATTTGCTTTTCCCTATAAATGGTCCTGTACAATTTAGAGCGAAGTTTCCAAAGTCGTTCACCCGAGGCACCAAGCAGGGCACTAGAATTGCTCGAGCCGGTTCAAAAAACATTTCTCGTATTTGTTGGAAACATTAATCTCTATAGCTCTGTTACAAACCATTCGACTGGTTACTCCATGTGCACAGATGTGACCGAATTCCTTTGAATCTTAACATCTTACGTCATGTATAAAAATTATATTAGTGCAATAGTCATTGCAAACCTACATGGTGCCTGAATGCTTTTTCTTGCGTTAGAAAAAGAGATAGATAAAAGAATTACTAATCATTCTAGTTTGGAATTACTAACCATTTAGGATAAATTTATGATCTGCTGACAAAAAAGAAAAAAAATGTGGAAAAAGAGTCTTCCGTGATCATGGTTCATACAACTGCGTCGAAAAAATGTACAATCATGTCAATTGGCGATAAGACCGCTAATTGTTATACTATTTGTCATACTGTTTTTTGTTTAATTTTAAGGTTTATTTTTTGTGGTGTACCTATAAAGTGTTTATCGGTCTATTATATGGTAAATATTGATGATGATGACATGATAGTTTCATCATAATATAATATTGTTATTAATGTTATGTTCAAAGAGGCTCACCCAGTAAGGTTCCGTTCCAGAAACTCTAAACCAGTGCATTTTAGAGAAGTCTCCTGCTGGTCTCGGAGCCGGCGGTGTCTCCACCAAGATAAATGTGTACGAGTCCTTCCTTCCGCCGCACCGGTTTCGACCACATTCTATTATACTCTTACCTACTTCATGTACAAGGGCTTTAGAGGCTTATAATAATAAATAATTGACGGATATTAAGGCTGGTTCGCTTTATATAAAAATACACATAAATCATTGTCCCAGTTTCTACATATTAGTTACAAAAGTTTCTTAATGAATGCATATATTGTTGTGTTCTCTTATGTCGAAACTATTGAAGAAACTGGCTGACAAATGTTAATTTTGAAAATTTTAAACACCCTTCTCTCCTCCCTAATCCATCATCAAACCCTGGTCACCATCGATCTACACCATATTATTGAGACGATTCCAATGAACCCAAATACGACATATTTGACTACTGGCCCATCTGAACTTGATGCCACAGCATTAGATCAAAATTACTATATCGTTGCAATATTGAAACTTCCAATCGATTGGGCCACTAAAAATTGCTTATATTCCCTTCAGCCGTTAGAAAAGAACTGATAATCTTCAAACAGTTGAACCGATCTTCATAAAAAAAAACCGGTTCTTTCGTTGATGCTACGATGCTACAGTAATAGATATAGATAGATAGATAGATAAACACTTTATGGTACACCACAAAAAATAATCCTCAAAATTAAAAATACATCATAACAAATAGTGAAAAAATTACACAAATAATTATACAGACTCGTCGTTCGGGGTTAAAATAAGGTTGTAGGCAGCTTATAGATACTGATATAACTTTTATTGTACATTTTGGCAGGCAGGTCTAGTTATATTATTAAAATCCCACTTCTGATGTCAACGAAAGTAGCCCTAACTGATTGATAACAAAATAATCAGTGTTTAATCAACGATTTCGAGTGTATAGCAATTAGTAAAACAAACTCCTCCTTAACTAATTAATCCACAAATCTGTGAAAAGGATTTACAAATCAAAGCTATGGCAATTAGTACCAATAACAAATAGTTATTTTAATTCGGAAGTGTAAATTTGTTTAACAGTTGGCAACTAGCAACACATGTAAAGTGGTCACCCTGTCATTATCCAATCAGGGGCCATTTAGCGCAATACGCCCACCAATCACAGGGCTCGGCGGAATTGCACGTCAGCTTGTCATGTTATGGGAATGAGATTTGGTGCATGTATAGCGCGTCTATAAATTGCGAATTGTTTAGGGAGTACTAAAATTTTAGATACTGTGAATGCTTACAAAAATAAATCGATGACTGGAAACTTGACCTGAATCTATGCAAACTATACAAATAAACAAATGTAACTAAACCAAATATTGTATAATTGTAAGGTATAGTAGAAAATATTTAGTTGTTCCAGTTAATAAATCGATAGCAGCAAACTAAAAAAAGACATTTACAAAATCACGATTTTACAGGAATAATAATAGTAGCCATTTTGAGAGTTATGAAATTATGAAGCGTATAGTAATGCTTAATGCGGTGCAACTACCCATCAAAGTAAACACCACATCAAGCATTACTATCTACCCATCAAAGTAAACCACTTTCTAATGAAATAATTGCTAAACTCGCGAAAAAAATGTTTGACTTCAACATGGATCTGATCAAAATCTGGCAAATTTGTATGGAATATCGGAATTTTTTCTTGCTAGCGATTCCAGACAACCGTGCAATCCCTTGCACGGTTGTCTGGAATCCGTTTAAAGGAAAGTACCGTTTAGCATGTAGATATATAATATGATGTGCAATGAAACTGCGTACAACAAAGGTATGGTATTCTGCTTAGAATAGAAGTCAAGATTCAATTTATGTCGCTAATCCATACTAGTTTTCTAATTATTTTGTGAACACCTACGAAATCAATTTTTGTTAATTTATGTCAAGCTGTATCTCGATGTCATATTGAATTTTGAGTTTTATTGTCAAACGTTAGCTATCAAACTATATGAATGTATTGCACCACTCTACAAATCATACAAAAGCCCCCTAGGCAATATATTAAGTGGCTATCCAGTGGAACCGGAACTCTCGTGCCAGTAACTTGCTCCATTAATCTCCTGCTAATAAAGAGGCCTATTGTGATAGTGTACTTATTTATGGGCAACCTTGTCGCAATACATTAAATTAATGATTCTTTGAACTTTCAATATAACGGCAAAAATTGTTATTGTGAAAAGGTGGTAAGACGTACATTGTTATTTAAATTCTAGTCAATATTTGGAATGAACATTGTCCATAGAATGAGGATAAATGAAGCATGACGATCGTTTTGGTTTTTTATTGTACTTTATGAACAAACAAACAATAATATCTCCCGGAAAGTCCTTAGTCACCAAGCTCCTTGAAAAAGTGAATGCGACAATGTTGCGCACGAGCTCCTGGATTCAATTCCAATGTCAGTCTAAAAATGTTAATGGATTTTTCTTTTACGAATTTTCTCAGCAACTGGCTGGAGTTTGGATTTGTGCCCAGTTGATGGTAATAATAGGCTCGCCCCCCATTACAATGGGACCTAAAAACATGACTGGTGAATTGTGGGTGTACCGTGTACCTGCTATGGTACGAGTAGGTACACCTGTGCCTTATCCTTCGGGGGAAAAGGCGTGATCAAGTACATAATAGAAGTATTCTAAAAAGCAGAGTTCAATAGATATTTTATCATAAAGTATCTAACGGTAAACCCTTCGGTCACAAGTGATGGTACTTCTGGTCACAGAGCACTCTGGATCGTATTTCAGCGTATTCGACAGTTCGCGACATAAGGGACGTCAAAAGTAGTTTTTTTTCAATATAAAAAAGGTTTTTACTAGCACTACATTCGCCGTTATAAAGTTTTATTACGATATCCACTGTATTAGTCGGGGAGCTTACAACTGAAAAATTTTATGTATGACAACAGGTATTCATAAGTCATCTAAGGCTTAAACACCCAATTCTTAAATCTCAGTTTCCACTATGCCAAGTCACTATGCTGGAGGCGGGCCGCTTACAACCGGACTGGATGGAAATCTATGGTGCAGGCCTATGTTCAGCAGTGGACGTCCTATGCTGAGATGATTATCATGATAAAGTCACTGTAGCTGAACACTATTTAAAGTATATTTTATATATAAGTTTATTTTATTTCATTATATATTGTGAAGTATAATATTAAAAGCTTTGAACTGAAAAAATAATAAGTACAATACCTACTCGTACTACAATAATAATATTATCATCATAATAGCAGAGCTTTTCATCCGTAATATAATCCACATACGTAGGGAGAATTGGAAAGTTTAGGCGGAAATAACTGTGAAAGCAAATAAAGACGAAGTCGTTTTATAGCACAATAAATATTAATGGGTAACACTCACTGCACTGAACAGTTAAAAATACATATCACAGTTTAAAAATTGTTTTGAAAAATAACTGATTAAATTTCCATGTAATGTTCCCACACTATAGCTGCCAGTCTATGTTTTATTAGCTACAGTATGATATGCATTGAGAGAGCCCGCGGGCGCGGCCGCGTGGCGTTGTCAAAGCGTATTTGCATACGCGACCGTTTCAACAAACGTTTTGTTCAGCAAAAACTGAAAAAAGTTGTTGAGTTCCGCTCAAACATAGACACAAGTATCAGATTTGTAAGCACCAATGTGCTTTTGCTTTTATGTACCTATATTTTACTGCGTTGTATCGGAGCCCGATTGAACAATCAATGTTGCAAAGGTTGTCTGAAAACGGAAAATACGGATGATGTGCGAAAGGCAATTTTCCACGCGCCAGTATATTTTTAATTATTTAAGGTGTCCGGTTTAAAAGGGTGTTTCTTGTAGGAACATTTTGTTATACCACAATATTATTACACCAATACAAAAATATTTTGATTTAATACTAGACTTGAATTTACTTGGGTTTATAATTTAAATGTGACCAGTTCGAATTCATTGTCCACCGACATCTTATCATGTTCATTAAAATAGCATTAGACGATTCTACTTTGACACAAAAGTTGACACGTATATTTGTGGGATTGCCGTAATTTTGTATTCAAATATTTTATTGTTTTGTGTAACTTTTATTTTATATTACTATTATAAAGATTCGGGTTACTGGTTGGCAACACTACGCCTGTCAAAACAGTTCCGAATGTCGGTGTCAAATGAGAGTCATAAAGGAAGTCAAGATTATGAGTGTATAGAAGTTGTGTAAAACGAAATTAAAAATAAAGATAGTGAAGTATATCCACTTTAATTATACAAATCCCACGTATATATTATAACTAACTAACTTTAGATTCTACAACCTTTCCATTTAGATTTTGGTCTTTTCAACGAGTAAAATATTGTAATATTATATTAGGTAAATTTACAGTCAATGCACATTAAAACTCCGTGTGTTTTCTATAAAAGAGTGTGTAGCAGGAGAAACGATTTTCCGGCGCGTTTGCCGAAATAACGATCTCCTTTTGCGTCCTTTTGTCGAGCATCCTTTGTTATACGGAGGTACATACTCACCTAGACAGCTTTATATATTTAGTTACACAAGTCCTTGTATTACGAGAACATTGATTTTTCAGGAGTTATAGATAGATGCTTAAAGCAAGACAAGTGCCTTGAAAAATAAAAATCAATATTACAGCGGCAGCTGGGAACCTACTTACTCTTACCACCTTATAATACTACTCTAGAAAACTTAAACATCCAGCCAACCTATAAAAAATCCCCATGCTCCTAACCACTACTTTCCCAAGTATTCTGGACTGTATGTATATCTTACTACTTCCACACCCCGGACACTCGACTCAATCCCATACAAAAGCCGCGCTATAACTACCACTACACAGACACTGAACACATGGAGTTTTGTACACGTGCAAGAGTGTGCGTGAGGTGATTTTCCATAGATGCGAGACTCGTGGAGAGCTCAATCTCGCTCGCGGGGTGAGGAAGGCCCGATTGGTGGGCAGATGACAGTGTCCATTCTATACGTAGTATTATTGTCTGTTCAGTGCTACTACTGTACTGTACTTATAATGTATATCTGGGCACTATAGGAGCCCGGATACGTCAATTAAACTATGAATCCCGATTATCAACTATTAGATACATAGTGGCAGTCATCAGGTCTTACTTGTTAGAAGTATTTTGCTCGATCTGAAAACTCCCAGACAGATTGGCGATACAATCTATGCTGGTAAAAGGAAAGGTGACCCTTTAAATAGATTATTAAGATCAAAACCTAGACAACCTTTACCATTTACCTCGGTTACCAAGCAAAAATCACCGAGCTTACCTCAGATCTGAGACCAACATTACCTTACATAACAAACCACGTTTATGCCAAATAGCTTCACAAGATGAATAAATTGAATGCTCTGCGTATCGGAAAATTATATTCATAAGTTATGTTACCCCGTTCTGGGGGCCTTGTTACCCTAAACCTCGGTACCACGAGTCCCCGTACCGCGACACGAGCCTCCGCACCCCGCGACTACGTGAGTGGGAGTGACTTAGTGAGGATTAACAATGGTTTTGAGGTGTCGAATAAATCCTGGCCGTGTGCATACTGGTGTGTAGAAAAGTGCTTGAGAAAATATGGTTGAAATTGTAAAATGCTGGACTGTGTACCTTGGTAATTTTAATAATCATTCCATAGGTCTTCGGTAACTCATAATAATAATACCCATGTGTACTACAAACTTTTAAACCTAATATTATACATTATAAAAATAATCTTTTTATTTAAAGCAGACACAGTAAGACAGACCAATAATGCAGCATACATTCTTAGATTCCTCTACGGGAAGTTTATATTCTACAGGAATAATAACATAGCAATTTAGATGTTATTATTCCTTATGAGTGGATCGCACCTAGGAGGTCTTGTGTGAACGTCATGATGTAGTCGACCCAGCCGCAGCGATCAGAAGGTCTATCGACGCCGCACCTGTCTTCTTACGGCATCCATTCAGTCAGCGACCTATCACACCTACATACCGAAAACACCCCACTTAAAACAATTCACTTGTGTGCACAATATTACATTTGTTCCGTCACAGTCGACTCGTTCGATTTATCGTAGAAGTTGGCCAGAGTTGGAGCACTTTTGTGCACGACTGTCGGCGAATGGAGGAGTTTCGGAGCAGTGATTGTCGGCCTGTCTGTACCAGGTGCCAGGTGCCAGGCGCCAGGTGTGGGGAGACTTCTTTCTGTGAACTTCACTAGTTTGGGACAATTAGAGGCGTAAAAGGTAAAAGTTGGCGGAAGTCGGGCTTGTAGCGGTAGGATATAAACCGTGTGTTTTAGGTGCTTTATTTGGTTTTTATGTGGATATTCTGTGACTTAGCTTATGTCAAACTAGAGTTTTAACTCGAATATATAATATAATAAGCTATGTACGTTATTAGCAATAGAAGAGAGGATTTCCTAGAAAAAAAGCGTCGGTAATATGGTATCCATCTAACAGTTACTATTGATACGAACCTTATGAAAGTTTCTAAGCAAGTGGTTTGGAATAACATACTTGGGTTAAAATATAATATTACTATCCGAATCGGTCAGCGGCTGGAGAGATAATAAAGGGTTCACAAGGTTTCAGATCGCGGAAAACTAGTTGATATCAATTTACTTATGAGATTAAACACAAGCTAAAGGATATAATATGCAAAAGTGACCCGAGAGTTTATTTCTATAATGGCGTGGCGCCCAATAATCTCTTAAAGTCAGTATCTTTGACAAACATTCACAAAATCATATCCGTTAATACACCCGCACAATACTTACTCATAAGCCATCGGGTAACTACACCCAGACCATTATTTTATCAAACAATGTAGTCTCAACCACATTCTTGATAGACCTTATTGGTTGCAAGATAAAGTTGAAAATTGAAAGGATAGATAGCAGATGAAAGTTTGTCGGGCAGGTCACAGCTGTGAAACGCTAGGTCTACGCGTTTGCGGTCACCAGACTAAACGGTCTGAAGTTGACAGATATTGTAAACTAGGGACCCTGAATTATGTTTGAAATGTTGGTCGCATCGCGTCCAAACAATGGATACGATACGGAGATTGCTTTTGTAATAAATTGACTTTACATCTCTCATATTCGGTAAGTAGGTCCTTATTACCCCCAAATGGGGCTTGTAAGTGACCAATTAGCGCTCTAGGGTAATAATGTAGCTAGAAAAGCCCTAGGGCGGTAAGTAATTAAAAAAAAACTTCACTCTTTCAAAAAGTTTGCGTACATCTAACCATCATACTGGCAATAGACATCATGCATTCAGGCCAATGACAAAAGAGGTCGCTTCGCTATTCCTTGTCTTCGTATGAGTATAATAGTCATCAATTTTAAATATCGAACTACGAAGCTCAATTTCGTTCTTGAAAAAAATAATTTAAAAAAAGAGATGAAAAAAGGCGGGAATAGAAAACTTTTACTTTAAAATGTTTTATTCTTGTAATGCCGGTGTTTTTCTACTTACCTCACAATCGAGATGTAAAGCAGAGTAGTTAGCTCGGGTGTAAGCATCAATTGCACCCTCTTGTTTTATTCTTGTAATGCCGGTGTTTTTCTACTTACCTCACAATCGAGATGTAAAGCAGAGTAGTTAGCTCGGGTGTAAGCATCAATTGCACCCTCGAAGTATAGGCGCCCTCGCTGCGCTCGTGCGCCTAAATATCTCGGGCTGCAATTGATGCCTTACAGCCCTTGGCTACTAATCTACTATTACATCTCTCATATTCGGTAAGTAGGTCCTTATTACCCCCAAATGGGGCTTGTAAGTGACCAATTAGCGCTCTAGGGTAATAATGTAGCTAGAAAAGCCCTAGGGCGGTAAGTAATTTAAAAAAAACTTCACTCTTTCAAAAAGTTTGCGTACATCTAACCATCATACTGGCAATAGACATCATGCATTCAGGCCAATGACAAAAGAGGTCGCTTCGTTATTCCTTGTCTTCGTATGAGTATAATAGTCATCAATTTTAAATATCGAACTACGAAGCTCAATTTCGTTCTTGAAAAAAATAATTTAAAAAAGAGATGAAAAAAGGCGGGAATAGAAAACTTTTACTTTAAAATGTTTTATTCTTGTAATGCCGGTGTTTTTCTACTTACCTCACAATCGAGATGTAAAGCAGAGTAGTTAGCTCGGGTGTAAGCATCAATTGCACCCTCGAAGTATAGGCGCCCTCGCTGCGCTCGTGCGCCTAAATATCTCGGGCTGCAATTGATGCCTTACAGCCCTTGGCTACTAATCTACTATTAATAGATAGATAGATAGATTAACACTTTATTATACACCTTACAGCGAACATAATATTATGTAAATAAAGTAGGTACAGATAGTCTTAGGCTAGTACAAGTGGCGGTCTTATCGCTTAAAGCGATTTCTTCCAGACAACCGAACGGAAAGGAAAGAAATTATAAATATTTCTGGTCGGCAGTGTATAACTCATTGTAGTTTAAAAAAAAGAAAAAAAGAAAATAAATATAATATAATAATAAAACACATTATAAATACATACTTAATAGTAAGTACATAAATAAAACTATTAAATACTATATTAATTAAATATATAATACTTTATACATACATACATAATACACATATTATAAACATATAATATATATAAATATAATATAATATATTCGATAGAAAACGTACCTAATAATTTGAATTTTATACATCAAATTGAGATCTTAGATATGGAAGGATTTGGGGACAGCATCCTACAAATATTATAAACGCAAAAGTTTGTGAGGATGAATGGATGGATGTTAGTTTCTCTTTCACGCCAAAACTACTGAACGAATTGAGCTGAAACTGATATGTAGATAGCTTAGACCCTGTAATAGCACATCGGATATTTTTTATCCCGAAATTCCACGGTAATGCTGACTGCGCGGGCGAAACCGCAGTAACATACAACAATACATGATTAATGCCGCTTCTTTGTTTCCATGAGATTTTCAGGAATACCTTTCGTATTAACTAAATACCTTTCGTATTAACTAAATCAAAATTAAAAGCTATACGCAAAATTTCAGCTCTCTAGGTTCATAATGTCTCTAGATAAATACATAATAATTGTGGGTCCTGGATACAACTTTGCCTACCCCTTCGGGAAAAAGGCGTGTTGTGATAGGGTTAATGCTTCCATTAGATCAAGCCAGAACGGCTGGGTAAAAACTAAAAACTACCCTACAGACGCCATTCTAAATAAATTAAAAGCAAAAACCTTTGTTTAAAAAAGCTTTTATTTAAACGCTCTAAAATGAAGAAAATAAATTTTCCTTGAAAATTTTAACTATCAACTTATAACCTCATTATATACTATTTATATGATCATAAAAGCTTGTCGCGTGATTTGTAAATAAACTAGTACCAATTTAATTATGTAATTTGATTTGATTTGATCTGATAAGTATATTATATTTGATCTGATAAGTATATTATATTTGATCTGATAAGTATATTATATTTGATCTGATAAGTATATTATATTTTTTTCATTTTCAATTTAATTAAATACTGATAGGTAATTAAACCACCTCGCGACAATATTTTATGATCATATAACTTGTATATAATGAGGTTATAAGTTGATAGTTAAAATTTTTAAGGAAAAAATTATTTTCTTCTTTTTAGAGCGTTTAAATAAAAGCTTTTTTTAAGTTTTTTTCCTTATAATTTATTTTTAATTTTTTAGTTATCGCTGGCTAGGTTTCTCAGTCTGTTCATCTCATTCAACGCATCATTGTTGCAAGGTCGTAGACAGGTTGTAGACCAATGCTGATGACGCCCATCTCGCCAAATTACACAAGTCAAACTTATTTCATTCAGCTCACTGTTCAATTTACTCTCAATGAGCCCCTTCATTACCCATATTGCAGAAGTGCATTAAAAATAACTATTCCTCTATCTTGGATGATCCGCCATATTGGATTTAGAATGACGTCACTTATTTTTCGGGTTACTCTCAACCATCCCATTCATTTGATACCCATATTGTAGAAGTGCATTTTAAATAACTACTCTGCCATCTTGGATGGTCCGCCATATTGGATTTAGAATGTCACCAAATTATTTTTCGAGTTACTCTCAACAAGCCCTTTCATTTGATATCCATATTGTAGAAATGCATTACAAATAACTATTCCGCCATCTTGGATGGTCCTTTATATTGGATTTAGAATGATGTCACACACCTTATCGTGTATTGTCATCCAAACTAAACGTGTATACAAAATTTCAACTCAATCGATTGAAGTTATACTTCAAAATTGAGTTCAAAGATTCCACCCGAACAAACATATACTTACATACATACATTGCAAGTTAAATAAAAGCTTATAAAAAAGAGTTCAATACCAATCGTATGAAATATAGTGACGAAATAATTCTTGGAATAATATTTCTTACGAGGACGTGGAGAGAATATCAACAGATGTTCATATATTTTTAGTAGATCATATTTATATTAAGGAGTATATTCTTAGAATACTCTTGCATTGAATTGAATGTTCTTGGAAGCCTTTTACGAGTGATGTCGTGTTCAAAAGCGGCTGAGAATTTGATACGAAGTTTTGAGAGAAATGACCTTTATTGCTTATTTTCTAGTATTACCATACATACTGTCTTTTCCCGAAGGATTAGGCAGAGGTATACTCAGGAACCAGTCTTATGGTAAACACCTATGTTTCGCTATTTATGTTTTTAAATCTCATGCCTATTGCTAAGCACAAATCCAGGTTCCAGGCTGATACTGAAAATTCTAATAGAAAAATCCAATACCATCATGCTTTCTGATATTCTTGCTATGTAAATCTAGACGCTATCCTCAACTCGTTTAAGCGTCGACATCAACTGCCTTTGGAAATCAATGTTTAGATGGTTTTTAAGGAGGATCGTCGATAGATTACTGCAATGCAATCAAAAGTGAAGTTGTTACAAATTTACCATCGTGCTGTGGCTTTCAATGTGTGTGACTATGCGTAGTTTTAGTACAACCTGAGGATCTTACGTACAACGCTAGATAACAGGATACAGGACCTCTTAGTAGTTTGACACAATCCTATGGAAATTTTACTAAATCGATGTTTTGTGTTCCCCTGTTTTCTCCGAATACAGTAAACCTATTTGATATATTTATATTCTGATATTTTAAAGTTGAAGTGAAGTATAGTACATTCATTTTATTTTTGTTTATAAACTCTACCATTTTTTGTAGTGAACGTCCAATCACGCGAGTATAACTGCGTTTTTTGGAATTTCACTATGAAAAAACCAAGAGTTTATAAGAAAAATTAAAATGACAGAGACATAGGTTATTACTTCACAATAAAAATATCAGGATATAAATTTATAGAATGGGTAAATGATATTCGGAGGAAATACGGGAATACAAAAAAATTTGGTCAATTTTTCAAAGGATTGTGTCAAATTCCTAAAAGGCCGTGTACGCGCATAACGCGCTCTCGCTCCACGCGAAGTGAAGCGTGGCGGTGTGGGAGGTACCACAGATAAAGAAGTCTGTACATACCAGAAAACCCCAAACCGCTAAATGGAACCAATAAAACCTTCCAATCGGTATGCATTGGAACATACGTGAGTAACAAATGCATATTTCATCGTATGCTCTATTGATTCAGGCCAACATTGGCTCTCGCGTCAGTGCGTCCGATTGGATAATGCAACCGTTTCAAATTAGTTCCGTTCCACATGGAAACACTCTTTGAGTAAGACAGCTCATTCTGCTGCTCATAGTACTTTGAAATTGTTCCTAATCCTAAGGTATGGAACAATTTCGTCAATCAATCAATTACTAAAATCTTAATTTAGTACTGTTTTTGATTCGTTAAAATTTCATAATTTAATTCCACTAATGTAAACCACTACAGCATATGAAAGTCTCGATATGTGACTGTGTGTCCCTCTTCGCACTGAAACTACCTACAATTAGTATTTGGAATACACAATACACACATAACATCACGCTTTTTTCCAAAAGGGAAGACAGAGGTTTACCTAGCTAAGACACAGTCCCATAGTAGGTACACCGGGTTCTAATCATAGACACACAGTTCTTTAGAGCCACGTACCGGAGTGTTACGATTTGGACTTTATGAATTAATTTAATTTTTATATTTCTATTTTATTTATTGGATCACCAACATGTACATCAATTCATTTACAATTGTGTACAAAAGCGAAAAATACATGTTAAATACTAACATAATATTTACAGGTGACGACAGCATGAAATGAGACAATTAAGGGAAAACAGAATAAAATGGACTTATAACAGTTAACATGAATATAACTCAATTCCAAACAATACATTAATTTACAAATTAAAAAACAAATTTTGCCATTGTTTTGTTCTTGTACAGTGAACAAAATATTCCTCACCCACCACCCACACGACATAGTCTATTGCCATTTACTACTAGAAGATTCCTAATGGAAAAATCTGTCGAGGTAGTATTTATACCTGTGACATACAGATTTCAAATCTCCAGCACAGTCTAAAAAACTAATTCTATTAGTTATTACTGTGTTCAACTATCATCAACATTAATATTGGTTGAGTAAAAAAGGGTTTCATTCTCAAGCTCTTAGGCAGCTGTCAAATTATTTAAAGTATAGTTTCATAAAGAACTCATAAGTAATACAAATAGAAGCAAATACTCCTGATACAGGCCAATAAAGTGTGGCACAAGTAATGTGCTGTCTCGGGCCGCATTCAATTTGTGCTGATGTATCGCGGAATAAAACAACACGCGGCCCACTGGTTTGAATTCCGTGCATCTACTGAAACTCGGAACTTTTGATATTTTAGGGAAATGATGAATTTGACCCGCGATGTCATAACTGTACAGTTACAGCTCTTGCAAGTTTTTATTAAAAGAGTATTAAAATTAATTTTATAAAGTCATGATTAAAAAGAAGAGGGTATGGGTTAGAAGCCCACGATTCTAAATACGTAGTGACCTATTGGAGCTATCGTTGAAACCTATTGGAATATAATGAATATAATGTAATAGGATGAATTTTGTACGTCGGTGAGAGAAGCTTCAACAGTCTACAGCAGATGTAAAATATGTATTAAAAACAGTCACATGAACTTACTCGAGCGTGTTAAATTAGGATTTTTAATAGTTACTTTTCATAAATATGTAGTTGCTTTTAGATACAGTAGTTCTATATGCTACTTATAAGCAATACATAATATAACATATATGCTTTCCATATATATATCTATACTCTATATATAATAATATTGTTCTATAGGTATATATCTATATAGCTAATAAGAGCTGGTATTGATAGTACTTCACAGCATCAATAAATAGACAAAATAAGACCAAATAAAACTAGCTGGATTTCCAAAGGAGTTAAGGTATCCAGTAAAATGAAAAGATTCCTACTAACAGGTAATAAAGGCAAAGATGATACTACAATTGCAACATATAGACATAGGTATTTAAAATTATATAAGAAGGTAGTCAGTGAGTTTAAAAAACAAGCAGTTCGAAAGGAAGTAGAAAAGGCAGAATGCAAATCCAAAGCTATCTGGAAAGTTGTCAACAGACATAGGAATAAATATAAATTCAAGGACAGAGGCAATTTCTTATTAAAAGTAAATGATACAATTATTGAAAAACCGCAAGATGTTGTAGAAGTTTTCGCGAGGCAATTTGACCAAATTGATATAAACAGTAAATCTTATAGCGATACTGATGCCTTAACATATCTCAGGGATAGTACTCCGCGTATAAATAATGAAATGGTAATGGAGCTCACTAGTCGAAACGAAATAAAGAAAATTGTCGGTAAGATGGCCATTAAAAAATCATTTGGTTTTGATGAAATCCCTATCACAGTTATTAAAGACAACATTGATATACTAGCTGAACCTTTAGCCACATTCTACAATAATTGTATTAATTCTAAAATATTTCCGGAACAGTTAAAAATTGCTCGCGTTGTCCCTATATACAAAAAAGGCAGTAAATCTGACCCCAAAAACTATCGCCCTATATCTTTGCTTCCAATCTTATCGAAAATATTTGAGACAATCATAAAAAATAGGTTAATTTCACATTTAAATCTAAACAAAATATTAGATAGATGCCAATTTGGTTACCAGAAATGCATAGGAACAGTGGATGCTATTGATTTGCTTATTAATGATGTGGTTGAAAAGCTCAATAGGAAACTGAAAGTGGTTGGATTGTTCCTAGATTTAAGTTCAGCTTTTGATATGGTAGATCATAGTATTTTAATACGCAAACTTGTAGATATTTATTACTTATTTTGGATTAATAAAACTTGCGTAATCACTTGATATGAACGGATATATTTTAGGAACAGTATTTAGCAATCGTAACCAGCGCAGACAAGAGCAAGAAGGGTGAATGACATAATGACAGTTATAAAAAGTCAGACTGCGCTTCTAATTTGACAGGTGACGTTGACAGTGATGTTGACATTAGGGTTTCCATTCACAAATAATTCATCACACCCCTCATGAATGAAAGCCTATTTTCTCTACACAATAATTATGTTTCTCTACACATATACCTTTAGTTAAACAATCTGCTACATTGACTCTACCATTAATAAAGTTAAATATAACATTACTCTTTAAAATATGCTCTCTCAGAAAATGAAATCTTATATCTATATGCTTAGATCTAGGTTTGTAGCAGTCCGTCGACGCCAATCGTATCGCACTCTGGCTGTCACAATGGATTTTCAACGCTCCGCCGGCGCCTGGACTCTGGCCGAGCTCTGCCTGGAGTTGCCTCAGCCACAGCGCCTCCTGGGTGGCCGCCGCCATCGCCATGTACTCCGCCTCGGCGGTGGATAGCGCCACTGTCTGTTGCTTGCATGAGTTCCATGCTATGGAACCTCTCTGAAACATAAAAATGTAACCCGTGCAAGACCTTCTGTCCTCATTATCCCCAGCCCAATCCGCGTCGCAGTAGCCATGTATTTCGTTTGAGTCCTCCCTTCTGTAACATAGCTTTAGACTCTTGGCACCTTTCAGGTATCTGATGACTCTCTTCACACCGAGCCAGTGTTGTTTCTGTGGTCGGTTGCAGAACTGACTGAGTTTGCTTATTGCAAACGAGATATCTGGTCTGGTGACTTGAGCTAGGTACAACAGGCATCCTATGGCCTCTCTATATGGGACATTCTCATATAATAGGTTCTCTGGTTCATTAATAAAAGGTTTTACCTCAATTGGTGTTTTCGTAGGTTTGCATTCTGACATACCAAACCTCTCCAATACTTCATTTATATATTTTTCTTGGTCTAACATTATTATTCCTGCTTTTCGATCTCTGGTTATGTTCAGACCGATGCACTGCCTTGCTTCTCCGAGGTGCTTCATGTGAAATTTTAATTTCAGTTCCTCAATTAGCTTCTCTTTTGTGGCCTGGTCATTACTGAAGAGCAGGAGGTCATCGACCCATACTGTGATAAAAAGCATTACATGATTATTATGATAATAGTAAATACAGGGGTCTACTTTTGATCTGGTCAGTCCACTATCTTTCAGTACAGTGTCTAACTTTATATTCCATTGCCTACTCGCTTGCTTTAAGCCATATATAGATTTATGCAGTAGACAAACTTTATTTCCCTTTTCATAAGAATATGGTTGAATCATGTATATCTCGGCATCTATATCTCCTTGCAGGAAAGCAGTAATTGCATCCATTTGTTCTATTTCTAAATCATACTTTGCTGCAAGTGCCATCAAAAATCTGACAGAAGTGTATCTGACTACTGGTGAGTAAATTTCTTCATAATCTACTCCTTTTCTTTGTGCACAGCCTTTTACTACCAGTCTAGCTTTAAATCTTACTATTACACCCTTTTCATTTGTTTTAGTCTTAAATAACCATTTACTCGGAATAGCCCTTTTATCGGAGGGAAGCTCTACGAGTGACCATGTATTATTCTTCATCAATGAGCTGTATTCATCATCCATGGCTTTCTTCCATTTGTCTGCATGGGTAGATGATAAAGCCTCCTTTACAGTCACAGGGTCATTCATGTTTATCGTGGGGCAAAAATAGGTAGTGTCATCATACTTACAGGTTCTAGAGTCTGTCCTTTTTCTTAGTGTTATGTTGCGCATTGGAGTATCATTTATTAAAGTTGATGATGTTGTCTCGGGAACATATGACTCATCACCTCCATCTGTCTCATACTCACTGGAGCTTTCTTCCTGTTGAGACTGTGTTTCTGTGGTGACCGTAGACTCCTCGCAGACCGTTGTTTCTGATGCCTGCGGTTCAGTGCTGCGGCATTCAACATTACAAGGGGTTATAGTTTTATCATGATTATTAACATTCTCTAGGAATACTACATCTCTACTTTTAGTTATCTGATGGGATTTCGGATCGGCTAAGCGATAACCCTTTGTGTTTTCACAGTAACCTACAAATATGTATCTTTTTGACTTTGGGTCCCATTTTTGGCGTTTTTCCTTTGGAATCTGAGCCATTACTTCTGATCCGAAGATTTTCATATGAGATATATTAGGTTTCTTACCTGACCAAACTTCAAAAGGTGTTCTCTCTTTTAGCGCATGTGTAGGAGAGCGATTTACGACATATGCAGCTGTAGCGGTCGCCTCTGCCCAGTACTGTTTGGGTAGTTTGGTGTCAAATAGCATGCACTTTGCTCTTTCAACCAGTGTCCTGTTCATTCTTTCAGCAAGACCATTTTGTTGCGGAGAGTACGGAGTGCTTGTTTGATGTTTGATGCCATGTTGTCTCAAATATCCATCAAACTCTTTGTTACAATATTCTTTCCCATTATCTGTTCGGATAATCTTTATTTTCTTATTGTCTAGTTCATTTTCAACTACATTCTTAAATTCTTTAAAGACATTTAGCACATTCAACTTGTCTTTAAGGAAATACACAAATACTTTTCTCGTGTAATCATCAATAAATGTAATGAAGTAATTCATACCACCTAGGGACTGAGTTTCCATGGGGCCACATAAGTCTGAGTGAATTAATTCCAGGGGACGAGAAGCTCTGGTGCCGATATTGTTGAACGGTGCTCGGGCATGCTTTGCTTCTATGCAGGTGGTACAGGCGCTGGTTACTTTTTGTGTGGAAGGTAGGTTTATGCCATCTGCACAGCTGGGTAGCTTGCAGACATCTGTAAAGTTCAAATGCCCCAGGCGACGATGCCATAGGACAATGTCTGATAAAGTATTTGCTTCGGTTAGATTTGCGGCAGCTTCCTCTCTCACACAGCTCTTTAGCACATAAAGATTTCCCTTTCTGAGTGCTGAGCATACAAATTCTCCTCCGTTATTATATATATCACATTTATCATCAGTAAAATGGACTTTGCAATCGTTACTCGTTATTTTGCTCACTGAGAGTAAATTTGCTGCCAAGTTAGGTATATATAAAACGTCTCTCACCTGTATCACTTTGTCCTCGTTACCATCTAGTATGATATTAACTTTTCCCATTCCCTTCACTAGGAGTGGTGTGTTGCTCGCATCTTTGATTGATGACACCGGTGGATCGGTCATATCGTATATCCAGTCATCACGGTTGGTCATGTGTAGACTTGCTCCTGAGTCTACATACCAAATATCACGATGCATCATCTCGGTTGTTGCTGAAAAAGCTGCAACAAAAGATTTTTCTTCATTTTTGTTATTATTAACAATGGGATTCCTTTTAGGTGCTCGGCAATGCTTGGCGATGTGCCCATATCGGTTGCAGTTGTAACACCTCGGTCCCTTCGTCTTCATGTCTGCTCTCTGTGGTACATATTTCTTCTTCGCGTAGAAGGCGGACTGTTGTGGACTTTGAACTTCCTGCAAACGTAGTCACGTAGTCTTCAACACCATTTGATGAGTCCAACGTTGTCGTTATAAGTTCTCTGAGCAAAGCCACCTTTCTACATAGACCGCTGTCGTCAAACGCCTTTTCTAGATTTGACCACGCCTCTTTTGCCGTGTGCGCGTCCTGTATATGGACATAGTTAATGGGGTCTATTAATAAAATTGTTTTGCTCTTACATTTCGTATCCAATACTGCATCCACCTCGGTGTCGATCAGACATTTGTACAATCCTTCATGTTGCAGATATGCCGTTACCGCAAATTTCCACTGCGCGTAATTATCTCTGCCAGACAGTTTAGATATACTGAAAATATTAGATGACGACATGATGCCGGCGGATACCTCGTGCATAACCTCCAATAGTTCCGTTCAATGGTTTTCCAAAATCTTGAAATATGGCTGGCCAACCACGCTCTGCTACCATGTAGATATTTATTACTTATTTTGGATTAATAAAACTCGCGTAATCACTTGATATAAACGGATATATTTTAGGAACAGTATTTAGCAATCGTAACCAGCGCAGACAAGAGCAAGAAGGGTGAATGACATAATGACAGTTATAAAAAGTCAGACTGCGCTTCTAATTTGACAGGTGACGTTGACAGTGATGTTGACATTAGGGTTTCCATTCACAAATAATTCATCAAAAATAGATCATTATGGCATTCGTAAGGGTGTGCTGAAGCTTCTGATTTCTTATTTGGAAAATAGAAAGTATTATGTTGAAATAAGAGATATAGTCGATCAGGCTGAAGTTGTTACCAAGTCTCGATTAGTTAATGTTAAACGTGTACCTCAGGGTTCGATATTGGGTCCCATTCTTTTTATCATTTTCATAAATGATTTGATAAAGCACATTAATGCTAAGGTGACCGGTATCCAGATAGTGGTATATGCTGATGATACAAATGCAATAATTTCGGCAAACACGTTAGATGAATTACGTGAAAAAGCTAATTTTACTTTGCAAGTATTTGATACTTGGTTTAGTTCGAACAATTTAAAGCTTAATACTAAAAAAACTGGTGTAATATTATTTAAGTCTACAGCTCGTAATGGGGAACACTTGGATTTAGCTTTACATGACGAAAATATAGACAGTGTTAGTAGTGTTAAGTTTCTGGGTGTGTATGAATTCCTGAACTGGAAGGATGAGGTAGATTCTCTAGCTAGCCACATTAGCTCAGCTTGTTACGCCTTGAGAAGCTTGCGAGACGAAGTGACCACTAAACAGCTCAAAGAGGTATACTACGCTCTGGTCGAGTCTAGGCTGAGATACAGCATCAAATGTTGGGGCAGTAGTTATAGCTATAATATGCATAAGACATTTATCCTCCAGAAACGCGCCATACGTACAATTATGCGTATCCCACAATGGGAATCATGTAAAGAGCACTTTAAAACTCTTGGCATTCTTACAGTTCCGAGCTTGTATGTGTTGGTCCTCCTCACAGATGTCATCAAATTTCGGCATAAATACGAGACATTAGAGGAAAAAAATATAAGACTAGAAACAAGACGAAAAGATATTCTATCACTCTATGTTCCTAGACTAAGTGTTGTCAAACATTGTTCTAGGTATCAGGCGGTTAGACTGTTCAACTGTTTACCTGTCGAAATGAAAGTTATTGATAACCTACACATATTTCAACGAAAATTAAAGACAATTTTGCTGGAAGGGTGTTTCTACTCCATAGATGATTTTATTACATACAAAAAGTGATAGGTATAGTAATTTGTTACCTTTAGGATACTTAACTTTAAGATAACTTGGATATTATTTTTGATTTAATATTGACTGTTATGTAATTTTCCAATGTTATATAATTCAGACACAATGTAAATATTGTTATTGAATAAATTCAATTGAATTGAATACACGTAGAATTCACATGTCTCTCATGACGGAGGCATGTTAATCTGTCGGTTTGCTTGGTGCATTCAGAAGTTTTATCATAAGCTAACAATGTATATACATTGTTTTAAAGAAATAAAAATTTTAATTTTTAAAGATTCCGTTCCTATATAAATGTGTCAATGTTAAAAGTTTCCGCGGTCGACCTGATATTATTGGAAGTGCGCCAAAGTGCGCCGACCGAAGGGTTGCGTTTTATATTCAATCCGCACGATTATTCCACCATTCGCCATCCGACTCCATCAGATATCATAAATAATCATCATCATTAATAAAGCCTGCTTCTCTTAGATCCTTCGTACATGAAGTGAAAAGTATTTGGTTACACTATATAATTGACATACCTATTATGCCCTATTATGGGTGTATCTACTATGGGACTGAGTCCTGGGTACACCTCTGCCTACCCCTTCGGGAAAAAAGGCGTGAACGTATGTTATGTTTATTATGCCCTGTTGCCGTTATTCTTGTACAGGTATCTTTCCAAACACACGGTAGACTCATTACTGTTTATATTCATCGACGTGCAAAAGTGTCCGATTGTGACCTAATTAATAATAATAATAAAATCATTTATTGCGTCTGGTTTAAAATAACCAGTTAATTGGATGCCTAGGACTTTCATTAAACACCGGCATCCAAGTAGATGCCTAGGCCTATAGTTCATTAAATTGAATCACTCAATATTTAAACACTGGATGTATTCAAAGTCAGCCCTTTTAAGATGACTGACCAAGACTCAGGCAAGTAATTCAAGTTTAACCTAACCAACTCAATTCGGTCTGTGTGGGCTCCCGCCAGACGCTCTCCCGCACTTGGTCACTCTAGATCTAAAATCACTCTAGGGTGTGAGCCTCAAGATCATGTGTAGTCGGGGTGCTCTGTGTACTATTTTCAAAATATTCACGTATGCTATAGTGTGCTTTTTTTTAAGGAAGTTCTTTAATTTCGTCTTATATGCTCATTTCATTACACTCCATAATAATCCTAGGCAACTTATTGTGAACTCTGGGGGTCATACTCAATACACTCTTGTAGATTAACGCAGTACGTTTGGAAGAAAACTGTATAATTATCAGGTATTAGCGTTTGCTCAGCAAATGATCAAAAGATGCATGGTAATTACGCTTTGTTATGTTCAGAGTTCAGAGACGGTTATATTAATGATTGTTATCATTTTAACGTCAGGAAGTAAGAGTTAAAAAGTATAAACTTATGTAACAGTGAACTACGACACGCTTATGTTACTACATTTTTATTATTTATTTTATTTACTATAATAGTATAATGGTAATTGAGAAATAGCTCTGAACCAATACGACTTCTTATTTTGACGAAAAATTGCTCAATTTGTTATGAATTCCAATAAGTAAGCTTTTCTATAGAATAATAACTGAAACGGTTCGGTCGGCGTACGTTAATTGGATTTTCCTAAAATAAAACCCACGTTTTCATTATATAAATGTTGTTTATTTAAATAATACTATTAATATATTTCGTTCGGCTATCTTAATTAGATCATCCGTCCATCTTGTAGGTTGACGTCCTACGCTGCGTTTGGTCTCCATTCGAGATCCTCACAACCTCATCGGCTGTCAGTCTATTAGATTCTTATAAATATAGTAGAAACACGCCGGATGCGAGCCGCTTACAACTGGACTACATGAAAATCTATGGACGAGGCCTATGTGCAGTAGCTGCAGTAGACGTTCTTCGGCTGAGAATATGATTATGAATATTTCGTCCTCGTTGGTATAGTGGCGCAAGCACTACTGCGGAGCTTGATGTCGGGGGTTCGATTTTCTCGAATTCTGTCCTGGTCTGCCAGGTTGATGGAAATGGGCTCGCAGTCTATTCATGTGACTTAAAAATATGACTGGCGAAGTATGGGTATGGTACCTACTATGGGACTAGGTCCCTGGGTACACCTCCTACTCACACTTTGGAGGAAAATGTTTTGTTATCCAACTTCCCACTAATATTATTATAAATCTCAAATTTATACATTATTAACAGGTGAACAAAAAGCTTGCGAGTTCTAACTCACCTCCAGTGTCATCTAGCGCGGTTTTGGTTAGATTGATGGACGGATGGATGTTTGTTACTCTGTCACGCCAAAACTACTGAACATATTGGGCTGAAATTTGGTATGTAGGTAGCTTGGACCTTGGAATAACACACAGGGTACTTTTTTCGCGATATTCCCACGGGAAGGGAACGATGTCTACGCGGGTGAAACCGCGGGGCACAGATAGTGTCATATATCGCTAAAAAGATTGTAACATTGTTTATATCAGTATTTAATATGTCATGCAGGGACCCGGTTGATTTACCGAAACTCGGCGTTTTCAATAAACAGTACATAAATAAAGGCAAGTGTCAAACGCCATAAAACGTGTCAGAGCGTTCATTCTGTCGCCATATTTCATGCAAACTCATATAAGTAAAGGCGCCGTAAAAACATTATAGTCGCCCAAAGCCTTAGGGACGGAATCGAGCCGGAAATTGAATGCCGAGGATCGACTATCGCGGCGCGGACGCGAGTTCACGACGCGGCGCAGCGCGGCGCCATGAGAACAACATGTTGGGCGGAAATTCTTAGATTTTACCGATTGTTACTCATTAAAATAAACTACTTTTAACAAATTTTATCATGCATATTCAAATTTTATTCATACCTGATGTTTCAAACTTATTGCAGTTATTGGTATTCGTGGTAACGGCAATACCAGATGACATAATATTATGTCTTACAAAGTTTAAAATTTTATTTGAATCTACCGTGTATTATTTTAATAAAAACATTTTATTTGTAAAAAACAACAATACGAATGTTAGAAAAGACGTTTGTTACTCATTCACGACCAAACTACGTACATCAGTGCGTAGTTGTGTTGTGGCTCTCCTCCTTATCTCAGATCCTGGAATTTTATATTCTTCAGTGTGAAAATGGTGGAGATTTTACATACAACTCATGTTTACACTTATAGAATATTAGAACATGATATTACGGATCACGCCTGTCCGAAGGTGAAGCCAGAGGCCAGACCAACACTCTGTGAGTAGATACATCTCGAACACTTCGCCTGTTGTGTGTTTAAGTGCTATGGAGTAAGAGCAGGCGAGCGTATTTTCATCAAGTTCTTTTTATTTTTTTTTTAAAAATACTTTAAATGAATACTAATATAATTTTTCAATGTATTATTATTATTTAACAACTTTTCATGATTATAAAAGAACCACAATTCGATTTAATGTACCTACCAATTTTATGAAAATTTTAATTTATGATTATGTTTTACTTTATTAATACTCGCCCAATTTTATTGAATGTTGTCTGCACCTATTATTACAATAGCATTGACCATGTACAATTCTTTATGTAATTTATTCAAATGAAATAATGTATATTGTGTTGGTGTACAATAAATAAATAAATAAATCAACTGGGCACAAATCCAGACAGAAAAATCCTATAACACGCCTCATGCTTAGCAGTCGCGTAAACTAAAGTTTAACATATTATTATTCCTTTATTATCTGTGAGTACACTTAGAATGAAAAAATCTCAATCTGTTCCTAAACTATAGAGTGAATTGCCTATATAGACGTAGAAGTACATGTTAAATTGCGTTTACGGCCAGTTTGCTAAGAACAGTGGAATCTGACCAATTGCTGCTAAGGTCCGAATAAGGGCTTTTGCCTAAAGTCGCACTACTTTACACTATATACTCCCACACTGTACTTACAACCCTGATTCTGAAAATATAAGGTTCATAATCGTGTGTAGTTCCGTCCGATAAAACCAGTGATTTCGGTAAACGCGTCCGAGCATCGTTAACTTTTCCCAAAGTAGCGGGATCCAGTAACTTGCGCGAGTTACTGGCACCTACAACTTGACTAACATGGGTAGTTAATTAACAACGTGTAAGTTGATCGTTAATTCCGTTAGTTTGTGAGAAGGTACACTGGTACTGATATAATTCATCTTTTTCTTTTTTAATATAAAATTCAAAGACCAAAGGACTGACACACATGAACACCCAGCGCCAACTTTTGAACCTGGAGATCTGCTAATTTAGCACATAATTAATAAGAAAATAATTCATGTAATTCCCGCGGGAACGACGTCGCAGAAATTTATTCTCAAAAAAGACATAATATTACTTAAATGCTCCTTCGTCGTTAGTCCCATGGCAGGTTCGTCCCATTGGGACGGAACGAAACATACATTAATTTTAAGTTTCAGCTCGACTGCCAATCATGAGGTCCCGGATTCGATCCCCAGGTCAGTGTTATTGGATATTTCCATTAGGAATTAGCTCAATCAGACCAATAACATAATGGCGAAATGTTGATGATAGTTACATGGTACCTACTATGTGACTGAGTCCTGGGTACACCTCTGCTTACCCCTACGGGAAAAATGCGTGATGGTAGGTTATGTTAGATGGACAGAATCAAGCAAGAATGGAGCACTCGCTTTTCCATCTGCGTGGGTCATGAGCATTGAAATCTCGTAGAGTAGTTAGTTATAAAAATTTACTTGTATGAAGTTTTATATTTCATCTACAAACAGTTTCAAAAGAGCAGTCAACCAATGTTTGTTTTTAGAGTTCCGCACCTCAAAAGGAAAAAAGGAACCCTTATAGGATCACTTTGTTGTCCGTTTCTCTGTCTTTCTGTGTGTCTGTCTGTTTGTCTGTCCGTCTATCAAGACACTTTTTAACGGGAGCGCGTGGAGGTATCAAGTTGAAATTGATATCAACTACTCAGATCTGCGGTCCCTTGTGGTAAAAAAATTATACTTCTAAGTTCTAAGGTAAAAAGTTATGGCTATTTTACTGCATATATCCATACTGTACGCAAGGAACTAATAGATGGCGCTGTATCTAGGTATGAAACCCTACACTATGCATACATATGTACGCCTTAACAATTTATTTTCTCTACAAAAACGTTTTTCCAAGGGAACGTCTCTATATCCAAATGCACATAAATTGCCAAGTAAACCGTGAAGGGCGGAATTCTTGAAGGGGTTGTTAAACACTCCGTAATGACCGACTCTCGTTAAGAGGAAAGGTTTGGCCTGTTCTTTGGAATTAATAGTTACAGCTTACCAACGACCACTCAATCAAGACCCCCCACCCAGCTTTTGCACATTAAACTCGCGCGTTCGTCCGCAGAGTTATGGCTCAGCTTACGATGGCCATGATTTTGCGAGAGCGCATAAACTTTTATGCATTTGAAATAGCTCGAAAATTGGTCGTTTGACGTTTGTGAACGTAAAACAGCGGTTTACCCGCGGGTTAGTTAGTGATTTTGATAAGAAATACAGTTAAATTAACCATAAGGGATACATTAACCACATTCGTATGAAAATTAAGGTATATAAATGAGTTTGAACGGTATATTTGACTCGTTCAGGGATTGTTGACCTCGGGCTCGGCCGCGGCTGCAGACGATCGCATTGGTTTTTATAGATGTCGTAGAGAACTATAATATGTCGCTTTATTTGAAGAAGTGAAATCATTTTGCAAACTATTAAAGTAAATTTTGAAGGGGAGACAGCTTTATATGTTTTAGATAAATAGCTATTTGTATGCGTTGTCAAAATTCCACTATAATATTATAGATGTAAAGGATTGTGCACTTACTTTAAAATAACTGAGGTTGTAGTGGTAGGCCTCTTCTGCAGTGGGCCGCCTGGGGAAGTACCACACCTTTGCCGGCTATTCATCCACTAAGCAGTAATGTGCAAACATTACTGTGTTCCGGTCTGAAGGGCAACTAATATCTCGGGGTGACAGGCGCAGTGCAGTGCCGAGCAAAATTTTGAATTTTATAACACTGGGTGGCACTGTGTCTGATATGGACAATCATGATGCTTACCATAAGGCACCTCATTTACTCGTCTTGTCACTCTCTATCATAAAAAAAACTGAACCAATCGAAAAAAAAAAATTGGCAAAAAGTTCTGCTTAGGTCACACTACATTTCAGCGACTTCTCTTTAGAAAATTTGATAAATTTCCTAATGGAAAAATCAAATAACACTTTTCTTGTCCTGGGGAATCAAACCCGGGACCTTATGAAGGGCAGTCAATCTTGCGACCACTCAAATATATTCTTATCGTATATACCTATATAATATTATGTAGGTGATCTTCATTAGTCACTACAATTAATTTGTTTCCATCTATAAAATAACTAGTTACCGGTATTTGCAAATTAGAATCCTTCAAAAGCCGAATCAATATAAAGTAAATCCATTACCACCGAGAGTTTATGAAGCGGAATAGAGCTTCGTTTGTGGCGAAAATAATAAGTATTTGACATGAATGGCCTGATTTATAGCTCGCCATACAAATGGGGAAGGGAGGTTTATTATCAAGTTGTTTTCTTGCTATCACTATTCACTAGAAACTATAATACTTAAGTATAGGCGCTCGTTTTCCGATATATCTAATGAGTGCTGTGTTTTTGTGAGCCTTCGTAATAAATATTTGCAACTTCTTCTTAGTCGTGAGTCGTGACTTCATCACTGAGGGACGTGATTATGGTGAAAGAAAGAAAGAACAATGCGTTTTTTACCCAACCTTAATAACAAACACGTTATTAAATCTGCTAGTACATATTATATTGAGACAGTGATTGTGGTAATCGGCTTGTGCTCAGCATGTGCTGCGCTCGGCTAACCGTGCACAGCGCTGTTTTTAAGCACGTACCGTTTTATTTAGATTTATACATATTTATGCTTGTAGCATATGCACACCAAATGACTAAATTATTTTATTATATTGAGGTTTTCATAAGCACTTTTCTTTATTATAAGAAAGAGTATACCTTATTATATTAATATTACTTTGATTATCATCATCATTACATGAGTCAAGACCCTTGCCTCCATCTTCCACCAGATATTTCTGTCCTGCGCCATCTGTATAGAGGCTTGCAGCGTGGCCCCCGTAACTTGCAACCAGTCGACTAGTATATTACCCAACATACAGCAAACTGAGACCTAGCTACGTCTAAGTATCTCTTCAACCATCCTAACCTAGGTATATTATATGGCTCATATTTAAACTGGATCCTTTACGTGATCAAACATACACACGTTTTGTATCAGACAATAAATATTTATACATTTAGCTGTGCCTCGCGGTTTCACCCGCTTCGTTCCCGTGGGAATATCGGGATAGAAAGTATTTTTTATGTTATTCCAGGGTATATATATCATTTCTAATATTATATTTAAAGGTCGTACCTATAAACCTCTCCTTACTCAGTTAAAAATATACGGATTTACCTTATTTTTTATTTTTTTTATGATAATGAGTGACAAGACGAGCAAATCAGGTGCCTGATGGTAAGCATCATGATTGCCCATATCAGACACAGTGCCACCCAGTGTTTTAAAATTCAAAATTCTGCGCTGCACTGCACTGCGCCTGTCACCCTGAGATATTAGTTGTTGATTCTCATCATGCCCAGTATTTTCGCTGGTAACATTGCCCTTCAGTCCGAAACACAGTAATGTTTGCACATTACTGCTTGGCGGATGAATAACTGGCAAAGGTGTGGTACTTCCCCAGGCGGCCCCTTGCTAAAGAGGCCTACCACTACAGATAGTACTATAATTAGCGATTTTTTTGTAACATTTAAAAAAAACCCATGAGTAACCTTGGCCAAAATGTGAGTGTTAGATATTTTGTCACATAAAATACATATTTAAAAAAGCGTTTACGCGGATAAATTGTCAACCAATCGAGGTGTGTGCTGCCGTAGCGACGATCTAGCGACACACGGTCGTGTATCGGCGCCATTAATCTGCATTACGCCCGCCATCCGTCTGCGGGATTACAACCGACAGGGGCGCCTTAATGCCGAACCAGCTTGCACCCAGATATACCAGCCTGGCCTTAATAGCCACCCTTTAGCAGCATTGGTGAGCTTACAGGAACTCCAGATAATCTGCTGCAACGAATTGGCGAATAGTTTACAAGCTCTTACATTGGTAAAAACCTATTAGTGTAAATAAAATCCAAAAAGTCATCTCTCACTAAGAATCGAACATTGCCGTACCGCTCGTTAACCAATGCCTCGCATACATGAGCCACGGTAACGTTAGACTTAACGACTAAATTCGGATACGCATTTCATACACGGAAAGTATAGAAATATGCAGTGAAATGGCCATAACTTTTGAGTGCGTTAACTTAGAAGTATAACTTTTTACAGCCACAAGGGACCGCAGGTCTGACTATTTAATATTAATTCCAACTTCATAGCTCCACGCATACCGGTGAAAAACTGTGTTGACAGACAGACAGACAGACAGACAGACGGTCAACAAAGTGATCCCACAAGGGTTCCTTTTTTTCTTTTGAGGTACGGAACGCTAAAAACTAAGCAGATAATATATTTCAATAAAACAGCAGGGTTATACAAGTTTTCGTTAGCAATGCAACAGCAGCGCGACAGTCATTAAGTAATTGCGCTATTACTGCTAGAAAACATTATTTTTTTTAAAGATAATTGATTGAATTTGGCGTTACTTTTCGGAACTCCATTGCAAACTCCTAGAACAAGAATATTTAGTTTTTAGTTCCGATTTTTTAGTGTCAAAAACAACATGCACAGTGCACCGCCCTCCCGCCCGCAAAATTGCATTTTGTTAGTGACACCATACATTTTTCTTTTATTAATTTTTTTTTGTATAATACGTAATACTAGTAATAGTAACATTGGACAGCAGTACCTATACCTGATAGCGAAATTTATTCTTGTTGCTCAGCCTTTACAAAATCCGTTTTAACCCTGCTAGTTTTAAAAACAACGTGGTAATGAAAATAAAAAGCTAACTAGCAATTCGACAAAAGGAATCATGTCAACCCGATCCAATCCGCCACAAAGAGTGAGCTAAGCCAGAGGCTGAAGCTGGTCTAAAACAAGCATAGAAAATAGAATCGTCCCCAAGCGCCGCGGCGAGTATTTTGCGTTCACTCTACTGTCAGATTATGGACTCGAAAAAACTGAATACGCTTTGAATAAACTCATTCTTTAAATTTTCGAATTTACTCCTTTGAAAAGGATTGTATTGAATATTGGATTTCTTTCTTTCTTTCTTTATTGAATATTGGATACAAAAGGAGTCATGAACAACCTAGTTTGTGATTATAATGACTAAACATTGTACGACCAACCGTCTGATATGGCTTGCCAAACTGATAGACTAAGACGATGTAGAAAGCCAATGTAGAAAGTAGACAATATGCCACTAGTCTTATTAGGAGGTTTACTAATAAAACGCATAATATGCATTGTCATAATAAAATTTGGCATAACAACATTAAGCATAATGATCACTATGCATTATAATATTACTAGCTGTGCCCCGCGGCTTCACCCGCGTATACATCGTTCCCGTGGGAATATTGGGAAACAAAGTACCCTGTGTCATTCCAGGGTCTATGCTGCCTACATACCAAATTTCAACCCAATCCATTCGGTAATTATTGCGTGAAAGAGTGACAAACATCCATACATTCATATCCATCCATCCTCACAAACTTTCGCATTTATAATATTATTAGTAAGATAAGATAGGATTAGGTACAAATATGTTGCCATAATGATTATTGTGATAAATACTATTAGCATAATAGTCATGAAACATTTTACAAAGCATCAGATTATAAATATCATTATATATTTACACATAATCTTCTTTGTCATAAAAGCCCATAAATATTGGCTCGCATAAATTTTTAAGTCCTTATTTACATTGGCATACAAACAAATTAGTCTTCTCGTTGTTTGATAAAGTTATATTATTAGTTACAATTATAGTATACAATTATAGTTATATTAAGTTACATTATTAGTTTAGTCAGTTCTGGCGCTTCGCCGGCCGCTGCCACGGCGGGCTCTTTTCGCTCGCTCGGTTCGTTACTCCCCAACAGCTCGCCATAAGCTGCCCTGTGTACTATTATTATTATAATAACAAATATTATCGAATGACCTTTGTTGTTTTTATCTCATGAATACAAAATTTGAGCTCACGTAATCGTTTTATTCTACACACTTGAGCGCTATATTTATCCTATACCTTCCAAAACAAACAAAATTACCCAGTACTCTGTACGTGTAAACAAAAAGTTCTAAGCTTCGTTTTTACCTCACGTCCATCGCCTTTCGGATTAGTTGGTTATTCGTATTTTTTCGAATAATCCTACGCCCCTATAACTTGATTATTTTATGACGTAACTGGGTTATTTTAACGAAGCTGGATAGAAATACCCCCACAGTTAACGTTACTCGATTAATAGCATGTTGGTATGAATAAGTAATGCTTGGCGTTTGGACGTTCGGTTAAACATTTGTGGTTGGTTTAAATGATGGCCTTAATTTGTTAAGGAGTTAGCAGATGATATTAGAGAGGTCAAATTATTAGCTTATTTACCTATTCTGTGAATCTTTTAAGACACATAATCTCTTTTTAAATATTGTTGTTAGTGCTAGCAGATAAAAAATAGGACTTATTTTATTCTTGTAGAGGCACGGTAGATTAAATTGGTTTTTACTACTGAATACAATGATACTTCGTTGACTTTGAATACCTACGCGTATTTTATAAACGTTCTTTTAATTAAATGCTTAACATTAAATTGGATATTTTAAATAAAAACTGATAAACTTAAAAAAGCTCTTAATCATTTCATAATTAATAACAAAACTTTTAATTATCATCTTGCTGTATTTATCGCTAATGGAAATATAATAAAAATATATTAAAAAATTGAAAATTCCGACTGCTTTATAAAATATTAGGTAACTTAAAGGCAAAAAAACAAGCCTTCTGAATGACAGACAGAGATAACGTAATTTTTTTTACCATACGTTACTCGCACCAATAAGACGAATAGAATGACACCTCACATGTCAGAATCGGTCGAGCCGTTTAAGCTGTAGGAAGGCCCAAAGAAACCTCATACTCACATACATACATACAAATATATAAAAATCAAAAAAAACCTTCTTTCTTCGCAGTCGGGTAAAAAGGTGACGTGCAAATCTTAGCCCTATTTTTGTTGAAAGCGACAAATCCTCACAAATTAGTTAACCTAAAACCTAAGTTAATTAACTAATAGTATTTGTAATTAAAATATCTAATCTGCCGCCATAGTCCGAGCAGTAATTATCTTGGTCCATAAAGACAGAGGGTCATAAAAAGTGATCTGTCCCTTTATCGGGCCGATTAACCAGTAATGGCCACAAGGGTCCGACCACTATGTACAATGTACATTACTATATGTTACTCCTATACGTATGTACTAACATAGTTATACATGTTACATAACAAGGCTTATGAGAATAATTTTCAATAAGTATGTAGTGTTACAACTCTGATCTGGCACTCTCATGTAGGAACATTTCAAGAGACAAGCATGGAATATACGGTTTGGCTGACCAACATACGTACACGCATCGATTTAATACTAAGGTAGATTGACAGCCTGGTTGGCACAGATGGTAGTAACTCTGCTTACTGTGCCGCAGGCCCCGGGTTCGATCCCCGGCCTGGTCGGACATTTGTGTGCATGAAAATGTCTGTGTGATCTGTGTCTGGGTGTTATAAACGCATATAAAAGTAGTGAAATATGTATATCAGTCATCTGGTTACCATAGTACAGGCTTCTAGCCTAGTTTGGGACCAGATGACCGTGTGTGGAAGTTGTCCCATATTATTAATTATATTATTATTGATGGTACAAATTTTATTGTATTTCAACTTTAATATATTATCTCGCATTCTCACCGCTATCGGCACTCTCTTAGACGCAAGCCCGGCCTGTGATGTGTTCGCTGATAAGTGGAATGACCACGACTTGTCAAGTTTTTTGGTAGACCTGTTGATAATTTTTGTGATAAGTATGGCCTGTACTTTTCGAATCTTTACTATTTTTAATTTTATTTCTGTTTTTACATTTTAATTAATTTTTAACTATGAATAATTGAGTAATATAATTTTATAATAATTTCTTAAACAATGTACCTATCATCAATGTGTTATTTAGTATAAGTGGTGCAGATCGTACTAATTATCAATAAATTATTAAATAAAATAATATGTACATACATAATACAATCACGTTTTGTTCCCGTGGTTTGTTGCGACTATTTCTCTCCCCTTGTTAAGATCCTGACAATCGACTTTTTATTTCAATTCATCACATTTTTCATACATGCTCTTATGAATGAATGAATGAATGGAAACTCTTTATTGCTTAAAACTAGAAAGAAGTAACAACTGGCGGCCTTATCGCTCAGAGCTATCTCTTCCAGGCAACCATGCAGGGAAAGGAAATACATATATGAATGGACGGTGGTTTCTTATGTTGTAGGTTCTTTTGACTTTGCATTTCATTATGAGAATAATAATATACTTATAGTATATTATTATTCACTATTTACTATTATAGGTGTGATATTATTAATCTTAGGCGTAAGGGTCTTATTACATAAAGCGATTTCCTCCAGACATCCGGAAGGAAATATAACACTAGCAGTAAACGCGCGTGAAGTGGTGTCACGCGAACCGACCCTAAACTTTAAATCAGTGTGATAATTTTTTATTTTTTTATGGTAGTGAGTGACAAGGCGAGCAAATCAGGTGCCTGATGGTAAGCATCATGATTGCCCATATCAGACACAGTGACACCCAGTGTTTTAAAATTCAAAACTCTGCGCGGCACTGCACTGCGCCTGTCACCCTGAGATATGAGTTGTTGAATCTCATCATGCCCAGTAATTTCGCTGGTAACATTGCCCTTCATATCGGAACACAGTAACGTTTGCACATTACTGCTTGGCGGATGAATAACTGGCAAAGGTGTAGTACTTCCCCAGGCGGCCTCCTGCAAAAGAGGCCTAGTACTAAAAAAAAACGAGTATATATTTATTATTATAGAAGACATACATGGGTGACTTAAAACTTCTGCACAGCCACTGCTAATACCTTTTAAACAAACAAGTAGATCAGAAAAAAATTAACCCTATCAATTTTTCGAGAATTCTTCTTGTAGTGTTATCACTCCGGATGCACGGTTGATTTAATAATTATTAACTTCATGATCTACCAAAGGCCTAAAAATCTGAACTTAAACCTATAGTTTGTTAAATAGATAAAACATTAAAATGTAAGCATAGTATTATATTATCTGTAAACATAAAAGTTAATGGGAGCTCTCTTATTATACGAGCATAATATAAAAGATACCCCAAAATGATATATGATCTGAGCGGGCGTTAATCCACCGAGTCGAACTCTCAACTCCTCGGGGATAAAAGGAAAAACTTCGCCAAAGGGTTTACTTTCGTTTCGCAGGATGACTTGCGGTAATTTTACTAATTTCTTTAATGGTTTTGTAAGCCCCGGCTCGTGGATTGATGTATATCTTAGCCACTTAGAAAATTACGGAGTTTCCGCCAACTTTATGTTAACGAACTAAGTGTAAACATAGATTATTTGGGCAGATAGTTTCTTGTTTATTTAATATTTCTTTGTGCATTTATATTTAAAAAATCTCAAAGTACAAGCAGAAATTAATTAATTATTATAAATTTCTACGTTAACTGACCGAGCAAGCGAAGCGAGCGAAACGTTTCAGTTTCGACCTTCGGTCAGTTCTTGCCTACGGGTCGCTTTTTCCAACCGATTTTGACGAAAATTGGCACACAGGTTCCTTGATTTCTTTAATTTTTTCTATCGATCGCGATTTTAGATTGGTGGGAAGTTAGGGGAGAAAATAGGGGAAGTGTCTGATATGGGCAATCATGATGCTTTACCATCAGGCATGACCTGATTTGCTCGTCTTGTTACTCACTATCATAAGAAAAAAAGTCACAGAACAGGTAATAATAGTCGCAGTGTAGCGTCGTGACAAAAGTAATTTTAAGGCTTTTCATTGTTATTTTGAAATATCTATATTATATAAATAAAAATAACATTATACATTAACTTAAGTTATATATATTTTAATTTTGAGCCATTTAATGTTAGTACTTTTTATTATTAAACAAACAGATGAGGCATATTATGTTATATACACTTTTTAAGCTTATCTAAAAACAAAAATATTTTATCACGCACATACATAATGAGACAAATGATTAATTAATACGGAACAACTATTAAAACCATAATATTCCAATCGTCTTCCATATTTATTATTCTCAATCCCGAAGTGTAAATATCACAGAGAGTTGTTGACCGGGAGCCAGGAACATGCCCTTGGTCTCCACTTGGCACAGGTTCGGAGCGGGATAGTTCGGTTGAGGAGATACGCTGTATGTCAGGAATAGGGAGGAGACGCAGAGACGCATCGTTTGGTATGCAAAACGTTGACCTGCAATATAAAATTTGATACATTTATTTGTAACTAGCGGCCCGCCCCTCCCCGGGTAGCAGAAGTAGGTATAGTGAACGTTATCATCATCATCAATAAATTTGTGATACTTTTTATTTAATCACATTAGAAATCTCTAAAATTATCAGTGTTTCTCTACTATAAATGTATTACAAATAAACCTTCTTCTTGAATCGGTCTATCTATAAAAAAAAAACCGCATCAAAGTCCGTTGCGAAGTTTTAAATATCTAAGCATACATAGGGACAGACAGCGGGAAATCTATGCGTTTGTTTTATACTTTGTTTTATACTATGTGGTGATGTGGTAAGGCCACCATTCACTTCACCATTCACCTTGACAAAATACATTAAAAATTTTACCAAAGCGATATTTCGTATTCCCCTGTTTTTTATAATTAACCATTCGATAAACTTATATTGTGATATTTTTAGATAAAGAAAACTTTGTCCTATGTTTATTTTCTATAATAAACATTTGCAGATTGTTATGAACTTCTTTAAATTACAGTTTTATGTGAGTTATGAATAAAATACATCGATAAAAACATTGTACCAATTCATTTGCTTTAAGGTGGCGTTCCTCTCGAAAAAACAGTCCAATCACTGTTTTTTTGATTCATGTTTTGACTCAAATAAGTTTGGGTCACATAAACATGCGCTAAGCGTATTCGGCACGACGTGATAACAGACGTATATTATGTAAACAAACTCGAGAATAATGAAGACATAATATAAATTTTGCATTCTAAAACATTTTCTGAAATCGAGTTGAATTATAAAAGTTATACGTCCTTAGCTTATTTATTCTGGAAAGTTTGTCACTATTGCATATTGTATAAAATAAAAGAAATTTATACAGATCCAACTAAACATAATTCTCTCAGCGTCGCCATCTTAGCCGTAGGACTGCCACTGCTGAACATAGGGCTCCCCATAGATTTCCATCTAGTTGGATTGTAAGCGGCTTGCATCCAGCGGTTTCGTGCTACCTTTCTTGAGATTGACTGTCCAACTTTCTGGTACACGTCTTATACGTTGCGCTTGCCAGTCCACGATCTTTATTTGAAAACTTTACAGCCCCATCGGCCATCAGTACTACGTGCTACGTGCCCTTCCCATTGCTACTTCAATTTGCTAATCCACTGGGCTATTTCAGTAACTTTCGTTCGTCTACGGATCTCCTCATTTCTGCCCTCTCCATAGGTCAATCTGCTACTTTGCTACTTAATAATAAGGCCTACATTGAGAGACCACATTCAGGGCCTTAAGTCAACACACAAACGTCGTCTATTAGTTTATAATTACCTATACAAGATCTAGGACCATCTCCAAATGGCAAGTAAGTATAAGGGGTGATGTTCTTCTCGTTCTCAGGAAGGAACCTGTCAGGGTTGAAGGTCTCCGGCTGGGGGAAGTACTCAGGGTCCATGTGCATGGCGGTGCCGTTCACGTAGACCGGGGTTCCTGCGGGGATGGTCAGCTTGTCGTCTATCTTGTAGTCTTTGGACGCACAACGGTCCAGCCAGCTCATCGGAGCGAACTTTCTGAGGGTTTCTGTGGAATGATAAAAAGACATGACTAAATCAAACTCAAAAATATTTACTCAATTAAGTTGTAAGAAGACATTCTTAATGTCAATAAAACTTAATCAAATCAAATGATCATTTATTTCAAGTATCTACAGCTCGTATCTTACAAAATGAATTGAATTAGCCACGAATTGTTATTAAATGTATGTGTAATATAATGTCATGTCTTATTATTAATAAATAATATTAGTACTTTTAGAACTAATGAATCTGTTGTGCGTTCAGAAAGATAACTCTACAAAAAGAATACAGAAATTTGTAGGGGTTAATCTTCAAGAATTTATATAGATATTGTTGATAGGTACACTATGACAAAAGAAATGAACATATATTAGGTATATCAAATAGGTTTACAGAATAGTGCAATATACGAGTAGTACGAGTAAGTTTTAGATTAAAAAAAAAAGGTTGCAACGAGTAACAGTGTAACTCGATGGGACAAAAAAGTCTCAACGTGTCACAGTGTGACTCGTTTGGTGTGACTGGATGGGAACCCACCAGTTTTAGTCATTACATATTGTTTTAACTCATAGTTTGTCAGTGTTTTACAGCAGCCAAAAAAATATTTATATGAAAATTTTAGTTTTACTAACGGGACTAAGTCTAATCGAGAAATTTTACATAATATAAAAAAAATAAGGTAAAAATCTCTACCTTTTATAACCGCGTTAAGATAAGGCAGTTCTACCAAAAAACTGTCCTGAAAATCTTTTCCACCTTGATTCTGCTTTGCTTCCAGCAGCTCTTGGTAAAGTTTCTCCTAAAAACAATAATGTAATGCAATAAGCCAGCCTCGTTGGCTCGGATGGTAGTAACTCTGCTTTCTGTGCCACAGGCCCCGGGTTCGATCCCCGGCCAGGTCAAACATTTGTGTGCATGAACATGTCTGTTTGATCTGTGTCTGGGTGTTATAAGCGTATATAAGTATGTATATCAGTCATCTGGTTACCATAGTACAGGCTTCTAGCCTAGTTTGGGACTAGATGACCGTATGTGGAAGTTGTCCCATATTATTTTATTTTTATTTTAAATAAAGCAGTCTAGTTTTTTCTAAAAGACCTTTTGTGATCTACAACGATTATCATTAATTATCATTTAATTATACACTTACTTGGCATTCTGGATTATGGGCTAATTCATAAGTAAGCCAAGTTAAAGCATTAGCTGATGTGTCAAACCCACCAAATAGAAGTACCGCTGCTTGAGCAAGGAGTAGATCTTCACTCATTTCTGGAAGAATTTGTCATCATCATTATGATTCAGGAAATATTATCATTCACTATTATTTTTTGTGTTTACTACCTACGCGAGTCCACATCGTGAGGGTTCGTAACCTACTGTGTTTTTCATATTATACGAATTGTAGTTAGTCTGTTTCTCTTAGTTTAAAATACCTTGTCCCTCTTCTGCAGCCTCTTGCTTCATCTTGAGAAGAGCATCGAGAATGTCCCTACACTCTGTGACCTTTTTGTCGTAACCTCCTCGCTGGTCCACCATGGTTTGGAAGCATTTTCGCATGAATGCTGTAGTACGTTTGGGGTAAAATGTGAAACTAAAAAATAATTATTATTAATAAAGACCATAAAAAACAAGTTTTCCATGAATTAGAGAAAATATGAAGCCAAATTTTATAATAAAATATCTCTGGGTGACAGGTGCAGAGCAGTGCCGCGCAGAATTTTGAACTCTATAACATTGGGTGGCACTGTGTCTGATATGGGCAATCATGATGCTTACCATCAGGTACCTGATTTGCTCGCCTTGTCACTCACTATCATAAAAAAAAATTTGCTATGTGAAATATTGAGATTTGAAATCTTTGGTTTCAGAAAACAGGTTTAACATCAACGAGAATAAAATTGAAGTTTACTTGTGCATACAGTTGGTATGCACAAGTAAACTTTATCACGACTATTTTTTGACTTGACGTAACATTACTTCTTTTTCACGGAAGGTAGCGGCATAGCCAGGTGTACTACGTAAGACAGTTTTTGGATGCAAGATTTGTGAAAAAGATGATCATAGAACCTTACCCAAAAACATCAACCAAGGATGGGTAAAAGAAGATAGCTGACCAGCAGATCCCCCTGTAGGTGGAGAAATGGTTCATATCAGTAGTAACTTTCCTCATGACACTGTCGTGGTATTTAGTCGATTCGCTTTTAACGCCAAATGATGATTCACCCGTCACGTCTGTGGTGAAATCTTGAAACACTATCTGAAAGATATAATAGGTATTTAGGTACTACTTCTCAAAATTCAGCGATTTCTAAGAACTAAGGTTCGTGAGCAATTTTATAGTTTCTAAATAACTCTATCTCTCTTGTAAACCTTATTAGGATAGTTTCATATGTATACAGTTGCATGGCTTATAAATAAGGCATCGAAAGTCCATTAGGATCTGCCACGTTGTAACCTCATATTGACTATGAGTTAATTTAACTTTACCTCAATGGGCTGCCCTTTTTAAGTAACATCCAGTTATCACTTCATTTTTAATTTTATGTTTTCACGCGAATACGGGCCGCCGGATCCAGAGCCAACCACAAAGTGGAAAATTATTTCCTGTTTCTTAATATTTGAGCATTTTCAACCTATATGAACGAGCAATCCCCTTTATAACAAAAATCCTCATATTATAAGTTATTATTATATTAACAAACAATACATTATTTTAATTATGAGGCGTGATAAGGCGATTTTTCACTTAAACCAAAAATGTATGACCAGCTCTCATATTCTTACCCTCAAATCAACCAGGCCGTTCTCTCCATCCTTACGGATCCTCTCGATGAGATCCTTCACCTTTGTATTGACGATAGTTTGTTGAGCTCGCAGTTTGGCCGATGTGAATACTGAGGTCAATCGTCTTCGAATCGTCGTCCATATTGGATCCTGGTTATTTAATAAATTAAGAATTTACTTCAATAGTGATTTACCTGATGAAAACAGTGAGAAGAAGACGTTGGATGGGTAAACACAGGGAAAAGTGGCAGAAGCAAATTGTTACATAAGACGATACGCGCTGAAAAATAGCGCTGTGCACGGTTAGCCGAGCGCAGCACATGCTGAACACAAGCCGATTACCACAACCACTGTTTTAATATATTATGTACTAGCAGATGTTATTGACGTTCAAAAGTGTCAGATTATGACCTATTTGAATAAATCTGTTTGAGTTTGAGTTTGTTTGTAATTAAGGTTGGGTAATAAACGCATTTTTCATTCTTTCTTTCTTATCATCCAGTGCAGAATAAAGAGCTAGTGATAATGATTCGAAATAACTCAAAGGTCAAGATCAGAGAAGTATTTCGGTACAGTCAAGGATCTAAACTTTTGGCCACACCCTTTTTTTAGTTTTTTTTCCTCGGGGAAAAATGCTTGATGCATACTACCCGCGCCCGGGGGAGCGACGGGTGCTTATATGGGAATACCGGACGGCACACGGGCCCCTACGGTGGTGTACTCCTTCACCCCAACCCTCCCTAGGGGCGCGCGGAAACACGCGCGCGCCACCTCGCGGGCCTTTAGGCGTCGGCGATACCCCCGCGAATCCGTCGCCCGAGCCCCTAGATTTTGATTCTCCGGTCGCCACCGTACAGGAGGAGTTCTGCACGGAGACGAGCGGAGAATAGTCCTCCGATTCGGAATGGTGTTCCGTGCCCTCTCGAACGAGCCTTCAATCCGTACGAGAGAACACGGAAGACACTTTTCCGCCTACCACCACGCGCATACAAGCGCAGAGGTTTTTTTTTTTTTTATTATTATATTGGTCTGCGTTTGACCCCTATCTCACCTGATGGAAAGTGAAGATGAGGCTTAAGATGGAGCACGCTTTCCCAGAAGATTCACTCTTCTCTTGAAGGTCGTATTCAAGTGGGAAGACGTACGCCGGTAGAGAATTAGTTACTGAAAACTTTACTCACATTCACCGTTAACAAATTGAGAGCACCAAAAGGATCAGAAGATCCAGAACTGAGGAATCTGTTTCTGAAGATGTCGGAATCTTTCACCAGGATCCGTTTAGCAATCTCCGGCGAGTTGACCACTAGAGCTGGTTGCCAGAATAACCAGATACCGACGTATGGGCTCTTGTAGAAATCGTTGTATAACTTCCTCATCCAGTGGGTCTATAACAATGTTATCATGATGTTTCATATATTTTGACTCCAGAAGCCTCGTTAGTGTAGTGGGCACAAGCGCTACTGCTGGTCCTGTATTTGATTCCAAAGTTAGACAAAATGTCTCCAATAGGATTTTCTATACAGGATTTGTACCCGGTTGAGGACAATAGGCTTAACCTCTATTACATGAGAATCAAAAAAACTTAACTGGTGAAATATGGGTGTACCTGCTAGGAGACTGGGTCTCAGTAGGTAAGTGAACCTATGTCTAACATTTCGGGGAAATGCAGCGCGGCTGCAGCGTGACAGCAGCGGATGCCTTCTCATTGCAGCTCCGAAGGGTGCTTTCGCTTGCGGCCCTTATAAATGAAAACACTAGCAGGCTCCTTGTTGAAATGGACTCGTTTCCGCGTACAGAAGTAATATCACAGAATACAAAGTTATATCAGAATAGATAAAGAAAATATTGATGATTTACGGTATCTCCTTTATTTATCCTGTACATTACAAAAAGTTTTAATATTTTTGTAAAATGGTACAATCATCATCAAAAGTCAATGAACTTGTGTTTTATAACACTCCATTATATTGTATATTCTTGTTATTATAAAGCTTTGAGTTAATTTTAAAGGAACATCATTAAAGTTCAAAATTAACTCAACACTGCATTGATAAAATATTATACAGCCATTTGGAAAATCTCAATTGGTCATAGACTTTTGTTGCTGATCGTACCAATTTATTATGTATTACACAAATTTAAGTTATGAAGACGTAATCGACGAATATCAGAGTAAATCCAGTTTCCTTTGATATGGTTTAAATTTAATTTTTAACTTATATTATTTGGGTTATATTTGGGTTGTGTTTTTTAACATAACTTAAATCTATGAGCTGATGGTGGTCAACGTGGATCGATAGTGTCTACTGTCGATTGGTCTAGTCGTAAAATTCTTATTAATTTTAATAATAATAATAAAATTCTTACAGGATTCTTTTTCTGTAGAAATGTCAAACTACCCATAACAGGGTGTGGCGGGTAGTGCGGCACTCCCCTTCTACCCCAATATTCCCTCACATTCACCCATCGCGCTCGCAACCAAACAAGAACTAAAACAAATACACAGAGCACTAGTTCCAGAAACATGGTCACTTTATGAAGACATGGTCGTTACTGACACATTTAAATATAAATTGTGTACTTTTGTGCATATTAGGGTTCCTTACCTCACAGTTTTGAAACGTTTGACTTTAATATTAATTTATTTATCTATATAGAAATTCAAAAAATAGTTAGTATTTTAGAAATTCATAATACGAGTCCATATTAAAACCTTGTAATGAAAATAAAAATAATGTTCATTATTGGTTCGATAAACTATAATAAATATTATGCAAATATATAAACAGACAAGTTTTCGTAAGTAAGTGATGGTATTATTTTAAATTTAATTAATACTGAGATGTGTGTTATAGACCAAAGTGTGTGTTAAGGTCCGTTAGTAATAGACCAAATCTCAACATGACATCTCATACAGACAGGAGCATAATAATAATAATTTGAATTTAAAACAGATAAATCTCATAATATGGGTTATGTGGACAACCCATATTGTCAGAGTTTCAAGTCGTCAAGATTCCTACGCAGCCTCTGACATGATCTAACGACTGCCCCCTACATATCTTATAGGAAACTATAGGAACCTACAGTTTAACGTACCATCCGAAACACAGTAACGCCCAGAAGAAAAGTCCACATCGTGAGATTTGATCCAAGGATTCCGGATTTAAAGCCGGGCATATTCCCGCTGGACCACAGACGCTACACATATATTATTGTACAGAACCCTCACAGTACGCATCGTAGGCTCGCTTTGTTTTTGGTATCATAGTTACGGTGCAATTATTATGTTTATAGTTAAGTAACACAGTCAATACAATAATAATATTTAAAACGTGTAATATAATGTGATAATATAAGTTATCAGAACAGTAAGAAACTCTGGAAGTATTTAATTATTTATCAAGATAAAACTGAATGTATAAAATCATCATGATTTTATGATATTTAAAAATTTTAATGTCATGAATGTGGAGATTAATAATTGTACCATAATTTAACATAACATAATATCACATATCTTTTCTCACAAGGGTTAGGCAGAGGTGTACCACAGTCCATTGTACCACACTTATTTTTTTAAGTTTTAAGTCCCATGTAATAGAGGGCGAGCCTATTGCATTCAACCGGGCACAAATCTAGACTCCAGGCTGTTATTGAAAAAATTTCAAATTTAAATTCAATATCAGTTTTTATTATTATTAATTATTAATTCATTTGTTTCAGATAATAAAATCCATAAGAAACATTAATCATCAGTTTTTGCCCTCGCTGGGACTCGAACCCAATATTATGTTTTTAAGTTTGTAAGTAGGTTAGACCCTGGAATAACACATGGGGTACTTTTTTTTTCGATATTCCCACGGGGACGATGTCTACGCGGGTGAAACCGCGGGCCGCAGCTAGTTTGATAATATACACGTCGTAGCATTGCAATATTTGTTTTAATTAAAATCAACGAGTTACGTGCTTTCAGTACAATTGATTTTTTCTAACCTAGTTTTGCACTTTCCTATATCAAAAATATGCAATTTAGCGGGCATCATGATTTAGTAAAATTGTTATTTCTGTCATCCTACATGCGTTACATTACACATTGTAAATACTGCGCCATTGTTAATAATAATTTAAAGATAAACATATAATAATATTGTGTGTCATCTAAGAAAAATGGAAGTCATTTTCTTATAATAATATTTTTGAAATAAGTTTTTTATTATATCCAAGTTCTTAATGTACGATATATGTTATCATCATAATATTAGCCGTTGGAAGTTCACAGCTGGACAATGGTCTCCTCGGTGGATTTCAAACCTTTTCAGTTTTGTTGCTCGCTTTTGTTTTAAAATTTAAAGGCAAATTTCATTGTTTCATGATTTGCAATACCTGAATAAGGCCTGATCGCTAGTCGCCGGACGCGCGTAGTGTGGCCACACCTAGGCCGTCGCGCCCGTCACTGGCCAGGCACATTTACGTCTAAGCAATTTGAGACAATCTAATGGAAATTTACCTCGATGTTTTGTATTCCCATGTTTCCTCCGAATATAGAAAACTTATTTGATACAACTGTGTCCTGATATTTTGTAGATGAATATACTATATTTCGATCGTTTTATTATCTTGTATAAATTGTTAATTTTTTTGTAGTGAACGTCCAAGCGCGCCAGTAAAACAAGGATTTTTCAAAGGTCACTAGGGTAGCAACCGAGACTTTACAAGGGACACTAAAATAACAGGGACATTCAAACTCAAACTCAAACAGATTTATTCAAACAGGTCATAATCTGACACTTTTGTCCGTCAATGAAGTTAAACAGTACTGAGTCTACCGTGCGTTCGGAAAGATACCTCTACAAGAAGAACGCACAAGAAACTTGTAGAGCTTAATTTTTTCAACAGTTAGTTTCACAATATTTGGTTTGCTTACATTCGTTTTCTTTGAAGGTGCCGCGAGGCGGGTATGCAAAAGTTTCCAGGCATCTTTGTCCTCTATGTACTAATTGACTTTATAATAAGCCTTCTATTCTATATCTATTGTTTACTAAATCATAAAAATACCAGGATATATATTTATAGCATGGTTTAATAATATTCAGAGGAAACAGGGGAACACAAAATATCGTTTTGGTATTATTTTCATAGGATTGTGTCAAATTCCTAAACAAGCAAGAGTACCTAATAGTACCTATAGTAATCGCGTAAACGTTTCGTTTAAGAAACGATTATTGTCTGGAATCCAAATTAGTGATAATGTCTTATTTTACATAAACATAACATAAACATACATTCACGCCTTTTTCCCGAAGGGGTAGGCAGAGGTGTACCCAGGACTCAGTCCTATAGTAGATACACCCACATTTCGCCAGTATGTTATTGGTCCCATGTAATAGGGGGCGAGCCTATTGCCATCTACCGGGCACAGTTCCAGACTCCAGGCAGTTATTGAGATAATTCCTAATGGAAAAATCCAATATTTAACACTTGCCTGACCTGGGGATCGAACCCGGGACCTCTTGAATGGCAGTCGAGCATGCGCCCTCTACGCCACCGAGGCAGTCCTACGCCACCGAGGCAGTCAGTTGTCTTATTTTAGTTATTTCAAATAAGGCTTACTAATTTGTTGGTTCTTAATTTAGATTTTATTATCATTACTATTTAACCACTTAACCTAAAAGTTAATTTTTACGTTACTAAATTTCTCTATTAATTTTGAAACAGGAACTTTTATGATATAATATACCGTTTTGTAGTGGTAGGCCTCTTTAGCAGGGGGCCGCCTGGGGAAGTACCACACCTTTGCCAGTTATTCATCCGCCAAGCGGTAATGTGCAAACGTTACTGTGTTCCGGTCTGAAGGGCAATGTTACCAGCGAAATTACTGGGCATGATGAGATTCAACAACTCATATCTCAGGGTGACAGGTGCAGTGCAGTGCCGCGCAGAATTTTGAATTATAAAACACTGGGTTGCACTGTGTCTGATATGGGCAATCATGATTACCATCAGGCACCTGATTTGCTCGTCTTGTCAATCTCACTATCATAAAAAAAAAAAGATTAAATACTATAAACAGTTATAACTCCCAACGAGGCCATAACCGTTAAAAATACAGCAAACCAACCGAAAAATACACAATAATTATCAATGAACACTTCCACAAATCACCATTTCAGCCCTGAAATAAAACCATTAAATATTTCTATAGATGAATCGAACAGCGGGTGTCATTAGCCATTGTCCTGTCGTTAATTGGTGCGGTAATCGAGCTTTAATTGAATTACAATAATGTTATTGTGGTCGAGAGGGGAGGACGGTAACAAAGGACGCTTTTATAATACGTCGGTCGATGCAATCTCGGGTTAGCAGAGAAATATCATTACTCGTGCCATATTGTTTTAGACTGCCTCGTTCACAGAAAATTATTATTATTATTATTATTATATTATTAAGATTATTATCGTCAACCCATCCACTGCTGGACACAGGCTTCCCCCATAAAACTCCCCCTGGTTTTGCCAATACTCGCCACGCCTGGCAGGCGGGTTGGAGAACGCAATCTGGTAGTTTTACTCAGAAGACGCCGCTGCCCGTCCTCTTGATCTCATAATTCTAGTTCATACATATTCTGTACCCAAGGTGTCGTTGTTCTATTACTGGTTACAAACTCTATGTCTGAGCATGCGGTCCTGAGCATTATGGTGGGAGCCATTTTTCAATATCAGCCTGGAGTCTGGATGGGTAGGCGCCCGCTAGTCCGATTTGTTCTCGATTTATTGTCACATGGATATGTTGTTATAGACCTGCCCCCTTATTACGGACGCAACAGAAGTATGGAAAGCGTTTAAATTGCTAAATGTCTGCTGTCAAATGTCATTTTTTGTATGCCGTTTGACAGCAAAATTTACTGCTTTTGTTATGCGATTGCATGTTCGTAATACCACCCCGGGTCTACATAACTGACGATAGGTCATTTAAGCGCACGCTTATCAATAAATATATGTTTACAATTTGGAAGGTCAGCGGAGACAGTGTTTTTCCTTGACCTGACACGCGCCCTGGTCGTGCCCGCGTTCTGTGTGTGTGTGGACTCTAAGTGCCAAACAACCATGTGGACGCCTCTAACGAATGACATGCATACTGAATACGGGTTCCAAAGATACTCGAATTGGTTCGTCAACGAGGGCCTTGACATGAATTAGAAAATTATATTTATATAAAAATAATTGACTGGGATCAGTTATGATTGGATATGGATTATTATATTATAATATTATTATCATACCTATTTACTGTTTATTATGTTACTTTATATATGTGTAGGTATATATTATATACTTATTATATGCCTTTTATGAACAAATTGAAAATGCTCGCAGCCTCTCTACAGGAAAATTGATATTAATGGGAGATCTAAACGCAAAAATAGGGCAAAGAAAAGACACTGAAACAGTGATGGGACCATACTACTATGGAAAAAGGAACCATAGAGGAGACATATTACTACAATTTGCTCTAGCAAACAAACTAACAATAGTTAACACAATATTTAAGAATAAACTTGTCAAATGCGTGTTGGGACGCGCATGTGAAGGGCTCCTCACTCTCCACCGTATGTACTGATATAGCTATAGAAATCACGCATCTCCCCATCAAATAAATGTACCTTACACAGCAAATTAATAAAAAAACTACTGTCGGTTAAGTAAGTCACATAATAAATTCCTTTCAAACGTCAATTTCTAAAGCAAGTATCATAAAAAATCTGCAGGTCTACCACTTTTATTGAAAAACACATTCCTTGTACTATTCGGACTCTATTGTTCCTCCTGAAACCAATCTTCACACATTGTTTGTCCATTTTTTTCTGTCCATTGAAGTGCCACTTGACGATGAACTATTTGTCCCAGACTCAATCTTAATGACCAGCTTCCAAAAAAAACAAAGAACAGATGTTGTAGTATTTTACTTTGTTTATAAGAGGTAACTGATCGTTTTACAAAAATACCAATATGTGGCTTAGATGTAATATTATGTTATGTATTCTTTATCTATTTATTTAACAGTTCCTAAATAGGTTAACCTCACTGCTGCTGTTCAATAGGTACTTTGTTTATCTATGATTTTTACGTATTGAAAATATTTAGAGATATGGTATTTTAAGGGTTGTTAGTTAAGGGAACGTAGGTGGCAATGATTTTTGTTAAAACTTGAAATAATAAGGAAGACTGTAAGTAACCGGCAGTCTCATCACATTAAGGAGTTTTGATACAGATAACCTGATGATGGTATGCAATAGATAGGTATCTAGATTATAAATATTACACAGGATACGGTATCTTACTCGTATAATATAAGGTAAATAATGATAATGTTATATGTGTATTGCCAAATATTGATTGAAATCTTCTTCGAAAACTCTAGTCAGAATTAGTCTTATTTGATTTTAATTAGTCGGAAAAGTGTCTTGTATGGGAAAGTCCTTGAATTTTTGAATTTATTGAATTTTAGTATTTGTTGTTATAGCTATTAATAGTTACCCATATTGTGTAAGATTTTCAAGTTGATAACTATTGCCATTATGGTGTTACAGCGTGAAACGTTGAAAAAAAATCGTGATTTGTATGAACGCTCCAGTTATTTATTAATTTTATTTAGTCATAATTATTTCATATTATAGCAATCATAATCATTAACGTTCCGTGAAAAAATCAAATACCTAGCTGATGTCGTTTCCACGATACACGAACGAAATCGAGAAATAAATTTTGAGCAAAAACACGTTGCTTGTATGGAGAGTACCTTTAATTATAAACTTTTTTTTAATTTTATTATTTGTCGTTGTAGCGGCATTAGGAATACATATTTTGTGAAAATTACAAGTACCTAGCTATAACGGTTTATGAGATAGAGCCCTGTGACAGACGGACGGACGGACGGACGGACGGACGGACGGACAGCGGAGGCTTAGTAATAGGGCTCCTTCGGCACCCTTTTAGGGTTCGGAGCCCTAAAAAGGCTTAATAATAATAATAAATATATTATATAACACGCTTCTTACGCCTAAACGCGCGTTTTACGTCTGTCATATGAACCTAGCCTTATAATATAGGTACGTTTATTTATTATTTAATAAAACTGAGTATAATATACGTTACGCTGTATCAAGTAAGAAGGTAGCTTAATGTGAAAAGTAAAATATTGTCTCTCCAGAAAGTAATGAAATATGTCATGAAAGTAATTTAATTTTACGGATTCTTACTCTAACTTTGAACTCTAATTCATACAGATATATGATTCAATTTAAATTCCCTCTCGAATGTATAAAAAGTCGTGTACCATCTGCAACAGAGTTCTCGTGTATAAACTTTTAGAACGCAGATGTTCTGAGCGCGATTTTGCATTTGTATCGTACTCTGTACTACAACACAGATAGATACAGAAGACAAGTTTATGAGTAGAAATAGAAACATGTACGCACATAAAATGGTATGATAGTAACAAATTACTCGGAAACTCACGGAAAATCACTAGACACAGCTGCAAGCGCACGTGTTAGATTAGGAATTTTTATTAGTTAAAATGAATAAAATGAATTTAAAGTTCATGAATTTAAAAGCTTTAAAAATAGAATATGACAATTTCACATTTATTTTATTATTTAGAGTAGCAACATTTCTATAAAAGTTGGCAAGTGTATTTATGATATTCAAAGACAACTCGACCAATGATAAATCAGCCAATCGTATAAGGCCAAATTCTGTTTCTTTAAAATGGTTATGATGTTAATTGCCGATTGTTAAATCTCAAATACTGACCCCACGTTTTCTGGCGATGGCCCAAGCTGAGGTTCGTACCGTCTAGGAGCCCTTGAGCTAGTCGCCCTTAAACAAAACAAAAAATAAAAAAACAAAGTTTCCCTTCTTATAATATTAGTTATATCATCATCTTTGACGACCAAATCTGACGGCAAACATCTTATCAAACCGTTCCGTAAGAATTTGTGTAATATCCCGTCTAAATTGCGTTGGTTTGCAGTTAAAGTTTCATAATCAATAAAAATAATCAAAGTGCATTTATTTACAAATTAAATCAGTGCTAAAAAGTGCATTACATAACATAACATAACATACATTCACGCCTTTTTCCCGAAGGGGTAGGCAGAGGTGTATCCAGGACTCAGTCCCATAGTAGATACACCCACATTTCGCCAGTATGTTATTGGTCCCATGTAATAGGGGGCGAGCCTATTGCCATCTACCGGGCACAGTTCCAGACTCCAGGCAGTTATTGAGATAATTCCTAATGGAAAAATCCAATATTTAACACTTTGCCTGACCTGGGGATCGAACCCGGGACCTCTTGATTGGCAGTCGAGCATGCGCCCGTTACGCCACCGAGGTAGTGCATTAAATACGATAAATAGCTATTCAAAACTAATACAAAGGCGGCGTGGCAACGGGTGACGTGTGCTGCGAGTCTACGAGCCACTGTCCTATGCGCAGGTAACATACGCGGCTACGGCTACGGAATAAGTGCTACATCTGTCTGAGGTGCGTGCGCGCTACGCGGGACTCGTCACTGGTGACGTCTGCGGCAAAGATTAATAGCGCAGAGCAATTTCTAAGTTTACCGCTACTATACTTGTCTCTGTGAAGCAAAACTAAAAATATTTTTTGTTTTGAAAGTACGATTATATAAAACAAACTACAGAAATGAAATGCGCTGGCTGTCTTAAGGCTACGAAAGAGGTGAAATCTACTCGCTGTTCAAGTTTATCGTGTGGGAAGATTTTTTGTAGTCTCTGTATAAATGCCGCTGATTTTTCGGCGGAGTACAGGGAATCCTGGAAGTGTCCCGACTGCAGTTCCGCACAGAAGAAAGGGGGTGACAATAGTCTCACGCCAATTAGAGGTGTCTCTGACCACCATAACATAACTACCCGCAAGAAGACCTCCGAGTCAACAACGGAGAGCAGTGAGGAGATAAAAAGACTTACGCAGCAGTTGAGCAAGATAAATACCCGACTGGAAGAAGTAACACAATCCTTACAATTTTCCCATGAACGCATGGAGGAACTCATGGCCACTATCAAATCTTATGACTCACGTGTGAAATACCTTGAGAAACGAGATGAAGAAGTTACAATGCTCAAATCAACCGTGGCCCAACTTCAAAACGACCTGAAAATGCAGGCTCAGGTCGCGCTAGTGAACGAAATCGAGTTGGTTGGTATACCGGAGTCGCCAGGTGAGAATTTACAGCATACTGTTCTATTAGCTGCTCAGAAACTGGGAGTGGAACTGGATGACAAAGAGGTGGACTGGATCACCAGAGTAGGTCCGCGACGTCCCTCGGTATCCTCTAGCCTACCCGAAGGAGGAAATAAGCTACCCCGGACAATCGTAGTTCGCCTGCTCCGTAGGTCCAAGCGCGACCTGCTGCTTAAAGCCGCTAAATCGCGAAAAAACATAAATAGCACTGACCTGGACGTCCCTGGAGCCCCGCGGAAGGTGTACATCAATGAAAGACTCACTAAAGAGAACAGGAATTTGTTTCGTGAAGCCAGAAATAGAGCTAAAGGAGAAGGATATGCATTCTGCTGGTGCATTCGTGGAGCGATTTATGTCAGACAGCGCGAAGGAAAGGCAGCTGTTCAAATACGTGGGCAGAGCGACTTGGACCGGTTGTTTACTGCTGATAGTAGCAGTCATGTTAGCAACGTCATTGGGCCACAAAAGCAACAATAACATTGTAAATGTAACTGTCTCCGTAGTTCGAACTATATATATTATAATATTTCATGTATATTATATTTCAAGCTTGGTCTTCCTCATGGTTAAAAGTGGTAATATTTTGAGTCGTACGCGGGTCTTAGAAACCTGGGATATTCTCACTATTGGTAATTCATGGCCCGTAACCTCTGTTAATACTATTTTAGATACTAACACTTACTTGCACTTTAGTTTTCACTTTGACAAAATATGGCATGGCTACACTGAGATGGACTCTAATGTTTTGAAAATAGTTTTCATTCTTAACAAGTGTGCATGCGAATATTGGAAAAACATTTATCCTAATGGATCTAGATGACAATACCGGAAAGGAATTAGATGCGATACAAATTCATTGTAGGGAAATAAAAGAACCTGAACACTGTAAAAATGCATTCACAGCTGAGCATAACTTAAAGATTTTAACTTTTAATATACGTAGTATTGTGAAGAATTTCGATCAATTTATTGTGTACCTAACCCGATTAGATATACAATATGATATCATTATCCTCACAGAATGTTGGCTAAATGATATCTCAATTGTTCCTCAGTTACCAGGTTACAATGCTCACCGTACATTTAGAGGCAATAATCAAAATGGGGGCGTCGTTGCCTATGTTAACAGTTCTTGGAATGCTACGGTCTCAGAACCTGACATTGTAGAAGCTGACTGCCTTCAAATTCAGCTGTCTAACAAAATGGTAGCTCTTGGTATCTATCGTTCGCCATCAAATAGGAATTTAGAAAATTTTCTGTCATCATTAGACGAATGTATTCGTGACTTGGGCAACCAACCTTTAATAATTGCTGGAGATTTAAATGTCAATATACTAGATACGACTTCAAACTCCCAGATTCTTGAATACGTGTGTTTTATGGCGGAAAACGGTTTTATGCCTGCTATCACAGAGCCCACAAGAGAGGCTGCATGTCTCGATCACATTTATGTGAAAGGTAAAAGTCACTCGGCGAGCATAGGGATTACATGTAAAAATACCATCACCGACCATAACGCGGTAATGATAGGAACACACTTAGGTAAACATAAATCTCAGAGACCTAGCCGTTATATACTAAAAAGAAATATACCAAAAATACAAAGTGAACTTGAATCACACGATTGGTCTTTTTTGAGTACACACGAAAATGTAAACAATGCTACCAAAGCTTTCACCTCGGTTCTGGTAAACATTTTAGATAAGCATACACATACTGTAAAGGTCGCCAGGTCAGTCTACAACCTTAAACCCTGGGTTACGCCGGGAATAATGCGCTGTATGCGCCACCGAGACATGCTTCACATGCAATCTCGGTGTGACCCAGAAAATGAAGTCCTAAATCTTTCATACACCCGGTACCGCAATTTTTTCATTAATTTACTGCGTAAATTAAAAACTGAATATGAATCTGCTCAGCTTGAAGCGAATAAAAACAATCCAAGAAAATTATGGAAAACCATTAAAACTGTCTGTAATATAGTCCCATCCAAATCTAATTCAACTGAATTATTATCTGTTGGCAGTAACAATGAACAGGAGTCCCTTAATTTATGTAACACACATTTTACAACCGTAGGACAAAAGTTAGCAGATAGTATTCTTAGAAATGTGTCTAAATCCGAAACTGAGCTGGCAAATTCCATTAAGTCTAGTCGTAATACTCCAGTCGATTCCTTTTTCATGGAGCCTACTGATCATAGTGAGCTTGAGTGTCTCATTATGGGTCTATCTAGCGACAAAGCTCCCGGAATAGACGGAATTAGCAATTCGCTGCTAAAAGATCTGAGAAATGTTATAACAAAGCCTCTTGCAATAATTTTTAATAGCAGCATGGCGAGTGGTGTTTTTCCGAAAATTTGGAAGACGGCTCTAGTTTGTCCAATACACAAAAGTGGTCCTAAAGACAAAATAGACAACTATCGACCCATCTCACTTTTGTGTGTTTTTTCCAAGTTGCTGGAAAAACTAGTTAACAAGAGGCTAATGAAATATATAGAATCTCGTAACCTTATATCGGACAGGCAATTCGGCTTCCGTAAAGGGAAGTCAACTGAAGACGCTGTATCCCTTTTAACAACCATAGTATCCTCGCATCTGGATAAAAAAAGATGTTGCGTGGGTGTCTTCATTGATCTGGCCAAAGCGTTTGATACTGTCTCCGCTCCAATTTTACTAAAAAAGCTAGAGAATTTGGGCATACGCGGGTCTGCTTTAAATTGGTTCAATAGTTATCTCAATGAGCGGAGACAGTCTGTAAAGGTGGGGACATATGTTAGCGGCCTGCAAACCATTCACTTTGGAGTTCCTCAGGGAAGCATCCTGGGGCCAACACTATTTATCTTATATATGAATGACATTCACGAGCTTTTGTTGGAAGATGCGGATGTTTTGTGCTACGCAGATGACACAGCCGTACTTTTTAATGGACCTACGTGGCAAGATACTGTCTTAGTCGTGGAAAAAGGAATGGCAACAATTAAAAAATGGCTTGTAACTAATCTCCTGACGCTAAACATAAAGAAAACCATGTTCACATGTTTTCATAAAACTTCTATTTCTGCCCCAATCAGGACACTTTCTCATATTAAGATTCATACATGTGACGGAGATAGTGCAATTTGTGACTGTGAAGTGCTCTCAAGAGTCAAGCAGTTAAAATACCTCGGCGTCATTTTAGATGAAAATGTTAATTTCAAAGCGCATATTCACGCTTTGGCAGGTCGAATTAGAAAAGTTATAAACATCATGAGGCAACTTCGAAATGCGGCTTGTTTTAATACTCTTAGATCAGTTTACTTTGCACTTTGCCAGTCCTTGATCATGTATTGCATCCCCTGTTGGGGGTCAGCAGCCAAAACTGTCTTAATAGAAGCAGAAAGAGCGCAACGCTCCGTACTTAAGATTATGTTAAAAAGGCCGCGTAAATACCCCACGGTATATGTATACAGAGAAAGCAAAGTGCTTAATGTCCGTCAACTTTTCATTTTAAAAACGTTTTTATCCGTGCATAGGGCTACTATTTCGTCAGATATACATATAGCTATGCTAAAGCGTAGAATTTACCAGCTTTCTAATACCCGTTCCTATAATACAAAATTCGCTCACCGCTTTGGTGAATTAATAAGAACTCGCATCTACAACTTAGTCATTAAAAACTGTAGAAACAATATGATTAAAAATTTAACAGTCCGTCAGGCCAAACCAATAGTGCAACAATGGTTACTGGGTTTGAACTATGATGCAACCGAAAAGCTGCTTGTGACTTTGAGGTAGACATTACTGGTCAGTTCTTTCAACTTTTTTTCATAGCTTTAAGGTTTACTATATTAAGTTTATATTTAATGTGCAAATTAACTGGAAGATTTACTTATACAGTTATTTGGAAATCAGTCAGATGAGGTCTAAAAAAATTCACAGGTAAAACTTTTCTAAACCCCCACGATACAGGCAGAGCCTAGTGTGGGGGTTATTAGTAAATCATACCTATTATACCTCGCACATAGGATCTAAAACTCTCATATTCATTAATTTTGTTAGCAGTATTACTTGTTAATAGTAAACAGTTATTATTATTACACTATTTGAATTAAGTCTCTGTGCTCCTTGTGCTAAATAAAATATTTTTCATTTTCATTTTTTCATTTTCATCGTATTTTGTGGCGTCTTCTTGTGACCACAGTAGCAACTTTCGAAGCGTCAAATTATTTATTTTGTATATATATAATTAGTGTTTATATACGTTAAATCGTGTTTTTGCCATAAAGCGGGTACTTATTCTAAACGTATTTATTTAGTGTGAGAACTGTCGAAGAGCGAAGTGTTACCCTACAGCCTGTAGCTTTTAGCCTGGAGTAGTGTACAGTGTAGCCATGAATGGCATTACCGCGAAGCCTTATTACCGTAGCGAGTGTCCAGTCTACCCTCACTGTAGGTACGCTTAGATAGATTGCGCTTTGCGTGTTTATAAACTACTATTTTGTACAGATTTAAAAGTCATAATTGGTTCCGTTGACCAATGTAAGGCAGTTTCTTTGTCCAAAAAATATTTTTATTTGATTATTTTTTCCGTCAATTTTTTTTAAGTGATAAGACGAGTTAATCACGTGCCTGATGGTAAGCATCATGATTACCCATATCAGATACAGTATAATAGTGAAATTAAAAAGGGGATTAAACCTAACCAAAAAATCCAAAAAAAAAAATGTCTAGTGTAACATGGTAGTGTAACATGAACGCACGGTAGACTCAATACTGTTTATCTTGATTGACGTGCAAAAGTATCAGATTATGATTATTATTATTACCTATTGAATAAATCTTTTTGAGTTTAAGTTCGCCATGATTTTAAACATGTCAAATAATTCTCTAAAATTCCAAGCATGCTCATGAAATAAAATTGGCATATTCACGATATGGCGCAGTGTGCGAATTGTCTCGATATTTATTTCTTGCAGCCGACTCCGACCAGGGTTTGGCAATGCGCAGCCGAGGGCCGTCGTGTAGACGTCCCGAATTTGAATTTTAAACTAAGCGTTCCATTTTACGCGGTAGGTAAATTCTGGGGAACGTTTTTTACACTCTCGAAGGTAATTTGGTTGGTGAATAATTTATAAGACGCTAACTAAGGTATATAAACCCCTTGTTTGGTTTTACTGTTCCTCCGGTGGCCTCAGCAGGTTGATGCAGCGCAGCGAGAAGCTCTGGGAAATTTTAGATCTTTGTTGAAGCATTTTAATATCAAAATATAAAAAAGGTTTACTTTTTTGCTTTTGATGTTTGCTCTGAGTTCACTAAGTTTAAAAATCGCAGCTGTTTACTATTATAACAAAAAAAATTATAAAAGATCATATATTAAACTCGGGGCTTAATCATATTCATTCCAAATTATTCTCCTAAACTAAAGAAAAATAAAATCCAGCAAAGTTGTATGAAAATCCACCGCATATCATACGATCAAACTAACAAGAACTTGTAAGAAATACGTATTCTAAGGCCGCGTAGAACGGAACATGGCAGGATATAAGAGGCTATGAAATCTTGAAGCGTATATTCAAAACCTAGAGCGAGCCGGCGCGGCGGCCGGGGCTCGAGGCGGGCCATTATTCACATTGGCTATCGACGAACGGTTCAAATGAAATATGCCCTGCCGCCTACGCGACCTACTAGGGATGAGATATATGCAGTCTTGAAATATATCAAGGACTGTGTTTTATTGTTGCAAACAAGCAGACGGTGTGCCTGATGGTTTGCGGTTACCGCTACCTACGGATACCTGCAACACCAGGAGTATTGTCAACATGTTGCCGACCCTACAAACTCAAACTCAACTCAAATTCAAACAGATTTATTCAAATAGGTCATAATCTGACACTTTTGCACGTCAATGAAGATAAACAGTACTGAGTCTACCGTGCGTTCGGAAAGACTTCAAGACTCTATTCACTCTCCTTTTGAAGAGCCACATTATGTTGTAGATCAAAGGGAGACCGCAGCAATTATTTAATTCTAATTTATTTATTAAATTAAATTACATATTAGGCCTATTAAGGAGGATTTTCCATTTATAAAAATATAGTAGATACACCCACATTTCGCCAGTATGTTATTGGTCCCATGTAATAGGGGGCGAGCCTATTGCCATCTACCGGGCACAGTTCCAGACTCCAGGCAGTTATTAACATACTGGCGAAATGTGGGTGTATCTACTATGGGACTGAGTCCTGGGTACACCTCTGCCTACCCCTTCGGGAAAAAGGCGTGAATGTATGTATGTATAAAAATATAAAATACAAATCCTACTAATATAACCGTGAAACGCGAAAGTTTGTGAGGATAGATGGATGGAAAGATGTTTGTTACGCCAAAACTACTGAACCGATTGCGCTGAAATACGGACCTTTCATTCCGTTATCCCCATGTAGTCTACATGGGTGAAACCGCGGGACACAGCTCAGCTAGTAATTTTATAAAGTTATTAATATTGATTCCCAATATCTTCGTATAGTATTATATTATATTAATATTATATTAATATTATATTAAAGTAAATGGAGTCTATTATAACATACATTCACGCCTTTTTCCCAAAGGGGTAGGCAGAGGTGTACCCAGGATTCAGTCCCATAGTAGATACACCCACATTTCGCCAGTATGTTATTGGTCCCATGTAATAGGGGGCGAGCCTATTGCCATCTACCGGGCACAGTTCCAGACTCCAGGCAGTTATTGAGATGATTCCTAATGGAAAAATCCAATATTTAACACTGCCTGACCTGAGGATCGAACCCGGGACCTCTTGATTGGCAGTCGAGCATGCGCCCTCTACGCCACCGAGGCAGTCTATTATGTACATATGTATTGTGTGTATTATGGAGTCTATAATGTACATATTTATTAGTCCCTGAACAAGACTCAAGAACTATTCTAATACGATCCAAACGTAACGGGACCAAGTCTGCTTCGGCTATGATTTACGAGTCATCACTATCTCCAATATAATCGGTATGAGAAAAATCCACGATGTCGATTTATGTTCGGCGGATGTACCGCAACGGCGTGAATGTATGGGGCTCTATGTTTTGAAGTGATGCCTCATCGATGTCTACTTTGCATAGGGTTTTTAGAACAACAACCTATGGACGAATACCTACTGATACTGAAAATTTATAAAACTTTAAAAAACCTACCAGGTTTTACAAAGAATTTATAAATATTGGATTTTCATTAATTTAAGTTACATAAATATGTATTGGGCAATCAATTTTATTTTTTGTTGCTTTTTTACATATCGTTGAATTTGATGGAGTGATGCACTCGTTTGAGTTTTGCTATACCTTAATATTGCACAGGACCGGAAAAAGTGGCGTAACCAAGTGCATGGCCATAATGCAAGCCTAGCGCGGCGGCTTCAGGTGGATACTATGGCGGGCGCATTCGGAGCCGTGAGGCGGCCACCCTACACGAGACCCAACACCAGCAATCAGGCCTAATTCAGGTGTTGCAAATTATGGATCAATTCTATTTTCCATCCTCGACTGCCTCGGTGGCGTAGAGGGCTCATGCTCGACTGCCAATCAAGAGTTCCCGGGTTCGATCCCTAGGTCAGGCAGTGTTTAATATTGGATTTTTCCATTAGGAATTATCTCAATACCTGACTGGAGTCTGGAACTGTGCCCGGTAGATGGCAATAGGCTCGCCCCCTATTACATGGAACCATTAACATACTGGCGAAATGTGGGTGTATCTACTGTGGGACTCAATCCTGGGTATACCTCTGCCTACCCCTTCGGGAAAAAGGCGTGAATGTATGTCTATTTTCCATAAAATTGTAAAGCCAAAGCGAGCGACAAAACTGATAAGTTTTGAAGCCACCCGCGCGTTAGGTAGCCCGTTGCCTAAGCTTGTAGTGGGGCTACAGGGCTTGTACAGGCGGTTTCATAGTTTTTTTACTATAGGCACCAAGAGTAGGCCCCAGTAGTGGGAGCGGAGTAGGTAGATATATATATAGAAACACTAATATAAAAACGACTTACAATATATTATTAGGCTCGATTGACATGACAGACGTCAAACGCATATTTACATTTACAAGTGACAGTCGCGGGTTGTCATACGAGTACGTATCGAATAAAATATGTACAGTTAAAAACGCGCGTTTCCAATAAGCTCCATCATAAAAGACTAATATAATCCTTAATTATCCAATGCAGTCAAACTTTAAACCAATTTAACTTATAGGAAGTTAATTAGCGTCACAAAAGCTATGGAATCTCTGAACCGAATGCCTCCCATTGTCACACCATCATCCCATAGCAAAGACAATTATTAAGAACGTATCTTAGCTACAAATTTGACATAATCCTATGAAAATTTTACCAAATCGATGTTTTGTATGTCTCTGTTACCTCCGAACATAATTAATTCACCTATTAAAATAAATTTATATCCTGATATTTATATCCTGATATTTATATCCTGATATTTATATCCTGATATTTATATCCTGATATTTATATCCTGATATTTATATCCTGATATTTATATCCTGATATTTATATCCTGATATTTATATCCTGATATTTATATCCTGATATTTGAACAGTGAAATAAATTGTGTCCCTGTTTAGTTTATTTTATAAACTCTCGGCTTTTTCCTAGCAAACCTCTAAAAGTCCCAGTTCTACTCGCGTGATTAGATATTCATTACAACATAGATAGAGTTTTATAAAAAAAAACTAAATTTCAGGGACATAGCTTCTTTTTTAAAATATCAGGTTACAAATGTAATCATAAATCCATGTCCTCCTACCCTGTCAACTATTGGAATACAAAACAACGATTTGGTACGGTGTCTTCTGATATTAGTATTTCTTCAAGATTTTGCTCTGATACAAATACTATATGGACAGACTATTTTGGTCTTATTCAAAAAATATACTCTAGGTATCTATCACTTATATTATGCAATAATAATTTGAAAGTATTTCTAACAGTACGGGTTTCCCCAATTACACTGCTCGAGTCAATTCAGACGGGATATTTGGATAACCCATATTGTCAATTTAAGGTCACCCAGATTCTCACAAGGCCTCCAAGCACGATCTAATAATGACTGCCCCTACGAGTATATAACATCTTATAGGAAAAAGCCAAGACCTAAAATCTAAAACTCCATCCGAAAATTATATTTGTCCCAACGACCCAGTTCATGCGACGTCGGATTGAGTCAGACATATTTTCGTAGACTTTCGTACTAAAAATAAATAAATTAACCATGCATCTAAAAATAAAATGCACCCATTTGCACACTTTTTGCAAAAAATACAAATTTTTAATTGTCTCCGAGTAACAAAAGATAATTTTCATCACACTCGAGTATGTTTTCTGCACTGAATTTACTATGGCACATAACTCACAAGGGTGGTACGCAGACAATCGTCTTCGTAGACAAGTTATTAATTGAATTCATGGCATTTTCAAAGATTTGTTAAATTTTGGGATATTACAAGTACTTACAGTGTAAAAACTTGAATAAAATTATTGAGATGCTCCAACTAACTTTAACAAGAACTAATTCTTTTAAGGAACCGTCAAATCTCTTAGAAGAACAATATTATGTGCACGTATACGTCAGTTATTTTTGATATTTTAAGGCTGATTTGGACTAACCTTAATGATAACCAATACTTCACCGGCGGTCATATTTCTGACTAGACCAATATGACGTTGCACAAATCCTAGCAACGAGAAGATTGACCCCATTTTATGAATAATTTACCAAAATCGATGTTTTGTATTTCCCTGTTATCTCTGCTGTTATTTGATTATTTGGTACAATTCAGCCTTAGGGACCCCAACAACATGTTTAATTTATTGAAGACGGATACTATTAACTACGTTTGTTCCATGCGTTCTTCTTATAGGGGTATCATTCCGAACGCGCGGTAGACTCATTACTGTTTATCTTTATTGACGTGGAGGTGGCAGATAGTGACCTATTTGAATAGTTTGAGTTTGAGTTATACACATGAATGACTAGTTTAATTATTTAACCCGCTATTACCTATATGTCTGAGAGACCGGGTGATTAGATAAAGTTGAATAGCTTTTTTTCCCGCCATCGAATTAAGTTGTGATTTCCTGTACCTTCCTGATTACGCGCCCCCCGCGTTAGTACCCACTCATACCGACCGCGCCGACGACGCGGGCGCATGTCTTGGAGTTTTGGAGCCAACCCGGTGCGTAAGACCGGGGTCATAAATCATCAGAAATTTAGAAATTTTGAGGGAAGGAAGTTGCCTTTTTTGTTTATTACAATTCTTAGTGTCGTAGGACTGAAAAAGGCTAATTTAACTATAAAAAGTATATTTTTTATCAGATATTATGATATATTAGAATATACACATCGTAAGCAATCAGGGTTAAATTTTTAATTACTGAGAATCGGGTGTTTAAAGCACACGTAGATTGATTAATTAATTATCAGGGTATTAATGCAATAATAATGGTGCAAGCCGAGCCGCAAATATCAAACTATAGAATGACGTGCGGTTTCATTGTGTGAGCTCGACATACGAAATTAATTATATTTTAATTTCGTGTTAGGTGGGTAACTAATAACATTATTGTATAGCACGGGACTAATGATCAACACTGTTTTAAAACATTAAGTTCTGATAATGAATAAATATTTTATTTTGTAAATAGTTACAACTAGGGAAAAATGAAAGGGTTTCATGACGGGAATTAATTTCTGGAGGAAATGGACTTTCATTTGATACCCACAGCAAGGGAGTGTACAAACATTTTTATTATTCCATAAAATCTAAGAAGTTATGTTATTAGCCTCATGTAATAGAAGGCGAGCCTATAATTTCCATCTACCTGGCACATTTTCAGACAGACCAGGCATTTAATGAAATAATTCCTTATGGAAAAATCCAATATTTAACACTTTGCCTGAACCTGGGGTCGAACCCGGGACCTCCTGATTGGCAGTCAAGCTTGCGCCCACTATGCCACCGGGGCGAAGAACTAACGTACATGCTTACTTATATACTACTTATATACAAACATTGCATGTTACTAAACATTTTGTAAAATTGTGTCTTTTTACCCTCTCTACCCGTGGTTACTGTAAGAGTCGGCTAAGGGTTGTCAGATCCAGAGGATGGGCAGTAGCTGCAGCGTCCTCTGCGTAAAATTTACTAAACTGCGCTCGCTAACCTGCCTGCCAAGCGTGGCGAGTATTGGCAAACCCCCCCTTTATGGGGGAGGCCTATGTTCAGCAGTGGACTTGCTACGGATGAGAAGAAGAAGTGTCTTTTTATAGCAGTCGAGATTCAGTTTGACGTTGCACCATTCTAGTTTTCCGTATCTAAATAAGCAATAAATGAGTATCTCAATGAGAAATTAACAAAAATCCCAAATTTTAGTTTCTGCGGCAAACTTTAATTCCAAAGTACTAGTTACCTTTCCTAAGTTTGAAGTTAATAGGAAGTCTCGCGTGCAAGTTCCCTGTCTCAATAGAAAATTGATTTCACCGCGAGCGCCAGCACGGCTCCAACCGCAAGTGACGGCGTCTTTCAACTTCCCAAGGAGTTCACGCCCGCTTCCAACTGGAGGCTTATTTTGACAAGGTATTAGCTGTGAACTAGTACAGCTTGAAGGGTTATTCGCCTCAAATCTTTAAGCGAAATTGGTCTAGAGATTGACACTTCGGATAATCTTTTGTAATTAATATTTTTTTCATTTCAAACGATGCCTATTTGTTCATGCGATAAAAATATTCTATTATTATATTTTATGTCTGTTTGTTTAGAATTTAAGGCACGATCCATCGTTTCATTTATTTAATGGAGGCGTCCCTCGAGAGTAAGTCTTCATATTAATTTTGTTCATCATTATTTCTAAAAGTCCAATTGTGACAGTTTTAATTTAGCCCTTCGAATTTCCACAGAAATAAAAACTTCACTAAATAAGTTTATATATAACTTTAAAAGATTTATACAGACTGGGATAATAAATTCAGTGGTTAGTTTAACTCTGAAACCCAAACTGCGTTTGGTTATATTTGCTCCGAGAGTAACAAACAGTTTAGCGCTTATTTACGCTAGTTTTGGTATTGAGTTAACCTAAATGACGGGGTCAGCCATAAATCTGCGTCAAAATCTTGCTTATCAATAATATTGTTACTTCTGACAGATTGTGGTAGCAAATTGTGAAGCAGTCTTGATGATTAATTCACTCTCTTCAACCTCGAAATATATTTCGGAGAAGCTTTTCAATCGTTTACAATAATAATTTACAAGCAAGCCGGTGTCCGATTACAATCATTCTAACTGTCAATCAATTTTGTTTCTTATAAATATGATTTAGTTATAAAATGTTCTTTTAACGATGTTTTACTTATATAGGTAACACATTGACATCTCGTTCATGAAATTAAAATGTCAGAATGTGCAATAAATAAGGCATAGTCGATACGCTTTTCATATGAATACATTCGCTCTGCCTCCAAAATTTGCGATAAAATCTCCATAAGAACTCACACTAGGCACCCGTGTCGCACGGGCTTGACTACGCTAGACTAGGCAAGGCGAGGCTAGGTTAAGCGTCACCCCCGGCCTGGTGCCTTAATGTGGCCACTATGAAATTCAATGAGGTTCACAGATTCGCTCCACAGAATTTGTAATGCCTTTAAAGACACATATTTTGGTAACGCCAAAGTAGTGTAAAAGCTTTTCTCGATTCAGATTATATAACACATTAAACTCGATTGAAATACGTAACGGAGTGTACCAACAATTTGGCTCAAATCGTTTATTCCTCGGTTCCTATAATTAGGAGGCCTCGCTTCGCATATATTTCGTCCGTACGCAAAGCCGTCTCAGAAATTCTACTTAGGAAAGTTTAATGAAACCTAATTAGACCGTAAATTTAAAGCCAATAGACTTTGCAAGTGTTTAATCCCAAAACGTCCAAGCGTAATTAATCTTTGGCCAGGGACGGAGTTGACCCAGAAAGGGCGCTTTTGGGGTGAATCCTTTGCCGAAGGTTCAGAAACATTTGATTGGCTCAGGAGTAGCCACTGATAAACCGAATATTCTTTCTTAGCTTCCTTCTCCGAGTGGCTCAGTGACTATAATTAGATTTTCATCAAGAAGATTTTAATCTTTATTTGGCTTGTCTTGTTCAGAAAAATAACGTAAAGATAATAATAATATTGGATGGTCCTACAAGTATAAGACTCGAAAGTTTTAGACTTAATAAACTCGCTGTTCATAAAAACCCCTGTCCTTGATCTATCCCTGCAGTTGCCAAAAGTTGCCGTTTTTGCGAGGGCCGGCATAATAAATGTACAATACTCCAGCATGATGGGGTTCTCTTCATTGTAAAAGTAATTTTAATACTTTCAACTGTTGTAAAAATGGTTTTTGTGAAATATCGGGCAGAAGGCGCTAAAGGTTGTTTGTTTGGGGTATTAGCCATCGGCGCCGGCGGAATGGGAATGAGATTTGTTTGAAATTATCGAGTGTACTTAACATAAATTGTTAAGTAATTGTAGTGGTAAGCCTCTTTTGCAGGAGGCCGCCTGGGGAAGTACCACACCTTTGCCAGTTATTCATCCGCCAAGCAGTTATGTGAAATGTTACCAGCGAAATTACTGGGCATGGCGAGTTTCAACAACTAATATCTCAGGGTGACAATGGGTGGCGCTGTGTCTGATATGGGCAATCATATTGCTTACCATCAGGCACCTAATTTGCTTGTCTTGTTACTCACTATCATAAACATTGCCACTGAAACTGTGAATCTATCATAATAAATTGTTAAGGCATAATGTATGCATAGTGTAAGGTTCCATAACTAGATACCTACCTGAACATAATGCTACCGCTTCACTCTCTAAGATCATACAGCGCCATCTATATGCCAACTACAGCCAACAACTAGAGGTATATAATCCCGTACGCAGTATGGAAATATGGAGTAAAATGGCCATAACTTTTGATTGCGTTAACCTAGAAGTATGATATTTACAATCACAAAAGTCCGTAGACCTAAGTATTTGATATCAATTGTAACTTGATACCTCCTCATTCTCATGCAAAAGTCAGACAGACAGATAGACGGACAACAAAGTGATCCTATAAGGGTTCCTTTTTTTCCTTTTGAAGTACGGATCCCTAAAAATGGTAATGATGATTACTAAACTGTTAAATAAAGTTAGGTTTATGAAGTGATTATTTTTGTAAAGATTACTTATACAGAAGTTTCCAAAGACAATGTCGTGTATTCCGTTGAAACTTCAGAAGGTGTAAAATGAAAAGAAGCCGAGCGCCAAATGAAAGTTTAGAAGACAAAGGGTCCATTTTGCTGGAATGTCCGCGGTGTATTGTAACAGGAGACATTTTTATCGTTTCCCGTTGTTATAAAGATTCTCTTTTATGATTCTTTTGATGTTTAAAAAGATTTTGGAAAGAAAAGTTCAGGTTTCTCAGCCGAGCTTGTTACCGATACAGTACAAATTTCCTTTGTGTTAATAATAAGAGAAGTTTATTGTTAAAATATATAATATTTTACATCAAAATTCTTTTCAGTTCTCACTGTTATACTCTCCAGCATCGCAATTAAGCCTCAAACATGCTACACCGTAATGAAAATAGTAAAAGAAAATAAAAGATAATTGGATGTTGTACTTTTATTTGTTTTGTGTATAGGTAAAAGGTATGTAAGTACGTTACAAAAGGTTGGTATCTACATAATTTGCGTGTGTTGTCGAGATGTTTGCCTCGGGTCTGTTTGTCCTCAGACTTTCGGGGCTCGATTCCTTGTAAGTAGATTTAGGAAGTCCATAGTTTGTCTTTCTCTCTGCTCGGGGAACGGTCCGCCGATCCATTTAGAAGCTTATCCCGCGCGGATAAGGTCTAGATCAGGTCGGTTGGCGAAGCCGGCAAGATTCTACGATAGTTGTGCAATCGCTTACATAAAACGACAGATTTTCCTTGGATATTTGAAGCTGAACGATGTTTAGTGCTATTGAGCTCGGGATATTTTTGGGATTGGCCGGAATAGCAGCATTATGTTATCCGTTCTTGGGTATTATTCGGTATTCAGGATTGTTTCGTCAAAATTACGGCAAAAACAAGTGTTTTGCTCTTATATCACATGATCACAATAACTTCCAATACTATTATGTAAAAATCTACAAAACAACACAGTTTCTCATATTATTTGTCTTTGTGTTTATGAATCCAGTCATTACGAGCAGGGAATTAGTTCCAGAGTGGGAGCATCGTATCGAGTGTACGGTCGTACATAATTAAATCATTACGTCATTATCCTCGCCGGCGGGAGGTTGCCCGGTCCTCGGGAGGACCCGGAAATGCGATCTCTCACATATTCCCTCAGATAATAAAAGCATAAATTAAATAAATATTACGTTATTTGACACTGGACAAAGCTTTGAACAATTTGCGGTGAAAATGTTCGTGTTACATAAATTTAACCGCGTTTTAATTACTAAAGCCTTTGAGTCTTTTTGAATTTACTGATTATGTCGATAAATATTCGCATATCATAACATAAAAAGATTTGCCTAAGTTTAAATAGAAATGAAATATTTGTAAACCTACCTACTCGTAGATAACGATAATAATTTTAGTATGAAAAGTCACTCTGTCCGGTAATTTGCCATTATCAAGCGGTCACGAAACTTCGCAAGCATAAGAACGACAATTTATTGCCACTTGCTTCCCTTCATGAAAATGAAAATTCCGTTCATAATTAACAGACGAGCGGTTTATACGCATTTATTTATAGAAAAAAAAAAAAAAAACAGATAAATGTTTGAGTAACCAAATGAATAAAATCTTAAACTACTCCGCGATGTCGTCAATGTACAAAATAGATCTAGGAAACATCTAGCAAGCTCGAATGTCAATCATGAGGTCCCGGGTTCGATCCCCAGGTCAGGCAAAGTGTTAATATTGGATTTTTCCGCTAGGAAATATTTCAATAACTGCCTGGAATCTGGAACTGTGCCCGGTGGATGGCTATAGGTTTTTTGAAAACAATAACATATTGGCGAAATGTGGGTGTACCTACTGAGTCCTGGGTACAACTCTGCCTACCTCTTTGGGAAAAGGCGTGATTGTATTTGTAGTAAACTACTTTTGCAAGCCACAAGGTGAAAATGATTTTACGACCTATTTGTAAAAGATACCTAAATACTAATTCTACAAGAATGGAAAGTTTCAGTAACTCGAACCTTTAAAATAAAATCAAATACATATTGTGACCAATGAATATGGAGGTTAGCCAAATATTAGAAGGATACATCATAATACGCTTTATTAATTATTATTGCACGATAGATTCATACTAGTTAGTGATGTTAAAAAAATATTTGTAGGACTTATTTAAATAAATCTTTGAACTTGAGTTTAATTAGCTTTTTATTTAATTAGACTTGTTAAGGTGTTTGCTATCTTTTATTTTTAAAAGGTCCAGGCAAACGAATTGCGTAAGTAAACGAGCGTGAAAATCCTAAATTCGAGCGTTAAACCTGCTCGTCTGAGCGCCCCGGGCCAACTGGGCCGTTTTAATTGGAACACAGAATTTATCACCGGACCTCTGTTATCGGATTAGTGTCCGATTGAAATTATATTTGTACGGCTAAATTAATTTGCGTTACGTTTGCCTAACTCGTAGTTGTTACCATTAGAACTATAAGCGGATCTGATGCTGGAGTATGTATCGGGACTTTTTGGAAATCGGATTAAAACCTTAACGAATGATCTTTTCATGTTCATTGAATATTACTATCTGCATACGTTAATTGATGAGCGATAGATAAAATTGTTCAACCCATATTATACTACTTAATTTTAAGGGCTCCTTAGTTAATCTAAGGAAAGAAAAGATTAAAAGAGAAAAAAAACTATAATTAACAAACTTTATCACATGACATCACGTTTTTTGTCTAAGGGGTATAGGCATAGTATACCCAGGGCCCAGTCAAATAGTTGGTTTCCACATTTCACCAGTTACGATTATAAGCACCATGTATAATAGGGGCCGAGCCTGTTATCATCTACCGGGCACAGTTCCAGACTCCATTCAGTCTGTTACTGAAAAATAATTTATACAGTCGTTGCCTGATCTAGAGATTGAACCCAGGGCATCATGTAGCGCTTACGTACTAATGTACCACCACGAACTGAGGACAATTCATTTGTTTAACTTAATCAAATTATTCTTTACTTAACATAATATTATAACATAATGTACCATGTTATCATCACACCTTTATCCGAAGGGGTAGGCATTATGTAAGTACATAAGGTTATATAGGTACCTATTATATTTTACCACGAAGTTGCGAATATAGGCAGAAGGATCCCTTGAGATTGCTAAGGGAAAGTTCGGTGTAATAAGTTTGTAACAAAAACTCTACTAACTAGAAGAATTGATATACAATAAGACAAGTTATAAATAAATTTTCGGTATTAATTAATACCGAAAAGATAACTTCTCTAAATCCTAAGCGAGATGATAATATAACAAAGCCTATAAAAACTCCGCAGATCTCAAGTGACGTAACGGAACAATAAGCAAAACGATCTAAACTGAGCAGTAAGTAACTCATAAAACAACATTTCCTTACGATAAGCCAACAAATTACTGAAAGTAAAATTCAGTGCCAACATAATTATGTCTGTGTGGGACTATAAACAAATTTAAGCTTTAAAACCTCTTTGGTGGTTTACAAAGTGTGCTTGATGTTTGGACCAAATTTATTTTTCTTGTGTTTTGATCTAAATATAACTTTTATTAATATAAGCTAATTTAAAAACTACACCGAACTTACTTAGCCTACTACCGATCATGTGGCCCGATACTACCGATCATGTGGACCCGATACTACCGATCATGTGGACCCAATACTACCGATCATGTGGACCCGATACTACCGATAATGTGGACCTGATACTACCGATCATGTGGACCCGATACTACCGATAATGTGGACCCGATACTACCGATCATGTGGACCCGATACTACCGATCATGTGGACCCAATACTACCGATCATGTGGACCCGATACTACCGATAATGTGGACCCGATACTACCGATCATGTGGACCCAATACTACCGATCATGTGGACCCGATACTACCGATAATGTGGACCCGATACTACCGATCATGTAGACCCAGGTGCGATCCCCAGGTTATGCAAAAAGTGTTATTGAATTTTTCCAATAAGATTTTTTTCAATGAAACTGCTGTGCTCGATAGATGGCAAAAGACTCACCCTCTTCTACATGGCACTTAAAAGACAATTGGCTAAGTGTGAGTGTACCTAGTACCCGCTATGGGGCTGGGATCTGCAGGGTACACTTAATCCTAAGGGCGTGATGTTATGTTGTGTTAATTAAAAACTACAATGTACAAAAATATAAATATTATAATATTTTAATTCAAACGTTTCAAACGTATTTTCTCGGTAACCTTGTTCTTATACTAACAATATTATGTTAGGTTTTAAACATGTTCAGTAATTTAACCATCGATGAACAACATCTGTTGTTTCTTGAATCCCACATTATTCTGTGAAAGGCAGAGCTTTGTTAAACTCAGCAATAACAAACTCAAACATAAAGTGTTTCTGTTCGTAAACATACCGCTTGTTTTTCTTTCCACTTGTCGGGGTTTTTATATTATATTGGCGCTAACGTGTGAGGAATATGTGGGAATTGGCCGATGGTATTTTATAATATTTAGATAGGTCATAATTACTTACACCACACTATAACAAAATAACTTGTTAAGACGTACGTATGTATGCGCATAGTGTAGTGTTCCATACCTAGCCTAGATACCTGAACAAACTGCTTCATTCGCTAAGAACATACAGCGCCAGCAGCTAGCTGCTAGCTGGAAGAAGTACCCTAGACCTTTTAGTCACTTGGGCAAATCATGGAAATATACAATAAAATGACCATAACTTTTGATTGCGTTAACTTAGAAGTATGTTTTTTTTACAGCCACAAGGGGCCACAGATCTGAGTAGTTAATATTTCAACTTGATACCGACACGCGTTCCCGTGAAAAAGTGTCTTGAAAGACGGACAGAATATAGACAGACAGACAGCAAAGCGATCCTGTAAGGGTTCCGTTTTTTCTTTTTTAGGTAGGTACCTAAAAATTGTTAACATTCTTCATTCAAGTTAATATTGATAAGTCTTCGCTACCGCACTAACTAAAAACAACAGCTTCGAAAATGTGGCGATTATCAAATTTTAGTGTGCGTAACATAATTTGTGTGCTAGTGTGCGTTAAAACACACAAGGAATGCGAGTGTGCGTGAAAAATTGTGTCGGTTTGGGTACGCTGATTCTGCGTAGTTTTAGTTGCCGCATTTGATTAGTATGACAGCGGAGTCTCTAGTCGTAGCACGCGCGGAGACCTGTCAATTATTAATGCTATCATTGTCTCGTGCATGCGCCCATGTAGGTACGCATTAAGTAATTACAATACGAATAAGGAAAGAAAAATTTCACCCACGGGCGGGATTGGAACCACGCACCCTCCGCACCAATCCGTGGTAGACGCTCTACCACTTGAGCTACCGTGGAGGTACTAGTCGTTGGCGAAATTTTTCTATCCCTTCTACCTAACGCTCTAGGGGCGTGTGTTTATCTATAGGTGATGCATTTCGCAATCTAATTCTCTTTTTCTTTCCTTATTCGTATTGTATTTCATGCGAGTAGACCGCTTTGTCTAAAAATTTAAAATATTAAGCATTAAAAAGCGTTAATATTAAGCGTAAATTTAAGTCATATTTATTATTTCTGTCACACCACTGACCAAATGTGATTTACGGTGCTCTCCTCTCCCTGCACGGTTGTCTGGAAGAGATCGCTCTTAGCGATAAGACCGCCAATTGTTGCACTATATACTATTACTTTAATTTTTAAGATTTACTGTTTTTGTGGTGTACCAATAAAGTGTTTATCTATCTATCTATCTATCTATCTAAGTAATTGACATTGAGACAGCCTTTCCAAAATATAGCGATGTTAAACCTACTGATATCTATATTATTTAAAATAAGACGATATGGGTAAATTTCCTGACCAAAATATAGCCGTATAAAGTGATAAAACGTGTCTAAACATTTTTAAATCTCATCGGTGTATTGTAATGGAACTGAAGTGTTAGAAGGCGGGGCCAGGCTATAAAAAGCTTGGAATTCTGAAGAAAAAGAAATAAGGAACTTTATACAGATGGTTAGACCTTACGCGGTCTAGGATTTCGTTGAAGTTTGGGAAAATAAGTACTTTTTATTATTTCCTTCACTAATGCTTCTATATTATAATAAAATATACTTTAAACGTTTTTTATCAATTCGAACATATATTTTTCAGGTGAAAGTCTTATTAGACTAAATTAATTTATGTTCACATTATTTTTTGTAGTGGTAGGCCACTTTTGCAGGGGGCCGCCTGGGGAAGTACCACACCTTTGCCAGTTATTCATCCGCCAAGCAGTAATGTGCAAACATTACTGTGTTCCGGTATGAAGGGCAATGTTACCAGCGAAATTACTGGGCATGATGAGATTCAACAACTCATATCTCAGGGTGACAGGCGCAGTGCAGTGCCGCGCAGAATTTTGAAACACTGGGTGGCACTGTGTCTGATATGGGCAATCATGATGCTTACCATCAGGCACCTGATTAGCTCGTCTTGTCACTCACTGTCATAAAAAACCTTTGCCAGTAATTCATCCGCCAAGCAGTAATGTCGTGCAAACATTACTGTGTTCCCGTCTGAAGGGCAATGTTACCAGCAAAAGTACTTGGTATGACGAGACCATCAGGCACCTGATTTGTTCGTCTATCATAAAATAAAAATATTTTTTTTAGTAATATTTAGAAGTTGAGTATAAAAAATAAAAGTTAATGTTTACATAATAAAATGATAGAATAGTTAACTACTCGTACATCTTAAAAATATCAGGATATTATATCGAATAGGTGAATTATATAATAAGGGAATAGGGGAATGCCAAACATCGTTTTTGAATTATTTTCATAAGATTGTGTCAAATTGTTAAAACTTGGCGATACCTCTTAAAGCTCGACGTCATTATAAAACAATTCAGATTTATTCGGCCACAATTCATATCAGACAACTTTTTGGTTTTCCATCTCATTTATATTTGAATTCGCATTAAAATACAATGTTATGAAAAACCAGAGTTTCGAGAGTCCGGCTCAAAGATAAATCTCTTTAATCCTAAATAAGGAGGTATCAGCTTTCAGCGTAAATTTTACTTCGAGCAAAAAATAATTTCATAAATCTCCTCGCCTTGATTGAAGACATTCAAAGGCGCGCCCTAACCCGACATTTTACTTTTTCCCTTTACGCACGAGAAAAAAAATCTGAAGCTACATTAAATATAATTAACATTTTAAAGGGCAGGACCCTCCAAATATTTCTGTTAAATAATTAGAGAGTAATAATTACTTTAGAAGATTTTACATAATATTTAATGGTTCTAATACATAATGGTGAGTTTGTGGCAATGGCCTACAATACATAACCATTGTCAATGCGATACAATGCCTTGAAGTTCCCGAAACCGACTCGATTGCCCCATGGATTGACATCTGTAAGCCATATCCTCCACAAAAGTCCATCTACACAATGATAATGGCCTGTCATGCTTTGAATTTTCCTCATTGTTTTGAAAAAGAATGTGCTTTGAAATATTTTTTTGTTAAATAAAAGAAGATATTAAAATAAAATACAATTTTAATAATATCTTAGATTTAAAAGATATTCTAACGTTCTTTCTGATAATAGAAAAACTTATATCCCAAACAGTTGCCGCGAGGTTACCAGCTTTCTACGTATCCCTTTCTACGCGTGGTTGCCGTAAGAGTCGGCTAAGGGTTATCAGATCCAGAGGCAGCATCCTCTGCATAAAATCATCGAACTGCGCTCGCCAACCCACCCGCAAAGTTTGGCGAGTATTGGCAAAATCCCCTTTATGGGAGAGGCCTATATCCAGCAGTGGACTTCCAATGGCTGAGAGAATGATGATCCCAAACGGTCAAATATTTAAAAAGAAGATAATAGCAAAAGTTATCTACGAAATCGAATCCTCATCACAAAAGCACGTCATGAACTTTACAACCTGATCGAACCAATTTAAATTAAATCCTTTAACCATTAAAAATAGCAATAAGTTAAATGGCTCCCTACATCCGGCCACTGGAATCGAATTAACTGACGTTTGGTACCGGCGGCTGGGGCAAGGGTTGCCACCACTGGTTGCCACCTTCCTTGCCACTACTGAGGGGTGGCAAAAGGAATTATTCAATTTCCTCGGAACACCGCCCGAAACCAATCCGTCTAGGTGAGTTAATTAGTTTCTGGACCGAACTAAAGTTTTTACAACCTGTTTACTTTACATTTTGCTTTTTTAATGTTACTTTTTGAAATTACTCTTTAAATAAGCTTTGAAAGTACCTACTCCATGTAGTAAAAAAAACAAAATACAATATTATGAAATTGTTGAGAAACCTTCTCTTTTAACTCAGCCACAGAAGAGATAAAACTTAGCACACAGTACTGCCTTGTTGGTGTAATAGTTGTAAGCGACTTCTGAGCATGAGGTCGGTTTGGGAAAAAAGTTTTATTGGTTGTGTTATTTTTCACAGCCTAAAATCTGGATTTGTGCCTGGTTGGTAGCAATAGGCTTGCCCCCTAATACGTGGGACGTTTAAAATATAAGCAATGAAGTGTGTGTTTACCTAGTATAGTATGCGTGTTTTCTTTCATGTCTTGCACTCCACACAATTTGTTACAGAAATTGTTTTTTTTTCTCTATTTTCTATCTATTTTCTCTAGTTTTCGGATAACTGATCCTAGTGTAACATTTTCTATGCTACACATGCATTACTCGTATGTTAGCGTTGTTTGAATAATAACAATATGTCCTGGGTGTACCACAGCCTGCCCCTTCAGGGAAAAGGTGATAGGTTATGTGGCTCAGCGCAGCGCCTCAAACTGTGTTAGCCTTTCGAGGCTTTAAAATACTGTGTTCATGTTAATCTTTCGAACCAAATCAAAGATTAGTATAAGGTAGGTAGGTGTTATTTTCGGCTTGTCGGTATGGGTCGCGGATGATTGTGGGTCATCACCTATTTTATTTTTATATAATTTATTTAATATGATGTTAATTAGGTAGCAGTTGTTAATTTGTTTCTTTTATATACTTTCTAATATTGTAACAATTATCTTTATAATATCTTATAACATTATTTTATAATTCCTGTATACAATAATAGCACCCTCAATAAATTAAAAACAAAAAAGACCTACCTTTTTTGTAGGTACAGTACGTAAAAGAAATTACAGAGTAGAAACACTTAGTGAAGTAACACCTGAGCAGATGAAATCAAATATGAACACGAAACTAATCTGCGACGTGACTCAAACATCTTCCATTCCACCTCGATATGAGTTTCGCAAAAGCTCATTCAAAATTCAGAAATTTCTGAATTTACATTAGATTATGTGTATTATTCACTCAATATTATTTCTAACCAAAACAGCGCACTAATAGTAATGTTTTACTTAATTTAGCTTCTTTTCAAAATTTTTGCCAATATCTTTTAGATATATTTTTTGGAATTTTGGGTGGTACTTGTTTTGTTCAGACATTTGTTTAGAAAAATAACCTGTATTTTATTAATGCAGATGTCGCTTAGTTTCCTAATTGCGCTGAAAGAAATGTGTTATTCCAAAAACTGTGCAAAAAAGATATCCGCAAATTTACGAAAACTTTTGCATTAGTAAAAACATGGGCTTATCTTAAATCTATAATCAGAACGTAAGAAACAGTGAAAACAGAGTCCCTTTGAGAAAGGTATTCATCATGTCATCGCTTAACCTTTTTGTAGGGAACACCGGCGACGTCATTATCCTCCATTATGATCTCGACTGCTACATCATTACCTTCTATCGAACACTACGTACCTTACTGTAATTATTACAGGCCAATTTGAACTCTGCAACTATAGCTAATAGGTTAAAATTTCTTTGAGAGATTCAAAGAGATAGTATACAAGATTTATCTTCTTCAAACACAGTGTGATTGAGAACAGTATGCCAACTTACGCATTCTTGAAATCTATTGATTTGAAAAGAGGTTCCATGTTCAGGTGTTTTAGGTAAAAATTGTTACCCTAATTGGCTATTGTTTCATCTTGGTTGGGTAAGCCATTGATTAGAAATTTATCAATATTTGGATTAATCAGTTTAAGGCATTAATTAGCCTTACTTACTTTACTTACTCTTTAATATACCTCAGCTATAACTAGCGGTGAAAACGTTACTACTACGAAACTAGCCCTTAGATTTTTACGCCATATTAGATCATCAACGAGTTTAAAAAAATATCGTATCCTTATTAATTTTCTAAAGACAACATCTTTATTTTATTCGAGAATAGAGCGCATTGCTTTTAACCCCTTAAAACTTAAACATAGTAAAGTTATCCTAAATGAAAACAATAGGCTTGTTGCCTAAATTTGAAAAATTGGTTAATACATTATCTTACTACGAGTATCTATTTTACCCTAAAAACTTATTATTTTTGAAAAATTCGATCATTTATATTGTGTATTTTTGGTTTTAATAAATCAATTTGAATTTACCGCAAAAACGCTCCAGACTGTCATGGCGTTTTGAATGACGTCACGCCGTGGCAAACACAACAAAGGAATCGTGTGTTTTTATGGGAGTTGTTAGTTTTCTCTAATTAAAAATGAATTCCTCTTATTACAAGGACTGTGTAGTGCCCCAGTGTAAAAGTACGACTATAAAACGCCAAACAAATTATTCATTTATGTTCCAAACAATAAACATATATTATGATGTTAATAGTTTATCTGCAGTTTCGAGAATGTATTTTTGTGAAGATCATTTCGATGTAAGTCAAACAATCAACATATTTACCAATTTAAAACAAAAATAATGAATCATTATTTTTCAAGTTTTAATTTACGAGTAAAGGTTATGTTATGTTGTTATCAGGTAAAATTTTAATTAAGTGTTATATTTATTATAATTAACCAACATTCTTTTTTTATTCTAGTTGCCAAATGACATGGTTAATTATATGGAGTATCATGTTACGGGAACAGTAGCACAAGTGCGCATGAAACCAGGCTGTAGGTCAATTTGAATGTCAAAAAGACCGAAAAAAACGGACATGGAGCACTATAGAGAGGCCATATATGTTAAAGAAAATGACAAAAAAAGAATCATGACAATCGCAAAGTGTCTGAATGATTCACAGGAAATTTGTACACCACCTCAAAACCAATGTCCGGCAACTTACATTAAGTACACAAACTCTACGAAACAAATAATACTGTTTATGTTTATAATAAGTCAATGAACATGGATTATATAATTTACACATATTCATACTTACACAGAGGTTTTAACATTGCGGAATTCCGATGAGCAAAAGTCAGTATTTGATGCGAAAAAATTGCCGAGTATGACGGCGTCAATTCTGGGTAAATTCGTACTATTTGCTTTAATAAATCCTGATTCCATAGCGAAATATATTTGTCCTTCAAGAAATAACTGAAAACCACTATGTTAACGTGTCAAAAATAGCTAAAAAACGAAAAACTAATTAAATAACTTGCTCTGTTTTATGGAAACGTCAACAACAACAATGATGTTTGCCACGGCGTGACGTCACGCTTTCTGATTGGTGTTTAATATCACGTGATCGTATGCCTAGTTTTACGGAATTTATTTTTAAAAAATATTAATAATCTTTATTTCGTTTTATAAATCATTTAGTTTTTTAGTATTTCTACATCTTAGTTAATAATCAGAAACAACCGTGCATTCGATTTATTTATAGTGGACACAACCCTATTACAGGTTATTCATTAGAATAATATTTTTCCGTTAGCTACTGCTCAATATGGTGTTCAAACTACAAATCTATCATAAATGAATTAAATGTTAGATTACTGGTGATATTGTGTATCTCTCTGTAGCCGTTGGTCACGCGCTTACATTTTGCGAGGCAAAGAAAAATCTATTTTAAGGTGAATAAACAGAATTAGTTCTAGTGAGGGAATTTCTCGAGGTTGTAGGATACGTGAGCAACGAAAGGGTCAGGATTAAATTGATTCAGAATTGGTGGCATTAGTGAGAAACTGTTTTTTGTGCGGTTCGTCTCGTACGGGCGTAGTACGTGACATGGCGCACTTCGACCCGAAAATTGGGGTTATCTCTGTTTTTAGTTCCAGAGGCTAAGAATTCATTTCAACAAGATGATATTTAATAGTGTTAGTAGGGTGCATAGTAAAGAAATAAGCCCTACAAATTGTGCGTTGTGTGTTATATTAATTATCATATATACTATTTATATATATATATATATATATATATATATATATACTACTTATATATATATATATATACTATATATATACGGACTCCTGACGATAAGAATTTTGAGGATTTTGTCATACGTCTGGAAAGACTGTTAGAACACTTTTTCAACAAAAAATGCCTTATTGTCGGAGACTTTAATGTGGACTTTTTGAGGGAAAGCAATCATCAGCGTGACTTAATCACTCTTCTTAAATGTTATAATTTCACTCATCTAGTGAAAGACAGCACTTTTGTGCGGAATAATGCTGAATCCTGCATAGATAATATTTTTACGAACGTAAATGAGGAAAATGTTGTAAGTTGCAAGATAGATCATAACAGGCTGGCTGATGGCCATGCTGGATTGACATGTAACTTAACTTTGGAAACTAATAATACCAGAAGAGAAACAGAGTATTATGACGCGAAACGTAGAAGTTTTTCGTCGAAATACAAAAAATCTTTTAGACTTTCTCTATCACGAAGTGATCTCGTAAATGCAAATATAAACAATTTTTTGAAATCCTTTCAAAGCATATTTAACCTCAGTTTTAAAAAAAGAAAGGTAAAATTTAATACCTATTCGAAAACCAATAAGGGTTGGATAACGCAGGGGATAAGGACAGCAAGTAAAATGAAAAGATTCTTAAATTCTATGAACAAAGCCAAATGTCATGAGTCTTTGATTTCATACCGCAATAAATACCTTAAGCTATATAAGAAAGTTATAACGAATTCTAAAAAGAATAGCATTAAACGTGAAGTTGAGAATGCTAAAAATAGCACGAAACAATTGTGGATGATTGTTAATCGACAAAGAAACAAAAGTAAAATAGTAGCTTGTGATAACTATAAGCTTAAAATGAATAATGTAATAATTGACGATATACATGATATTTGTGACATTTTCTTGAAACAATTTGATCAAGGTTCCGATAATTCAGGTAACAATAATGACATAGAGCAAGCATTGACATTTTTAGAAAATAATTGTGATAGACTTAATAATGACATGGAATTTAGATCTACAAATGCAACCGAGATTAGTGTAATTGTAAAAAAGATGGCGGTTAAACATTCATGCGGATATGATGAAATACCTATCACTATTATTAAAGAAAACATCGATATCCTCGCCGAACCCTTGTGTAATTTTTTTAATAACTGTATAAAATTGAGTATATTTCCGGAGCAACTTAAAATAGCAAAAATTATTCCAGTACATAAGAAAGGTGCAAAGAATGATCCTAAGAACTTCAGACCCATCTCCTTATTACCTATCTTTTCAAAAATCTATGAAAACATTATTAAAAATAGATTAGTGTTACACTTGAATAAATATAGAATTTTAAATGAACGACAATTTGGGTATCAAGCGGGCGTTGGAACGGCTGATGCAGTCGATTTTTTAATAAACGATGTAATAAGAAACTTGACGAGTAAAAAGAAAGTGGCTGGAATTTTTTTAGATCTCTCGTCTGCATTTGACATGGTGGACCATGATATTTTGCTCACAAAGCTACAATACTATGGGGTTAGAGGCAAGTCGCTAAATCTTCTTAAATCGTACCTTACGCACAGAAAACAGTTTGTTGAACTAAAGAATATAGTAGACGGACAAGAAGTTGTGACCAAGTCTAAAGTATTAAATGTAAGACGCGGAGTGCCACAAGGCTCAATTTTGGGACCTATATTTTTCATCATATTTCTAAATGACTTAATTAATTTTATGAGTAATTCCATTCCCGACATAAATCTCGTAGTATACGCAGATGATACAAATGCAGTAGTATCAGCATCCTCTATGGAAGAACTCGAAAGCAAAGTAAATGGTGCTCTCGAACTGTTTAACCTATGGTTTAGTGCAAACCATTTAGTATTAAACGCTAAAAAGACACAAGCAGTGCTATTTAGAACCACCGCACGTAGACAAGAGACAATTGATGTACAGTGTAAAGGAGAAAAGGTAGACCTGTCCAGAAGTGTTAAGTTTTTAGGAGTTCATATTGATGATGCCTTAAACTGGAAGGATGAGTTAATGCACTTAGAGAATTCGATCAGCTCGGCCTGTTATGCGATAAGAACACTAAGGGATGAGGTAACAGTGCCACAGCTGGTTATGGTGTATTATGCTCTTGTTGAGTCCAAACTAAGATATAGTGTTAAGTTTTGGGGGAAAAGTTACGCCTATAACATAAAGAGAGCGTTTATTATGCAGAAACGAGCAATCCGGACCATGGTACGCATACCACCATGGGAATCCTGCAGAGAGCACTATAAAAGATTAGGTATACTGACTGTCCCCAGTTTGTATGTATTAGTGACTCTCATGGACGTTGTTAAAAACTCAGTCAGGTATGAAAGTGTTGTCCAGAGGGAAGAGAGATTAAATACACGACGTAAAGATCTTGATACCACATCTTCCCTAACGCTAAATATAGCTAAGCACGCATCGCGCTATCAAGCGGTAAAACTTTTTAATATTCTGCCTACCGATATGAAGGTCATAGACAAACCTCTCGAATTCAAATACAGACTAACTAGTTTGTTGTTGAAAGGGTGTTTTTACACAGTCGAGGATTTTATGAAATGTAATTTGAATGATTTATAATTGACATGTAATTTTTATTTAATGATATATAATTTGACATTTAATTTATAATTTTATAATTGGCATGAAAATTTTTATATCACGGACATAATTTGAATCCAATTATTTTTGACATATTAATGCATAATTATTATTTATATTTTAGAATTTAGAATTATATTTTAGAATTTTATGGAATTGGGTTTTATAGATTTAATTAACTGATTGCATTTTATTAATATGTTTTGTTTTCCATTTGCCATTTAGAATTAAGTTTAAAGTGTACGTTCAAATACGATACGAAGATTGTTAATGAATAAATAAATGAAATGAAATGTATACTATTTATCATTATAGCGTTATTAGCTTTAATAACGTGCTCAATCATTACCTTTATTAAAGTTAACTTAATTTTTTTACTAGGTCGGTGGCATAGTGGTCACAGCTACTGCCAATTCTGGGTCCCCGTTTCAATCTCCAGGTCAGCAAAAAAGTATAATTATATTTTTATGAACTTTTTTAATAACATAACCTTTGCCCAGCAGTGGGACACACCCGGCTAACAATAATAATAATAATTTTTAATGACAGCCTGGAATTCGGAACTAAGTCCGGTAGATATCAATAGGCTTGCTCCCTATTACATGGGATCTAAAAACATAACAGACGAAGTGTGAGTGTTAACATTATTCTTAAAGGTATCTTTCCAAACACCTGGTATATTAATTTCATTAAAGCTTTACTTACGTGCAAGTGTATTTTTAGGGCCTATTTGAGTATATTTTTAACTTTGACACGTTATTTTAGTTATTGTCGAGTCAGTGCGTGTCCACACACCCGTGAGTCGCGGAAGGGTTACAAAACTTTCACGTTTATTATATTCGCGAGAAGGAGGGTCAAAATAGTAACTAGCTTGGCAGCTACCGCATGTTCATAACAAATTAACATCGCGGATGAACTTAGGTTAAGTTTTAAGCAGTTTTAAGCCGTTGCTAATGCACCCCTATGAAATTCAATGAGCCCCCTCAAGCCTCCAGGATCCAGGCTCCAGTCTCGAACTCGCTGTAAGCTATTAACTCAGTTTTGGTTTTGTTTGCGTTCAGGGTATGCGTCGCTGTAGTTTGAGATCGCCGGTTCTGTGTTCTGAAGTTTGAAGGTTTTGTAATTAGCATAAGTTCCTATTAATAATCATTGTTCACAATAACCCCGTGGGTCAGGGCCGTGGTACAGGATCGCAAATTAAATTTTCTTGATTATTGTATTAAATTGACTTGTCGTGATTTTTTGAGAGAATAAGGGGAATAGAAGCAATTCCAGTGAAATTCTCAGTTATCACCAGTGGTGACCAAGGCGGTGGAGACCAGTGGGAAGTACCCTACTTTTCTGATTAATGTGAAATTTAGTATCCTCTTACTTACAAAACTTACAAAAATATGGCAACGAATTGGTAACTTTGAACTGATGCTGCAGCATCATGTTCAGATGAGCCCGTAGTCAAATATATCGTGTTTGCGCTCGTTGGATTTGTCTCAAAGAATATGTAGTATGTATTAGGGTCTGATGATGGAGCAAGAAGAAGACAAGGGAGTTTTTATATACAATTACTTGTGGACGTGCTAATAGTGTGTTAAGTTTTTAATGCTTTTTGCAACTGCTTATTTACTATGATTAATTTTATGAAAAACTAGCGGAACCCACGCGCATCATCATCAGCGTGTTCATGCGGGCTTTTTTTATTGAAAATACAGTAGGTACGTAAACAGCGACCTCCTGTAGTAAAACTGGCAGTGACGGCGTACGGGTACGTGGTAATAGTTATTATATTTGGGCACGGGTCACTCTGTGCAGCACAAAGCTGAGCATATCCCAGTTGCTAGTAGTAATCTAATTTTATTTAATTTTTGTGAAATGTTTAAATTTGTATTTTTTTTTCAATGCTGGCAATAAATTTATCTTTATCTTTATCTTTACGGGCTTAGATCCTAACGACTCCGCCATAAATACCACATAATCAGCAAAATAGAAATGTTCTAAATTCCTTTCTTATAGTACAGTCTACATTACGAAATAAACTGAACTTCCAAATTTTAAGTCTTTTATATCTCTAAGTCAGTGGTTTGGGCTAGGCGTTGCATGTCAGTCACTGACTCATTTAGAATTTTATATTATACCTTTATACTATATACTTATATATTGATAGTGATACGTATACCTCTCCTCTAAATCTTTAACGACTCATGAATGTTAACGCGAGGTCACAGTATAATCAAGTACAGTAGATGTATTTGCAGTACAATAGAAGAAAATAGGTTGAATTGATAAGGGCTAAACAGCTCCAGCAGTGAGCTGGAGGGCGCCGCGAGGTGGTATCGCGATCACATTTGCGCACCGATGCGATGGTAAGCGCACATTCAATTTTACGGCCGATTTCGGGAGTTAGAGTACTGTGTTTAGTTTTTTATTTATTTATATATTGCTATTTAATTTATATTGCTACAATATTAGAAAGTATATAAAAGGAACAAATTAGGAAAAGAAGAAATTAATGAGGAGGTCCACCAGACTTTAAGGGTCCACTCTGTGAACACTGTGTTTAGGTTTATCATATTATTACGTGTAGCATTGCTATAAGAATAAGGAAGAAAATGAGTTCCTTTCGATTTTATTGAAAATTTGATTTAAAGCAGAAAAAAAAACTTCACTCTTAAATTACGGTACTATTTTTATATAATTTTATGTTAAAAACGCATGTATAAAAAAGCTGCTTTAATTGTAACTTTCATTCCAAAACCCGACGTTCGTCTTAACAAATGGTGCCGTAATGCAGAGCAGCGTTCCCAAGCTAAGATAACCCGTGTCCCCTAAGACTTCGCACCGAGCGATTCAATCATAGGCCAATCTCTCACATCTCATTACTATCCTCTACCATCCTCTGGCGTCCGAATATCTTGCATTCTAATCCGATGAACATTTATCGTCGGATTCATTCCGAGCCGCGAAGTCCGATACCGATCCGGCCATTCTTTCATGAGATACCATCTCCTCGCTGGACACCGGCTAATGTCCGTGACTCGGCATTCTTACTCTACCATTCGTTTCTAGAATCGAGCTTCTCGCTCGCCTCATGTACTAACTATAAGTAGGTAAGTGACCGAGTCACTTCGTATATCAGATTGTTTCGCCAAACATTCGTAGATTTTATTTACTTTTATAAATTTTGAGTTTATTAACCACAGAAAAATAAACAGAGAAAACGACGCCTAAGGATGCATACTCATATATCCAAGGCAAACGAACTGAACGAAACGGACTTTGTAATTCTTTATATTATGAAATTCTATGAACATCGCACACTAACCTCCTCGCGTCGAATCGTCCGAATCGATGGTGTGCGAGGTTTCATAGGATTTTTTATTATAATATAGAATTACAAAGTTCGTGTCGTTCGGCTCGGATAAATATACATACATACATACATACAGTCACGCCTTGTTCTCGGTGGGGTTGGCAGAGACTATTTCCCTCCACTTGGATAAATATGCGTCCACCTTTAGAGAAGATGTGCTTTCATCGTGCAGTTCCAACTTAAATCGTTGTGGAAATATTATATTCAATATTTGTACAGACTTGTCATTAAATGTTTCAAGTCTGTACGTTTCAATAAGAGCAATCAACTGGCCGGTGCCCAGCTACTACTGCTTTATTGTTTTTAAATACAATTAATGAAAGCGGCGTCTTTTAAATTGAGTTGTCTGTGATTAATATAAGTACCTTTCTAGCAACATAATAACGGGAAGCTATTGGAGCGATAACGATAAGTTAACCTATAAATCGATATTCATTCAATATATCGCAAAACGTAACCCATCAAATCTTGGCAAAATGAAAGCCTTGCAGGCTGTCCTTTCGTTGACCCCTCCATGAGTATCGCAGAAAAAAATATTTTTAGCAAATGACTCGGCGATTCGATACTGAAATATGATTCAAGTGAACGATGACACAGATCGGTGTCTGATAGCGTTACAACTGTTCTTAATAGTTGCAATGAAACCTTTAATGTGGAGTGTGGAGATCGCAACACTGCTGCATTGCGCTTGTCCCAAGGGACGAGTATTTTCACGGTACACTACCTAGCAGGGTCTGATTACTCGACAAAAGGCTACTGAGAGTTACAAAATATACTGCGACTATTTACGTTTAAGTTATTTATGTCTGAACTCGAATTGGTAAGGTACTTATAGCTAAGGTAGTTAGACTTAGGCTGAGTTTTGCTAACTAACTTAAACAATAACCGATGCTGAATCGGCCGTCATATATCTGGTTATAGCAATATTACGTTTTGCAGCAATATTGAATATGGAGTGGCGACAGTTGACTAAAGAAAATAATACAATTAATGAGTAAGTCCGCGGGATGAATTCGAGGCGGCCTCGGTTGACGTAAGAGCCATAATATATGTTAAATAAATTGTTAAAGAATACGTAGAATAGAAGAATAGAATAGAAAACGTTTTTATTCAGGTAAATAAATAGAGGCAGTTACAGTTTTTGACCTTATTGCTAAATAATAAAACTTAGTATTAGATATTACTAAATGCCGAAAACTTCAAATTATGTATGAATATATACAACCTGAATACGGTACATGCTCAGCATAAGTCACAGTAGAACTGTGACGCTGGTTTTCGGCATGTACCTTGGGTGATGGCCGGACTATGATCACAGCAGAAACTACTTGACTATCTTCTTAATTAATAATAACTTATGAGATAAGTACTAAATAATATTTAAAATAAAAAATAATTCGTATTTTGATACATAATAAGTGGTAAGTACCCATTAATTTTAAAAATACAATACCTACAAGACATAAATACCTACTTGGATAATAAATAATCTTGATAAACATGCAAAAACATACCATAATAAAGAAATAAAAAACATAAGCATATTGTAATAGGGTGAAGAGGAAACAATGATGAGGTAGTGGGAATGGGTAGGAGGAAAACATAACATAAGAATAGGTGAGAACACATACAGAAATAATAAAGGGATGATGAGACATAAATAAACTATAGAACTTAGCACGCCAACATATTTCACAAATTGAGAGGTATAATAATATTTGTTATCATTGATTAATAATTAAATAACTCATTTAAATAGTAAAAGACACTAAGACAAATGATAAAAATAAGGCAAACAAAAATCCCATGCGTTGTTACAGTGAGTGAAAAAAAAAAAAAAAAACAATTCTGATTAAATATTATGATATTATCTTAAAAGTAAGGTGGGCGTGTACGTGATTACGGCAGAGACTTTTGTAATGCCAAAAGGTGAGCTTTAAATTTATTTTTAAAGCTATAAACACCGTAAAGGTTGCGTTACGTATGTATGCATAGTACAGGGTTCCATACCTAGATACTTGAACTTGCATCGCCATCCATTAGTTCTTTGCGCAAAGTATGGAAATATTAAGTATTCAGTAAAATGGCCATAACTTTTCATTTTATATTAGAAATATGATTTTATTACAGCCACAAGGGACCGCAAATCTGAGTAGTTAATAAACACTATTTTATTTTATTTTTACTGTCAAATGGGATAGGCTCAGCTTTGTGCCGCACAGGTGACCCTGAGCAGCGCTGGTTTTCAGCCTATCCCATACTCGAACATAGGTGTCCGTCGAGTAGAAAAACAAAAAAAAGACGTCTACAGCGGGGTTACTTTACATAGAGTTACAAATTTCAGCAGAATATAAAAAATAAAAACAAAAAACCACTTAAAAATAAATGTCTATTAATATCAATTTCAGTTTGATACTTCCACGCGTTTCCGTTAAAAAATGTCTTAAAAGACGGACAAACAGACAGACAGATAGACGGACAAAAAAGTGATCCTATAAGTGTATTTTTTTACTTTTGAGTATAAATCGAACCCGGGGCCTCATGATTTTCAGTCAGAGCTTACGCGCACTACACCACCGAGGCAGACCTTACGCGCACTACACCACCGAGGCAGACCTTACGCGCACTACACCACCGAGGCAGACCTTACGCGCACTACACCACCGAGGCAGACCTTACGCGCACTACACCATCGAGGCAGACCTTACGCGCACTACACCACCGAGGCAGACCTTACGCGCACTACACCACCGAGGCAGACCTTACGCGCACTACACCACCGAGGCAGACCTTACGCGCACTACACCACCGAGGCAGACCTTACGCGCACTACACCATCGAGGCAGACCTCTGTTAAAAATAACGATGTTATTATAAAGTTATTTTAATGTTATCATTACATTGGTTTAACCAGAGATTTGACAACCAATTATTATTAGCGTAAGTAACGTAACTTACATTCTCGATTTACCTTGCTGAGGTAAGCAACGTTCAACCGATCCACACTTAGATGGGTGATCATATTATGTGTGGTATACTTAACTACCATACTTCGGGCCGATACGCTACTTTACTTAAGTCCCGAATAACGTAGTAGAAGACTGTTCAATTAGAAATGTGAAACCTTCGAGCAACCTGACAATTCTAACTCTACGGTTGAAGACAAAACAGGGTCTGTTTTCTGTATTTACCTTACCTTTCTTAGTCCGTTGAAAAGTTTTGTAGCTTAAAAAATATCTGTGAAAATTGTTAAGCAAAAAGCATACAATATAAATCAGTGAGCCGCGTGACCTACAAACAGACCAACAAAAACTCGCCACTAAATCATGCTCGAGACATACCTTCATATTAAAATCAAAGGAAACAAACGAAGCAAAACAAAGTCACATATCAAGCGCTTCCGATTCGCCCGGAAACGGAAACGCTATGGCAATATTGCAGTATGGGTAGTTGCGATATTTTGATGACCAAACGAACTTACCAAATCATCAAAATTATATAACACGATGATTATACAATGTTACCACCTGGTATCACGGACTTTCAACACAATTTTTAGAGCAATACTTTTTTAATAAGATAAGAAACTTTCATATATTGAATGTTGCACATTCTTTTTGTGTTCGCGTGTGAGTACGAGCGTGCTCCTTTCCTCTATCATCTCAAGAGACCGGAAGACATATTTTAAAGAATAAATCCAGCTTTATATTCTAGGTGTATTTTTTTATATATTATATCTTATGCAATATATATTATGTTATTTATATTTTAGGTATAAGTATATTATGTATGAGTATGCATAAATATATATATTATAGTATAATAAGATCTTGTTTCTAGGTTATGCATAAAAGGTATGAATGTACTTTTAAAACCGTCAGACATTCACCACGCTGCGTCGCGGAGCGCGGGGCCGCAGATTTTAACATTGTCTGCAAGTACCTCAATTTGTATAGAAATCACGCTTAGGACAACCAACTGACAACGCGTTGTTTAAAAGGTTTAGCTAAATACCAAATAGCAAAATATTAGATTTGCACCCATCAGTAAGATGTTCATAATGTAGCTTTAATATATTTTAGTCTAATGTCCATACTATAAGTAAGTATGTTCCGGAAGCGTGCCGCTCGCCCTAGCCATTGTCCGGGCGATGGCACGATAAACGGTTTACGTTTGGATAGATAGTGTTTCATAGCCATGTTTATTGCATATTAGGTTCTGCTCGAGGCCCAGATACGTCCGCCTTGAGACTTCAAGCTTCATATTTGAGGGTTTAGCACTGACAACTCAATCTAAAAGATTCCGCTTTCATTAATTATACTAAGAAAACATAATTGCCAATTTATAGCGGTGAGCGGATGAGGTTGGCTACTTTTTAAAAACTGACCAAAAAAGGAATGCTGTTATTAGTTTCATATGTCTGTGTATCTATGTTTATGTCTGTGGCATCATAGCTCCTAAATGTGTGGATCGATTATGATGTGGATATTTTTTAGTTTAAAAGCTGACCTGATCGAAAGTGTTCTTAGCTATGTTTCATGAAAATTGGTTCAGCCGTTTGAAGATCAGCTCTTTTCTAGCGGCTCAAGGGATAAGCAACTTCCTGTGGTCCGATCAACTCGAAATTTGGTATTCTTTTACATCATTAGTATTGTAAAAACATGGTAGCCTTGACCTGAATCTGGTTCAGATGGACCAGTAGTCAAATATATTATAGTGATTGGGCTCATTTAAAACGTCTCAATGAACAGGTTACAGATAGATGGTGACTAGGGTCTGATGATGAGTAGGAAAAAGACTCAAACTCAAACCTCAAACTCAAAGAAAACTTATTTAAATAAGTCTTAAAAAGACATTTTCAAACGTCAATCAATAATATCAGTATTACCAAACTAGTAAAGAATTTACCGCGCGTTCGGAAATATACCTCTTCAAGAAGAACGCACAAGAAACTTGTAAGGTTTAATTTTTTTCAACTGCTGGTTTTACAATATTTGGTTTACTCCTAGAACAAGAATATTTAGTTTTTAGTTCCGATTTTTAGTGTCAAAAACAACATGCACAGTGCACCGCCCTCCCGCCCGCAAAATTGCATGCAAAGAGGAAATGCTATTACGTATTATTGTACTACGTATTACGTTTGTATTACGTAGCATTTCTTCTTTGCATGCAATTTTGCGGGCGGGAGGGCGGTGCACTGTGCATGTTGTTTTTGACACTAAAAATCGGAACTAAAAACTAAATATTCTTGTTCTAGGAGTTTACAATGGAGTTCCGAAAAGTAACGCCAAATTCAATCAATTAATATTTGGTTTGATAGATAGATAGATAGATAGTAGATAGAGGAGTGGGACCGGCTGCTATACACTGTCACTGCATAACCTAGGAACAAGCGCAACGCCCTTAAATCGTCGTCTGTAAGCTAACTTCTCTGTGGTCTTTAGGTACAAGATCTTTGGTTAGCTTTATGAGATTCTGACGAAACTATAGAAGTGGCGAAGGATCTTAGAACTGATCTCAGTGTTATAGGAGCGAAGCGGAACTGTGATGTTTGAAAGCGGTTTTATTCCGGCTTACATCACACCGGCTAACGCGAGTTTATTCATTTTTGTGTATAATTCCGCACGTTTGTCACATGAATTCCTACTACTTCCTACTAATATTAGAAATGAAAAAGTTTGTGAGAATGGATGGATGGATGTTTGTTACTCTGTTACGCCAAAAGGACTGAACCGATCGAGCTGAAATTTAGTATGTGGATAGTTTAGACCGTGGAATAACACATAGGGTATTTTTTATGCCGATATTTCTACAGGAACGAAGACTACGAGGGTGAAACCGCGGGGCACAGCTAGTGTGATAATAAACGTGTGCTTCACGCCAGTTATGTGAACCAGGCCTTAATAATATTACTATAATTGATCCCATACTCGTATTAAAACTATGTTTATAAAACCGTTATAAAACCGTCTGACATCAATACATACAAAAAAAGCATTGTTATTCATAAAACACTGTAAAAATGCTTTTAACATCAAAAAAAGCAGATATTCATTGTTGTTTCTCTGCAAAATTGAAAATACTTTTAAAATTAAGAGAATATCTGCCAAAATAATATTATTGTAAAGAATAATAACTATTTGCAAGCCTTTTTTCCAGTAAGTTTTCAGTAATATTTATTATGAAAGAATGGCACCTGATAAATCGAATTCCATTCCAAAAACCGTGTAATTTCATTTCTATTCAGAGCATCACTTAGACCCAAATTCAAAGATACTTTGATCCTTGAACATGAATCGGGCGTCATTCGAATGGATAGAATTACGTGCATTTTACAAAGGGTTGTATTGGGATTCCTGGAGCGCCTCATCTCGCCTCAACTTGCCTCAACTCGCCTCTAGTCGCCTCAATGTGGCGCGACGAGACGCCTAAAAGGGCCTTTATAATGCTACTTGATCTCGTGTGAAACACAATAACGGTGATACATTTGGTGCAAGATTTTAATGATCTTTGGTTTTACTAAAACTGCTCTAGAGCTTTGGAAAATACTCGGTTATATTCTTCGTAACGTATTATTTTGTGTGACCTTGATTTTTGAGCACAGAAAACGAAATAAAAATATAATATATTATGGAGTTGGCATACAAGTATATCCCATTTGCCGTCGAGACTGCTGGGCCGTGTGGGGGTGCACGGGTCTGCGAAAGGAAAAAAACCCTTTTATAGGTGTGTTAGTTTTAATGCTTTTTTTGACGGTTTTACTAATTTTTTGTTGCAACTCTTATTTATTATTTTATTTAGAATAATTGTTATGTGACGTATTACCTTGTAATTGAAAATTTGGAAATAAAACATGTGATCTAATGTTTCTTTAGATTTTACAAAGACTAGTGATAGAGTAGATATAATCATAATAACATATATAATAGAAAAAAATTTTTAAACATAACACACAACCATGCCTTTTTCCCGAAGGGGTAGGTAGAAGTGTTCCCAGGACTCAGTCCCATAGTAGGTACACCCATATTTATATGTCAGTATGTTTTAACAGGAAAGGTTACCTCTAAGCAGTTTGACTCAATCCCATGGAAAGTACCAAATCGATGTTTTGTATTCCCCTGATTCCTCTGAATATAGTAAACCTATTTGATATATTTTTATTTCCAGACAACTATGTCCATATAATTTTATTTTTGTTTATAAACTTTTAATATTTTTGTAGTGTAAGCGTGCCTTTTCCTGACCACGTATAATAACCCTACTAGGGTTATGATATAATGCGTGTATGGGGGCCTACACGTTGTCAGGTTGGCCGAGAGTAGGGTTGATGTTTTATTGTGACGCGCATGCTACGGATTCTGTGAACGTTTTGGTGGTTTTATGGAAAGTATTAATGGCAACGTGTGATTTCACGGAGATCTATGGCATGTGCGAGGGCGCGATGGCAACACAGGGAGGTGGATGCCAGCGACAGATGATTGGAGAGCGAGATTGAAGATGGTGGGCTTGGAATAAATCATGTAAAATATGCTGAAGTGTTCGAGTATTCAATCACACGTTGCCACATAAAACCACCAAAACGTTCACAGAATCCGTAGCATGCGCGTCACAAAATAACATCAACCCTACAGTAGTGAACGTCTAATCACGCGAGATAAACTGGGACTTTTAGAAGTTCACCATGAAATAACCGAGAGTTTAAAAAAGAAACTAAAATAACAGGGATAGTTTACTTTAATACAAAAATTTCAGGATATGAATTTATTGGGTGGGTCAATTTTATATTCGGAGGAAACAGGGGAATACAAAACATCGATTTGGTAATTTTTTATAGGATTGTGTCAAATTTCTCGAAGCTAGGATACGAGCTTCCACTGCCATCTACCGGACATAGTCCCAGACTCCAGGCAGATATTGAGATAATTTCAAACACTGCCTGACCTGATAACAGTAAACGGTACACAATAACTACTTATATTTATTTTGAAAAAAAATCAGAAGAATATAAAAAATATTAGGTAAATAAAAATCTCCGAAACTATTGACATGCAATTGGTACAACGAGAACAGTCAATTTTAAAAACTGCGTATATAAAACGATAAAGGATATTCCTATTCCGTTAAGCATCTGGCGTGTGGCAACATTTTCACCAAAAATAAAATGTAACGTACGAGTAGGTCACCTCGTCCTTGTCGACGCAAATTCCGAATGCTCGCTACATCGGAACTGCGAGCAATTTCTCCTCGGAACCAGATATATTGTATGTATTTATCTCTCTATACGGCATACAGGGTGTTATTAAGTATTATGCACTTAATAGGATGTATTGCCTTGGTGGCGTAGTGGGGAGAAGCTCTACTACCGACCCGGGTCCCGGGTTCGATCCCCAGGTCAGTCAAGTGTTAAATTTAGGATTTATCCATGAGGAATTATCTCTAACTTCCTGGAGTCTAGGACTGTGCCTGGTAGATGGCAATACGCTCGCCCCATATTAGGTAACAGCGAGGTAGGTACATGTGTACCTACTATGCTATTATAACTAGTGGTAAAGCAATTCAACGTCATTGACTATAACCTAGTTCTAGTCAATGTAAACCTACGACTTTTAACCCTTAAAAAAGGCTCGATGTTATCACTTCACTATTTTATATTATAAAATTCTAAATGAGTCACTGACTGACATGCAACGCCGAGCCCAAACCGCTGATCCTAGAAACTTGAAATTTTGAATAGGTTCGTTTTGTAATGTGGACGTGTCCTAAGAAAGAATTTTTAAAAATTCCTATTCTAAGGGGTCCAAAATAGGGGTTAAAGTTTTTCACTAAATATTGCCCTTAAGTTTGATACCCTACACGTGTGCCCATTCAAATTTGACATGTACATTTATGCACATACATTTTTGCTACATGTTTAAGTATCACCCCGTATAAGGTACATGTGTGAGGGTGAAATTCAATGTAGAGCGGTTGTATTCGACAAGGTTCTTTGTAGAATACCACTAACGATTACGAGTATATGGAAATTCGGTTCACTTGGAATCGTTCTTACCGTTATTTCTTAGAAATCTTTTAGATAACGTAGCCTTCGATTCTTTATTATAATATTTATGCTCCTTTGTTTTTTTTCTTATACCGGATGTTAGAAAAACGTTTAGTAATCACAATACACATCTAATTTGAAAAAAATAAAAAAACAATTCTCAAAAATCTTCTGCTCATAATCTTTATTTTTATTTATAAAAATCAAAGTCATGACTGACTGACTGGCACTTTCACTTATAAACGTGCAGCCTCCAACCTTGAACCTTGAAGAGCTGAATTTTTGTACAAAGGTTTCCATTCATCCAGGAATTATTGAAATTCATTCGGTAAAGATGTCGCGAGTCGTGAGGTTACGGTAGTTCATTATAACCTTGGTTGGTATATCGATTTCATAATAATATTAGCTATTATGGGCTTTTTTTATGATCACTATTATATTAAATTACTCACTGACTGACATGCAACGCAGAGCCCAAACCACTGAACCTAGAGACTAGAAACTTGGAATGTAGGTTCTTTTCGTTGTCCGGACGTGTGCTAAGAGAGAATTTTTAAAAATTCACATTAAAGGTAAAAAAAGGGCATCAAAGTTTTGGTATAAAACTTCCATATTTCATAATTACGAGCGGGCATAGCAGCTGTTCTTACCCTAGTTGGATATATATACTTTTTCTACTATTAATGTATTTGAAGTAAAACTACAAATCAAGCTACTCGTACCTACGTGTAATAACGTCAAAAATACCTAACGTTATCTTGTAACTACGTGACGTAGAACATGATCCAGTTACGTGGAAACTTTGAAATATATGGAATATGGAAGCATAGACAGTTGGATACGATAACCTAGATTTATAACTTTAACTTTTGAAATTTTGTAACTTGAAACTGTTTTAATGTATAATATTTTATGATCTCTTTAATACCTCTATATAAAACCAAACTGATACATTCACTTATCAACGCGCAGCCTAAACCCTTGGACTTAGAGAGGCGACTTTCACACCTTATAGTGAAGAATTATTAGTTTACGCCTTTTTAGCTATGTAACTGTGCCCGGTAGATGGCAATAGGCTCGCCCCCTATTACATGGGACCAATAACATACTGGCGAAATGTGGGTGTATCTACTATGGGACTGAGTCCTGGGTACACCTCTGCCTACCCCTTCGGGAAAAAGGCGTGAATGTATGTTATGTTTATATTTTTTTAGTTATGTAAACAATAGGAAAGAGGTTTCAAATTCGATTGTCTGGAAGAAATAGCTTTAAGCGATGAGACCGCCACTTGTACTAGCCTAAGACTAACTGTACCTACTTTATTTTCATAATATTATGTTCGCTGTAAGGTGTACGATAAAGTGTTTATCTAATCTTACTTAATCTAATCAAATTGAGTAGCTAAGGCACATTAACGTACTTTTAGCGATAGAGTGTTGGTTAGCCCTAAAAGGGCTAACCAACACTCTCTCTCTCAGTCTCTTTCTCTCAGTGATGGATAATGGAAATATCTGTTATTTAACGGCTTACGAGGTTTCTATATCTTTAGATCTATTTATAATTATAAAATATTTCTTAGACAGAATGATAGAGAATTTTAAATTGTATTGGTTACAATTTAAAGGTGAAGTTTGAGCATTTGAGGGTAAACGGCTTTTTAGCTAGTGTAGGGCAACATACTCGTAGGTTACGTGGATAAGGAATAAGAAAAGGATTCCTAATTATTACAGGAATCAAGACAGAGATATTACACTAATAATTTATAATAATTTTAATACTGTACTCCTGTCGAATAAAAAACTTTTAAACAGATTTAATTTAGTATGATATTAGCTTAATATTATTTATTCCTGATACTTCTAACACTGCAGAATTTGTAGTCACGGGAAAGACTAGATCACATTTATTGTCTTAAGAGCGTACGCGGCCTTCTAGGAATTTGACACAATCCTATGAAAAATTTACCAAATCGATATTTTGTATTCCCCTGTTTCCTCCGAATATAATTAACTCATTCTATAAATTTATATCCTGATATTTTTAATGTAAAGTAACCTATGTCCCTGTCATTTTAATTTTTTTTATAAATCCTTGGTTTTTTTCATAGTGAGCTTCCAAAAACGCAGTTTTACTCGCGTGAGTATTACAAAAAATGTAGAAAGTTTAAAAACAAAAATAAAATGATAGGGACATACTTTACTTCAACTTTAAAATGTCAGGATATAAATATATCAAATAGGTTTACTGTATTCGGAGGAAACAGGGGAACACAAAACATGGATTTAGTAAATTTTCCATAGGATTATGTCAAACTGCTAAGAGGTCCTGTATCCTCTTAAAAAAAGATCAAATCTAATGCCTATAAATATGTCCCGGTGCACGCAGTAATTGCCAACAGTATTCAGGGGGCCTTGAACTTTCTGCGGAGTTTGTGAATTGATTAATTTTATTTTAAAACAGGTTCACGGGCTGCTGGAACTTACCAACCATCTCGATTGAAATTAAGATATTTTATACATTTCAAAAACCTCGCGAAGCGTTCTTTGAGATAAAAAACAAATTGTGAAAACCTAAGAATTACTGTTATAACTAGAAATGAAATAAAAATATACTCGTAATATTAATAATTTGCCTTATTTTCACTAGTTCTTATTTAAAATCTCAAGTTGCTGTATAAATAAAGACAGAATTTCATAATTCTTATAATACCTATATAAAAGAGCAGATTTGTAAGGAGCTGACCGTTCACCGCTTCATAAGGTGCTATTATAGAGCTAACGCTGCTTTCACAGCACTTGCAGCTTAGCACTCAACTATGAAATAGCTATTACAGAGCGTTTCTGGATTTGCTCTCGATGGAGATTTACAGAAGAAAAAAAGCATAGCTTTGAAATTATTCATACTTATTTTTAATCACAACTTACAACTTTTTCTTCAAGAAAAATATTGGAATTTTCAAGAGTGTACTGTATTCTACTGGTTCCATAAACATAACATACATTCACGCCTTTTTCCCGAAGGGGTAGGCAGAGGTGTACCCAGGACTCAGTCCCATAGGTGATACAACCACATTTCGCCAGTATGTTATTGGTCCCATGTAATAGGGGGCGAGCCTATTGCCATCTACCGGGCACAGTTCCAGACTCCAGGCAGCTATTGAGATAATTCCTAATGGAAAAATCCAATATTTAACACTATGCCTGACCTGGGGATCGAACCCGGGACCTCTCGATTGGCAGTCGAGCATGCGCCCACTACGCCACCGAGGCAGTCTACTGGTTCCAAACCTTTATTTGATATCCTTATTGTGGTATGTAGATAACTTTGGAATAATATATAGGGTACTTTTTATACCGTAGGTATGAACTACTACGCGGGTGACACCGCGGAGCACAGTTAGTCCTACTAAAATAAATAAATTTGAAAGTTTGTGAGGATGGATGGATGTTTGTTACTCTTTCATGCAAAAACTACGAAAGGATTGAGTCGAAATTTGGTATGTAGGTAGTTTAGACTCTGGAATAAACACAACGGTAGATGTGTTTTGATTCCAAAATTTGATCTAAACAATAAAAAGGTCTAATCTAAATGAAACCATTTAACAATCAGTATCAACTTTACGAACGAAACCATCAATCCGAGATCACTTATTAAAGCATAACTCCCTAAGTACTTTTATAATAAAAGAAATGTTATTTTCCCACAAACGTAAAGCCTTTCCCCTTCGCGTCGTCAAGTTGGTCATAAAATAAATTAAAACTCGACCAGAGAGTAATAAAGTGTTAGAAGCAAACAGCTAAGGGCCGACGACTGACGGGAAATACTTGATAAGAGTGTGGGCAGAATATACGATGACCTTCGGGGCTAAGGGCATTAATAGTGACGAAGAAATTACTCAGTGTAAATATGAGGTTAGAGGTTGTCAGATTTCGCGAAAGCCCCAAATTGGGAGATGACAACATAATCAGAAATAAACACGACATCTATGTCAGTAAGCCGTGAAAAAATACGAAAAGAAAGCGAGACCCTTGCTGGAATAATATAGAAAACTAGGGTAATATTATAAGAATAATAATTTGATTAAAACCCATTCCACATTATCGTTATTCAATAATTACCAACAACGATATTAATGTACTACGTGCAAGATTTCACGTTCCGAACACTCACTTTGCTCGACTAAAGTGCACTTCAATCCGTGCTCCTTACTTTAATGTAGCTTCGATATCGATGCAGTGTGAACGCGTACAGAGCTGTGCTAATATTACGGGAAAACAAATCAATTATATATTTTTCGTTTGATTTGATTACAAACTATTGTTAACGTATTTGACCTTAATAAATAAACGCAACTATAATGAACTAAGTAACAGAATTTGAGCAAATATTTTTAAGAACGTTCTTGTCTATCGTAGAATATATGTCAATGGTTACCAAACTGTTCTTTCCCATCCCCAAGTATCTGTAAAGAAATGGGCCATGCGATAAGTACACCGGTTGATTTTTTGTTCTTTGTATTTTCGTTCTTTTTTTAATTTATTTATTATTATGACTCACACACACACTCACAAATCCCAGGCCCAACCTTTGGACCTAGAGGTTGAGATCTAAAATATTGCACAGAGGTTGTCATGGTGATATAGACAACAAGAAAGGAATCCATGAAACTCCCACTGGAACAAAATCTATTCCTTCAGTTATTTTTTAACCAACTTCAACAACGGAGGAGGTTCTCAATTCAACAGTATGTTGTTTTTCGTGTGTTTGCGAAACAATAACTCCGCCAGTTCTTAATGATTATTGATGATTCTTTGGAAGGTCATACTTAACATGTGGTCCCATATGAATTGAGACGATATTGATTCAGTGCTCTAAAAAACAAAGTCACTTCTTAGTTTTGGAGGTTAGTCAAAAGTCGGTTAAAAGTCGGTTTATATTTTTAAGTTGTAAATTATAAGAACTTTATAGAAAGAAAGAAAGAAGAAGGGATACGTATATTATCCAGCTTAATATCTAATACTTAATTACACCCAGTAATTAATAGTAATATTGAGACAGTGGTTGTGGTAATCGGCTTGTGCTCAGCATGTGCTGCGCTCGGCTAACCGTGCATAGCGCTGTTTTTCAGCATGTACCGTCTTATTCAGCATACATACATATTTATCCTTATGGCTTATGCACACCATGCTTTCATTAAGTTACAAAGCTAACAGGTCTTGTTATAAGAGCGAGTAGTAAAATATAAAGTTTCCTTCCACTTCAACGTTAGAAGACATTATGACAAAGCACCCGCCGCTTAGACGAGAAATTAGTGCTGGCTATAAAATCAAAAAGCCGCTGTCGAAACGCTGCGTTTACACCGAAACGAGTATAATTGTCGAACAAAGTATTAATTTAGGGTATTTAGGGTGATAAACTCAAGTGGCTGAATATTCGTTTTTCGCCGGAATACTCATATCCTTTACTGTACCTATTCTACCCTATTTAACCCGACTGCCCCGCGCTGTCTCCTCCTATCTCCTATAAAGAAGCACTTTAAATTTCTCCACTGCTCTTACCTCTATATACTCAGATCTTCGGATATTTTTATTTTATTTTATTTTTTATTTTATTTTATTTGGCGTACATAACAAATTACAATCACTTCAAAAATACATTTAGTTACAATAATATGTTCTAGATTGCAACTCAAAAAGATGTACACTCAGAAAAACAATTAGGTAGAGTATCGAGCGAACAAAGTAATATGTGACTTAAGTATCTAATTTTACATTATTTAATATAGTTATCTAATTGCAAAGCAAGGTTAGCTACAATAATAGTAACATCCAGGTATCAATTTTAATGATACTATTATATACAACAATCAATCAAGGGGTTGAATCCGAAGTTCTTCTATTGGGTTGAAGGATATCCTTTATTGTTTGTTTGTAGTTGTTAAATTTAGGATTAAATATATCTAAGTTTGTGTTGTTACATGCCAGGTCATTATATTGTCGAGCCATTCACACTAAAGGATTAAAGTACGAAATGTTATTCTTATGAGTAAGTAGAGAAAAGAGATTTGTAGTATTTGATCTACGTGCACTGTATTTTATATTAATTGAAAATTGTGAGAGCAAGTCTGGAGAGCTAATTATGGAATTAATTATTTTATAAAGATAGACAAAATCAAAGTATTTACGACGTATTTCTAACGATTCAGCATTGAATTTAGATAGTCTTTCTTCATAGCTGAGTTTCGGACGACCTAACTGTTGCCGATAGCATAGAATCCTTAAGCACTTTCTCTGCACTCTCTCTATATCGTTGATGTGCACTTTGTAGTTGGGAGACCATATGGGGCTACCATATTCAAGTACGCTTCTAACCAGGGTGTTGAACAGATAAAGAAGACTATGAGATTGCTTAAAGCCTTTGGTGGATCTCAGAACAAAGCCAAGCAGTTGATTAGCTTTTGTAATAATATGATGGTAATGAGGCCGAAAGGAAAGCTTGTCATCAAAAAGAATTCCCAGGTCTTTAACTATATATGAACGACTAAGACATGCTCCGTCAATTCTGTAATCATAATTAATTTTATGAATTTTATTTGTAAAAGATATTATGAAACATTTACTAATATTTAAGAACATGTGATTTAATTTACACCAATCAGAAACCATAGTTAAGTCTTTTTGTAATATTTCACAATCAACTGCACTTGAGACCACGGTGAATATTTTTAGGTCGTCTGCGTACAAGAGGCATTGACAGGTTAGGCGCTCTATGAGGTCATTTATAAAAATTATAAAAAGGAGAGGCCCTAAATGTGATCCTTGAGGTACTCCTGAAGATACCTCTACCGGAGAAGATACGTACCCTTTTAATGCAACCAACTGAGTTCTATTGTCGAGATATGAGCAGATCCAGCGAAAAAGATTACCGTGAACTCCGTAAGATGCGAGTTTGCTACATAAAATTCTATGATCAACTTTATCAAAGGCTTTTGAGAAGTCTGTATATATAGAGTCAACTTGCCCTCCAACAGCAAAACCTTTACAGAGGTAGTTTTTATATTCTAAGAGGTTCGTAATAGTAGATTTATTTTTGACGAAGCCATGTTGCTTGTCTGAAAGTAATGGTTTTGTGTGGTTGTATAAGTAGCTATACACCAATGATTCAAACAATTTAGCAAAGCACGACAAGATACTTATTGGTCTATAATTCTCGCATCGTGATCTGTCGCCATTTTTGAAAATTGGTATAATATGCGCTACTTTCCAACGTTTGGGGAAGACGCCAGTGGAAAGTGACTTATTAAACAAGATGCACAGAGGGATTGCTAATTCTTTGCCGCAAGCTTTGACAAATGATGGGGGAAGTAAGTCAGGACCAGCACCTTTATTCTTGTCTAGACCATTGATCTTATTAAGTATTTCCCTTTCAGTTAATGTAACAGAAGACAAGGAACCAGTGATACAATTATCTGTTATGTCTCGATATGTGTTATTATTAGTGGAAGAGGGTGCACTATGTAGACTTTGTTTTTCAAACACAGAGCCAAAGTAGAGAGAAAATAGATCACAGATTCCGTGCCCACTGGACGAGGATACGTCACCGAAATTCATTACATGAGGCATCGATGCGCGACCCTTTCTGCTGTTGACGAATTTCCAGAATATCTTGATATTCTTGTGAACAGAATCTTCAATTGAAGAGATGTAGCTTTTATAGCATTCTTCAGCCAACACCTGAAATCTACTGCGAAGTAAAGAGAATGTGTCGTAATCACGTGGGTTATTGTATTTCTTATAGAGTTTGTGAAATTTATTTTTCTCCTCATTGCATTTAATTAAGCTTCTACTGTACCAGATCGGATATGTTTGAGAATAAGAGCGAGTGAGTGGGGTATTTCTATTAATTATCTCAAATAACGTTTCATAAAATGTGTCAGTACATATGTCTATATCTGAGCTGGACAAGAGGTCATGCCAGTCAATTACTTTTATTTCGGACTTAATATTTTGAAAATTACATTTAGAAAAACACAATTGTTTAGTATTACATTTTTTTAGACTCTTAGATATAATTTTAAATGATATTTCAACAAGAAGAGCTGGATGGTGGAGGTCCAATAAACTTAAGGGAGGTGTTTCAACGACTTTGACATTATCAGTATTAGACAACACCAGATCCAATGAACGATCGTTAGCATTTGTTATATGGTTGAGTTGTTTCAGTGTACATAGAGAGATAAATTCATGTAAAAGTAAAAGTTTCCTATTTTGTGAATTAGCTAGAGATAGACGGCTAGTAGTAAACTCAGGTGTGTTAAAATCACCGATTATTAAGAAATTATCATCTGAATATTCATTAAGTAAATGTTTTTGGCAATTAGCATAAAACTCATCGAGCTTATTGATGTTTAGATTAGGTGGCAAGTAACAAACACATATATGTAAGTTTGGAATATTATGCTTATCTGAAACAAGTGTAATCCAGATATCCTCCATGTTACTATCCCATGATGCCTGTCTAATAACATGATATTTTTTATGGGTAGCGATGAGTACACCACCACCCTCACGTTTGGATGAACTTGTATCCTCTCGATCACGTCTAAAAACATTGTAACGAGTGTCGAAAACTTCACCATCAAATACACCTCTGTTTAAGTTAGTTTCTGTTAAACAGAAAATATCATAATCATTATTTGAAACATTGAGGTAAAACTGTGTCAATTTACTTCGAAATCTATTTACATTCTGGTAATATACTTTAACCATAATGATGCTGTGGTAAAACCCAAACACTAAATAAACATTTATAACAATTATAAACTAGAGTTACTGCAACTTGTTCAATGTGTCGCTATCCTTTATAAGAATAGCGGGATTCTTCTCGTCCTTGCAGATGTAAATCTGGCCGAAACGCACCCACACAAATTTGTAGTTTTTGTCTCTACAGAACTTACGAGCAGCGCTATGTAGCTCCTTTGTCTCGGGAGACAAGTGCTCTGAGACATACACTCTGCGTGTTTCGCCAGTAAAACCAATATGTGTAGTTGCAAGCTTGTCATTTGGATGGGCCTTATTATAGCGGGTTACTGCTGATAGTATTTCGTCCCGGAGTCTCTGTGAGGATAGGGTAATTAAAATATTGCGAGGTCGCTTCGAAGAGGTGTCCATCTTTGCGACCCGTCTACATGCTCCAATGTCACTATCCGAGATTACGACTTTTAAGCATTCACAAAGTTTATTAAATAGAGCCAGCACATTTTCATTTTTGGTTTCAGGAACTTCGTGAATCTCTATATTTAAGTTGCGAGAGACTTTTTCCATTGTTAGCAATCTTGATTCTAACTTGGTTAAGGAAGTCTTTGATTTTGAAAGTTCCGATTCAAGTTGTTTAATTCGAACCTCCTTGTTCTTTATATCCGTCCGCATGTCGTTTTGTTCAGCTGACAAATAGTCAGTTGTAGATGTAAAATCAACCTTGATCTTTTCCACTGCATACTCAACACGGCTGTCGACCATTTTTTCAACATCCTTCCTCAAAGCAGATCTCAAGTTGGTCATTATTGCAGATTCCGGTGCGAGTTTCAAATCGAAGAGTTTACTGATGCTCTCCATTGTAACTGGACCATTCATTAAAGCAGCGCCTGCTTCAGTATTCGTAGCAATACTAGTTTCTAGCGAAGAATTGGGCCTTTGTTCAAAAGACATGTCAAAAGATTCGTTGCAAGATTTAGCCTTTCGTAGGTGCCGGATAGGAGTATCATCGTCGTTTTTGCGCCTGGTCACATTTTGACAGCAAGGACAACTCAGCTTCGCTAATTGTTTAGAGTCGAGTTGTTTTACGGAGTCTGGAGTGAAGTTTAGGCAAGCATAGCAATATTTTGAGTTGCAAGAATTACATTTTAATAATTCATTACCGCTAAGCGTGATCGAGCAGCCATAGCAATGCATATTGATTAATGAAGGTTCAAATAATGTTTATTCTTTATTCTATTTTTGGAAGGGAAGCCAGCAGCATAAGTGCTGTTTAAATTAATGCTGTTATTATGTATGTGTACACAGTTGATAATAGTCAACGCTATCTTAATTAGTATGCGTAGGCACAGTAGTGAGAGTCCAGAGTGTGTTTGTAGATTTCGACGCAGCGATTCACGCTATCGTAGCTCAGTCGCACAAAGCCCGGCACACACGCCCGACACCGAAGATCGCGTCTCAGCAAGGGCAAACTTTGTGCGTTATAAAATACAAATTGCACCAGATAATATGTCCGCTGATAACACTCACTTACGAACACAGACCAACCTCGAGACCAAAGGGTGCGGGGGGCAAGCCCACTTGGTGAGGCAAGGGGCAGCAACCGAGCAGGGGGGGGAGGACACGGCACGTAGTCTGGAGAAACGAGAGGTCCGACACAGTCCAATATGGCCGCGGCGTCCCACGGAGATCACCTCAAGAAGATACGAGAGGGGCCGATGTTTGAGCTCACTTCACACACAACAGATATTCAGCGCAGCAAAAATAAATTAAACAATATTCCGAGACACACGTCCGCTCGAGTCGAGAGTCCAATGACGAATAATTTAACTCTTAATTGGGGTCTCTATGTGGGGAATATAGGACCTCCTTCATCGAGCCAGTCTGTCTAGCTCAACAGTCTATATATATATATAAATAACTCAGAGCTTGGAACTAATAGACTTAACACATTTAACTTATTACATTTGACTTAATACATAATCAATATCATAAAAAAAAACATAGATTTAATCCAGTATGCACCTGATGCTAAGGATAGATAATCTTTTAGGGTTTTAATATAAAATGTTAATTTCGGGGAGAATATACCAATAATATCACTATAGCCATTTCATTGTACTGACGAGCCATTCGAACTAGGGGATTATAAATAGAAACATTGTTTTGATATAGGATTGTTCCACTATGCCCCACCAAGCCGCCCCACTGGTGGGGCATAGTGTATACATGTAGTGAAAAGAGATTGGTACGGTTATATCTACGAGCACTATATTTAATATTTAAATTAATTTGCAAGACAAGATCAGTATCAACCATGGAATGGATTATTATAGGTTGATTAAAAATGAAAATATTTGCGACGAGTTTGCAGCTTTTGTACAGCAAATTGAGATAAACGCGATTCTTAACTAAGTTATTAACTTAATACACATAACAGATTCCCAAAGAGTTCCTAATCGAATTAGGTAGTAATTTAAATAAACTATACATCGGCTTTTTTTCTCACTGGCCTATTTTAAAAACTTTCAGTGTTACCCAAATGTACCAAACTGAACCACAAATCGTTATTCCTCATACTCAAACAAGAAGTCTTCAAGTTATAAATAGAATTGTCAATTCACATCGGTGTGAACGCATCCACCGAAGCAGCCAGTAATTCTCCATCGAGGCAACGAGGCAAGTTTAATGAAATTCTTGCGCTCGCTCCTACATCGCATCGCAGCGGCAGTTACACGTTGTTTTTTAAAGTCCGCGCCTTCAGACTATGTTTCCTGCGGTAATATTGTTACGGGTCGGTGTGATAGGCTGTCTAGAAGACACGTGATACTCTTTATGAAAAACAAACTTTTAAAACAGGGATATGAGAATATGATGCAATATCCGTTTAAGTCGTTATGTACTTTCAGATAGGAAGAAGTAGAGATTGGATTTTAAATTGAGGTCACAACAAGATGCAAGTCTGATGATGGAGGTGGAAACTTCTGACATTGACGAATTTATTAAATATTTGTAGCTTGTTTGCAATTTTTTTTTGTGGTAGACCTCTTTTGCAGGGGGCCGCCTGGAGAAGTACCACCACCTTTGCCTGTTATTCATCCGCCAAGCAGTAATGTGCAAACATTACTGTGATCCGGTCTGAAGGGCAATGTTACCAGTGAAATTACTGGGCATGACGAGTTTCAACAACTAATATGTCAGGGTGACAGGCGCAGTGCAGTGCCGCGCAGAATTTCGAACTTTAAAACACTGGGTGGCACTGTGTCTGATATGGGCAATCATAATGCTTTCAATCAGGCACCTGATTTGTTCGTCTTGTCTTCCAGGCAAACAGAATATGGTGGTAAATAAATGACGTCATTCTAAATCCAAAATGACGGACGGTCCAAGATGGCGCACTGGTTATTTTTTGTTCACACCCATGATATCAAATGATAGAGTTTACACAAAAGTTCGTTTTAAAAATAATATATGAATAGATTTAATTTAAAAAGAAATAATAATTAAATTGAAACAGAACATAAAATATTAATGAAGAAACATTTAACCACATTTTATGCCAATTACACATAATTGATTAACGGCATTCGTTTGGATGAAACATTCCCATATTTATTTAAATTCACCTCAATCAGAGCGGTCAATACACAGAGTAGGATAATTCAATCGTGTTGCATCTGTGATCGACTGATAATCTCGTTAATTAACTACTCTGTGGAATTAGGGCGCGGCGACGTGGCGTGTATTCCACATTGGATTACCATTCAGTGAATGAGATTTTTATTGATTTACCTTATAGTGTAATTAATACAACTTTTTAATTTCTATAATATACAAAAATCTATTTTACAACCATTTTTAATCAACAATTTTATGGTATTTAGTGGTCGCAAGAGTTACCCAGAAACCTTGAAAAAAAAAGGACGGACTCTTATAAAAATAAAAGTGAAGCATCATAGTAAACCAGCTCGCTAATACAAACATATCCGTACGCACACATTCCCACCATAGAAACAATACTAGTCCACATAAAAAGCCAGGGGATGTGTGCGTGCCGTCATGTTCCGTCGTGGCTTGCTATGTTGCTTCAGTTTTGTTCTTATAAGACCCCGACCACCTATTTACTATTGAATGAACTATAGGTTCATGGTGTTACCGCTAAATCTAGAACCTCAATGATTAAGCGTTGAAGTTCTAGGTTTGATTCCCAGGTCGGGCAAGTTTTTATTTATTAATTTTCCAATGGCAGCCTAGATTAATCATGCCCGCTTGATGGCAATAGGCTCACCCCCTATTACACAGGAATTACAACATATTATAAAATGTGAAATGTAGGTATACCTTCTTTGGTACAACTGTGCCCATTGATTTATTAAAGAAAAGGGGAGTTGAGGTATTGGCTTCTCGAAAATGGAATGCTCAAATTATGTCCCATAGAATGCCATAACTATTCATATGGAGGGATTTTGCCGTAATCACCGCGCTTGTTGTGCAGCTTGGTGATCGCAGTAGTTGGAATACTTGGTGCCGGAAAGCGCTGCTACCCACTTTCCGAATATGTTCCTCTGCCGGGTCTCATGGCTCCTAAGGAAGGAGAATGGGGTGGACCTATAGTATATAGCCGGGAACCACACGGCCACAGTCAAAATAATATAATACAATTATATTGAACCCCCCGTTTGTAGATCAACTGATTTTTATGAGCTTTAAACTCAATCATGACGTCAGCTGATACAAGCAGACAGCATTCTAACCTGTCCTTTGCAGTCTGAGTTCAAGAACCCCACAAAACAATCTTTGAAAACTGTATGAACTCGTGATTTAATATTTAGTCTTGTATCTAAAGTACATTTACTTCCTCCCCTCCGTAGACGCCCTCGCAACGTCCTGGACGACCCGGACGACTCTATCGCCGCCATCACATCGGCCATCACATCGGCGGCGCTAGGCTCGCCCAATTCTACCAATATACGCAACAGTCGCTCCGTTTTTGGTACAGGTGCCGGATACCAGATCCACCAACTCACACAATCACAACACCGACCTCGCCGGCGAGGTCGAAGACCTCTCAGATCCTTCAGATCGGTTAGTTTCTCTCCAAATAATCAAACAGATCAAACAATCGATAGGGCCCTAGGACACTCCCCTTCTGGTATGCCAGGGCAAGTCTGACCCCACGTATTCTGGCGACGGCCCAAGCCGAGGTTCGTACCGTCTAGGTGCCCTTGTGCTAGTCACCCTTAAACATTGGGTCGAGCGCCTCCTGCGCTCACCACTGCCCGGTAAAGCTGTAGATGCCATCTGAGGAAAACAGTATAGGTCATTTAAAAAAAAAGTACATTTACAAATGAAACAAACGGCTAAAACCAAACCAAAAACCATTAAAATAACGTAAACAGTTAGGGATTCACTAAACGGTAGGTTTGTAATACCAATAAAAGCCGAAATTAATTGGTTCTAAATTAATCTATTAAAATTAATATTGAAGCGATCTGCGGTCAGAGTAGAAACATCGGCTACCTTCGACTATGTATTAATAGACCTGACATTCTGACATTAAGATTAGAGGTTTGTTTTTTAATTGATGTTGTTTATAGATTCTAAAAAGATTTCATCAACTTTCGCAATAAATGAAAAAATTGGCTGATACTAAAGATATTTACTTACATAGCATACAATATATTATATATATTTAGAGACTACATATTGGATGAGGATTATTTTCAACTTATAATCCTCAACCTTTCAACTACTGTGGGCGTCAACGGGTAATGTTGGATGCAGAAATGAAAGTACTCTTAGACTCTAAACCCTTTTTTTTTATGTACCGTGCGTTCGGAAATCACCTCTACAAGAAGAACGCACAAGAAACTTGTAGGGCCTTATTCTTTTCATTGATAACAATTAACACTCTTTACAATAGCTCTTAACAATACGCGGGAGATAAGGAGGCACGGAATGTCTCATTATCACTTTACATAACGTGGTAGGTAAATAGACCCAGGGTAGCGAACTATGACTTTACTTAACGCGGTAGTATATAGACACTAGACACACTGTATGGCTTCGCACAACGCGGTAGGTGTATAGGCCCAGAATAACTAACTATGACTTTACATAACGCGGTGAGTATATAGACACGGAGTATCACACTATAATAACGCGGAAGGTATATACCCGTACTTAACGAATAACATTGCGTTACGTTACGAATAACCCGACACGGAGTGGTGTTAGTCACAACCACACGCGACGATTGCCAAAGGCAGACTGCTCCTACTCGAGCTCGCTCGCTTCTTATATTGTGTTCTCTACTGTGTTCCCCTTCCACTAGACTTACACGAGTTACATAGCTAGAACGCTAGGTCTATTACTACTTGCGACTGTCACTAATCACTGCTGTCACTACTGTCACTTGTCAAATGATCTTTGACAGTTGTAACTCCGCCAAACGCAGATAGATGGCACCACACGTCGACATCGGATGCATGTTGCGCTCCAACACGGCCATTCTGACAATGCACACGTCCTCGTGTGCAGGTAGCCTGCAAACAAACAACACACGAGAAACTTATCCGCTCGGCCACTCCTGACCAAAGTCACTTATCTGGGAGAGTTGAAGTAATCCCGTAGGGATTACTTCAACTAATCCCTACGGGACAGAATGCTAAATAGAATTCCAAATCGAAGCTACAACAACCACTGTGGTGAAGTACCATTTAGTCGCTTAAGTCAATGTTTTATTGAACTATGCCGTTACGGTAGCTCACAAGTGAACCTTCTAAGTCACGAACAGCAATAGCAATAGTTCTATATTCCTACCTCAGGTACCAAAGTTAAGGAAGTCAAAGTTGAAGTTAAAATCAACCACGGGGAAAAATACGGTAGGTATACTGAATAACCATCTGGTCTGATTGTGGAGCGTTTCCATACAGCCAGCCCTTGCGGATATGACCGGGATAACGCTCCGTCAGCCAGGTTAACCAATTACACACATCTCTTACTCTATATCAACGTCGAATACATCTGGTCCGATAGTGGAGCGCTTCCGTACAGCCAACCCTTGCGGATATGACCGGGATAGCGCTCCATCGGCCAGGCTAACCATCAAGTACACATCTCTTACTACATATCAATGTCAAATAAATCTGGTCCGATGGTGGAGCGCTTCCGTACAGCCAACCCTTGCGGATATGACCGGGATAGCGCTCCATCGGCCAGGCTAACCATCAAGTACACAAAAGTACGTTAAGTACTAAGACACTTCTTGAAGTCAATAAAGCCAAGATATCTTTTTCTATCAGAAAAAATGGATAGTGGAATAACTTGGGGCAAACTTCAGTATCGTCAGTGTGTTTCAGAAACTTTTGAAAACGTTAAGGATTTCGAGTCAAAAATGAAGAAGATGAATTCTAGCTCTCGATTACAAGACTCAATATAATATATCGTCATATTATCTAAACTCCACTAATTTACTAAGCAACCATCTTCGGTTGACTATATGGAGGTCGGGAATCAAAAATAGTACGGTGACAATATAAGTGCTCGTGTTGTCATGTTAACGATCGAGTTGACCACCATATGGAGGTGGTAGAACCGATTAGGTCATAGGTCCTTTTTCTGCAGTGACAGAGTCGAGATCTACCACTAAGTTTTGATGAAAAAAAACCTCTTTTTAATAACGACAATAATTGAGCCAGAATAGTGAGTAAAATGAAACGTTTTCACCTGTGTATTGTGGGCACGTTGATTCTAATACGAAAACATCGACATATCGCTCGAGCTCTAGGTACAGGAACTGTACGAATAGGGCACTGCATTGTCCGGCGCGCGCGTTGCTGCTTCCATTGCTCGTACTTGTACAGCCATGTGAACAGGGTTCCTTATTTTGTTATGAGAATCCTGCAAATAAAAACACAGCACAGAATCTTGGTGTTTCTTTGAGATGAACAATGAACAGCTCAGTGTTTGAGTCAATATTCCGAAGGAATGACATGTTGTCAAGTCCCTAATCAGTCTTGGGACTTTTTTTGAGTAACAATACGAGCAAATCAGGTGCCCAATGGTAAGCATCATGATTGCCCACAGCGCCCCCCAGTGTTTCAAAATTTGAAATTTCTGCGCGGCACTGCACTGCGCCTGTCACCCTGAGATATGAGTTGGTGAATCTCATCATGCCCAGCAATTTCGCTGGAGACATTGCCCTTCATACCGGAACACAGTAATGTTACTGCTTGGCGGATGAATAACTGGAAAAGGTGTGGTACTTCCCCAGGCGGCCCCCTGCAAAAGAGGCTTACCACTACTAAACAAAAGAGGCCTACCACTACTAACTACTAATAAACATAAGGAAGAGCTCTGTTAACCGTATGTATCACGGTGATATAAATCATATTGGGACCTTTAGTTTCTCAACTAAGTTGATATTATATTACAACAAGATCAAAAAAACTGGTCTGCTTGGGTTTATAGTTGATGGACTATTTTTTTTCGTACTAAAGTTGAAACTCATGATCAAAAAAAAAAGAAAAACACTAAAGAGTAGTCAGTAATTCAAATGGGCGTGACAATAGTTTAATGATGAAAATTATTATCAGCAAAATACTATTCCAGCTTTCTTCTGCTACGCAATTGAATGACTTGCGAACGCGGGTAGTCTCTATTTTCTTTTAACTCTGTTATTTAGTGCTCATTTTATTTTGCGAAGTACCCCAAAATGTTTGTGATTGCCGTAGACTTGGTTAATAATTGCGTGATCGTGTTTTATTATTTGAATATGGCCGTTCTGGAATGTTGTGAACGAGCATCTCATGTTCTGATCCAACACTGATCCCGCTTCTGATTTAGAGACTACATATTGGATGAGGATTATTTTCAACTTATAATCCTCAACCTTTCAACTACTGTGGGCGTCAACGGGTAATGTTGGATGCAGAAATGAAAGTACTCTTAGACTCTAAACCCTTTTTTTTATGTACCGTGCGTTCGGAAATCACCTCTACAAGAAGAACGCACAAGAAACTTGTAGGGCCTTATTCTTTTCATTGATAACAATTAACACTCTTTACAATAGCTCTTAACAATACGCGGGAGATAAGGAGGCACGGAATGTCTCATTATCACTTTACATAACGTGGTAGGTAAATAGACCCAGGGTAGCGAACTATGACTTTACTTAACGCGGTAGTATATAGACACTAGACACACTGTATGGCTTCGCACAACGCGGTAGGTGTATAGGCCCAGAATAACTAACTATGACTTTACATAACGCGGTGAGTATATAGACACGGAGTATCACACTATAATAACGCGGAAGGTATATACCCGTACTTAACGAATAACATTGCGTTACGTTACGAATAACCCGACACGGAGTGGTGTTAGTCACAACCACACGCGACGATTGCCAAAGGCAGACTGCTCCTACTCGAGCTCGCTCGCTTCTTATATTGTGTTCTCTACTGTGTTCCCCTTCCACTAGACTTACACGAGTTACATAGCTAGAACGCTAGGTCTATTACTACTTGCGACTGTCACTAATCACTGCTGTCACTACTGTCACTTGTCAAATGATCTTTGACAGTTGTAACTCCGCCAAACGCAGATAGATGGCACCACACGTCGACATCGGATGCATGTTGCGCTCCAACATATACATACATATGTACATATGTTTTATGTACATACAATACATTCAATCACTCCCTTTTCCCGAAGGGGTACAGAGGTGTACCCAGGTCTCATAGTAGGCTATACTCATAGTATTGGTCCCATGTAATTAGAGTGCGAGCCTATTACCATCTACTGGGCACAGTACCAGACTCCAGGCAGTTGTTGAGATAATTCCGAATGGAAACATCCAATATTTAACACTGCCTGGCCTGGAGGTCGAACCCGGGACCTTTTGATCGGCAGTACTCGAGCTTGCCCCCACAACGCCACTGAGTTAGTCTGTCTATGTAGACAAGGAATGAACTCCCACGGGAATTATTGTAATTATAAATAATTCTCACGGAAATCATCATATAAACATAACTATTTATATAACAAATATTATATAACTAGCGGTACCTTTCATTTCATTTCATTTCATTTATTCATGAACAATAAAACAATTGTATTTGAATAGCATAAATAGGTAGGCTTAAAATTAACACAAAAAAAAACTAACCACAAATCAAATTACAGAAACATAAATGTCAAAAACATAATAAAATAATTCAAATAAAAATCATTATTAATAAATAAAATTAATTCCAATCTAACTAAGAAATAAAAAATAAAAAAAACAAAATAAATAATATTAAAAATGTCAAAAAGGGCATAATAAAATCATTAAAATAAAAAAAAACCCCCGCGGTATCACCCACGGAGTCTTCGTTCTTGTGACAATATCGGGATACATAGTACTATGTGTATTATTTCAGGGTCTATAAGCTATCTTCATACCAAATTTTAGTTCAATCGGTTCAGTAGTTTTAGCGTGAAAGCGGAACAATCATACACACAAAAAAACAACGCTTGTTCTGTACCATCTAGATGGCGCTGGAGTCGAGTTAGAACTCGCTAGCGTTTTGTTTACCTGTTTATTAAACATTTTTATATTGTACTGAGATTTGAGAATAATATAATATTAGTAGGATTTGCTGCAAGTCATGCTGATCTGGAAAAAGGGAAAGAAAATAAATAGACATGAAGAGTTTTGAGAGAACAAAAACTCAAACTCAAAAAGATTTATTCAAATAGGTCATAATCTGACACTTTTGCACGACACTGAAGATAAACAGTACTAAGTCTAACGTGCGTTCGGAAAGATACCTCTACAAGAAGAACGCACAAGAAACTTGAAAGGCTTTATTTTTTTAACAGATATTTGGTTTGGTTACATACGTTTTCTTTGAAGGTGCCGCGAGGCGGCTATGCAGAAGTTTCCAGGCATCTTTGTCCTCTGTGTACTGATTGACTTTATAATAAACCTTCATTAGTAAAGCAGATTTTATAAAGGTTTTGATTTATTTATAAAGATTTACCCTCTGAGAGCCAAAAAGAGTGACAAAGTGGAGTAGGGTAAGTGGAAGAGATGATAGCATCATTTTACCTAATAGTAATTCTTAAAAACTTACTAATCATAGACTTTCAATGACTGACATATCCTCCCCCTGCCTTTTCGAGGTTTACCCACCTTGAAATACCAGCCGTTCCACCAGTAGGTATATTATTTCCTAGGCAATTTGATAACTGAATATTTTATTACTTTACGACAACTTTGACTTAACTTAGTAGCCTTAACTTTCGGTAAGTTAAGGCTACTGGCTTCTATTGAACTTATTCTCCACAGTAATATAAGCATTACGTTAATGGATATCTACTTCTTGGATAGTCGATATTAGTAGAAAATAAATACCTACAAATTTTTTTTTTTCTTATGAAAGATATAGGATATAGGTAGGCTACTCATTTTTATTAACTTTGAATCATCGGTTGATCGATATAATATACCGCAACACACACAAACTTCAATCACATCAAATTGAAGTTCTTATTATCACACAAAGTATTGCGATGAAAAGTTTTTATGTATATATATATATATATATATATATATATATATATATATATATATATATATATATATATATATATATATATATATATATATATATGAGAGTCTAACCAGTTATAATCTATTTTGAAAATATTATTTTTTTAAGTAAAAATAGGTAAGATCCAATTAGCGAGCTAATTTAAAATTTAATTATCGTGTATCTCAAAACTCAAACTCAAACTCAAACAGATTTATTCAAATAGGTCATAATCTGACACTTTTGTACGTCAATATCATTGAAAAATGGATCTGCATCTGCGCCAGGAACATTTTCGCGCTATGATTTTTTACGCTTTCAAGTGTGGCTTGAAACCAGACGAATGTACAATAGCCTGAGCGTCCCTTACAATAAATATACCATTCACCCATAATGTTCAATCTTTTATAATTCAGTTTGCACATAAAGACCATTTCAAATACAGCAGTAAATAATACTTATATAGATAAACGGGAGTCCATTTGAACAGACCAATAATCTAGATTAATCTAGATTCTAAAACGGAAATCTAAAACGCTAAGACGTCCATTTAATATAAGATGGGGCGCGGGTTCGGAACACGTGCCGCTTACGACTGGAACCCTAAAGTTGACTCGACTTCTGCTACACTCATAAATTACTTGTAATAGTCGCTGGAACGGTTAGACCAGCGAACTTTCAGTTTTTAAGGCTTTACTGGAATATTCTTTTACTTTTATACATGAAATAAAATTCCAAGAGTACCTATATGTCTCTACTTAGGTATCTACTTATGTAGTCTTGAGTGATTATATTCTCATATCTTTACCATGTCAGAGTTCTGTTCTTCATTGTGACGGTATAGTAATGTGAAGTATCTTTATTCGTGTAACACGGTATTTTCAGCAAAGTGAGGAGAAAAGCCATTGCGTTCAAATGGTTGGAATATATTTTTTCTACGTTTGATTTAATGGCTGAAAAATATAGTTTTTATATCAAGCTGAATATTTAATTCATAAATTGGAACCATATTCTGTATACGTAGATCATTTTCATCGCTTAGAGACCATAGAAGAGTTTTAAATAGAAACGTAAAAGCGAAAAAACAAACAAGAATATATCCAGCAAGTAAAATCTTTCCATGAACCCAAATTAGAGGTCGTCACGAGCCCTACAAAATTATTTCGATAAAATCCATTGAATAAAATTATAAATGGACTGAAAATATTATGACAATAACTTGTACTTATCTAAATGTTGAGATAATAATGTTCCTTTAAAATTCTCAAGCATCCACTTATATCATTAGGACGGTACCATACAAGTCTTTGAATCTCATAATAATAAAATATGATAAAAGCCGAATTTATTTAGAAAATCTTTTTAGAATATTATTATTTAGATACCAAAGAAACCTTCGGCATACACTAATAATATAACGTAAGCCACACCCACGCCTGAAAGCTGACCAGACTGCCCAAATAATTATACAACCAAAATAGGTATTTTCACTACACAAACTAAAAATAAATCTCTCGTCATAAACTCATAATACAATTGTAATTATGTCACAGTGTATCATGTGTAGAACTACAAGTCCAAACTATTTAAGCCGCGTGCTCAGTGAGGCGGTAACGGCAGATAGCGCAGGCTTTACTCCAAACTTGTGCATACATACGTCGTCATACCGACGCCCCTCTTTACCCCCTCTAGTCAAGTTGTACTGTGGAAATAGTTGGGAACTTGCGGTTAATTGTTGCAGAGGTGCCGCCATGGGTGGCGACGACGGTCTTTAGATATTTAGACTTTAATGAAGGTACCCTTGGTCTGGACATGTTCTGTTCGCCCTGTGTAGAGTAATTTAGAAGTTGAATGAACTATTATAAAAGAAGGTGAAGCGCAAAAAAGATGAACAAAAGAATGAAACTAATCACCAATATTGTTGTCCAACCACTAATATATCACTAAAATTGTTGTCTCGGTCGCACTTCTGTCTTAGGTACGTCTTGCTATCTCTGTTGTTCGTTAACATGTTGGCTCCTTCGTTGTTTCGTCCCATGACAGGTTCGTCCCATTGGGACGAATCGATAAAACTTAAAATTCATTTATTTATCGTGCGACGATTCTTCCCATTCTTGGTTTTTTCTTTTAAATACGTTGTTGTTCATTTAAAAATGTCTTTTTAAGACTTATTAAAATGAATTTTCTTTGAGTTTGAGTTTGAGAATTATAGACAGATAGATAGATAGATAAACACTTTATTGTACACCATACATAGGACACAAACATAAAAGAATAAATCGCTTAAAGTCAATGACGTTGAATTGCTTCTTGCAATGAAGTATACCATCATCACCAACGTTTTGCAATAAACTTTATAGGTATAGATAGATCCAATTATGAACTCTAAAAGGAAACAATATTTTGTTGTAGTCAAGAGCGGATATTATTTTACATAAAAAAAATTTTTTTTTACTTTATTATATTGACTGAAAAGACATATTTTTTGGTGTAAATTTTTTTTGCCATTAATTTTAATCATTAATGGCCTGGATTGTATATTCACTTTGGTAATTTGTTCATATAATTGTGTGAAATGCCTAAGGTGGTGTGTGAAGTTCTTGAGATGTGTAATCATAACGACGTCCAGTCGGAGTCAGTTGCAGGCGGTGCCGTAGACTAGCTAATAGCTAGCCACATTGCTCTGCACTGTTTAACTTCAGTCCCAGCACTGTGACAATTCCTAGTTTAGGAATTAACGCATTGGCCACAGTCGTTGAATAACAGTAGGTAAACTATGAAAGTATATTTACTTAATTATGTAAACTTCTTTATCGATTTTGAAACCCCAACCGAAATAGAAAGGGGTGTTATAAGTGTGATGCGTCTGTATCTTCTTGTGACATCGTAGCTATTAGTATTAGTTTTTTTTTTAAATAATAGTGAGTGTGACAAGACGAGCTAATCAGGTGCCTGATGGTAAGCATCATGATTGCCCATATCAGACACAGTGCCACCCAGTGTTTTAAAATTCTAAATTCTGCGCGACACTGCACTGCGCCTTTCACCCTGAGATATGAGTTGTTGAATCTCGTCATGCCCAGTAATTTCGCTAGTAACATTGCCCTTCATACCGGAACACAGTAATGTTTGTACATTACTGGTTGGCGTAGGTGGTACAACAAAACACAAAGGTGTACAAAACACAAAGGTGTACTACACAAAGGTGTAGTATTTAGATTCAATAAGTCAATTTAGATGAGTTTTTATTTAGTTTTCTCTGTCTGCGAGATGGAATCAGAAATGAGGAGATCCGTAGACGAACGAAAGTTACCGACGTAGCCTAGCGGATTAGCAAGTTGAAGTGGCAATAGGCGGCACATAGCACGTAGAACTGATGGCCAATGGGGCCGTAAAGTTCTGGAATGGGGCCTCGGACTGGCAAGCACAGCGTAGGACGTCCATCCACAAGATATATTTCCATCTGCCCCCATGAATTCTGCCCCCACGGGGCTAGAAGGTAATAGTTATTACTGTTGGCCACCATTTCATGAATTTGGCGGCAGACGGTAATAAATATGAGGATAGACGATCTGATACGGACGGCAGGAACACACTGGTTACAGGCCGCAGCAGTGGACGTCCTATGGCTGAGATGATGATGGTGATCATTTTTATTAATTATGTAATTAACTTACTACTCCTTACTATTACTAACTTACTACATGGCTGTACTGCGGCTCGAGCATAGTCAATGTTATTGTAGGAGTGCTCTGTTTGTATTATTCTGGTAACAAACTCGCAATTGTTAGTAATATTTGTATTTGTGCACTGTTCTACTGTTTATTGTTTATGAAGTGAACATTTCAACTAGGTACCTAACTGGGGACGTTCTCGTGACTTCGTTCCCGTGGGAATTTTGGGAATTTCTTCTATATTCCTGGTCTACATCATAACGGAAAAATCATGCAATATTTTATATAATGTGCACAACAGCTCTCTAAAACCAAGTGCTGAGAGTTAATAAGTGAGTGTGGGTCAATCTATTAGGACTTTTATCAATATCATTCTTGCCTTTTTCCCGAATGGGCAGGCAGAGATTTACCCAGGATGAGTCCTGGGTACATCTCTACCTCTCCTGGGTATATTATGGGACTGAGGTCCCATAGTAGGCTCATCCACATTTCACCAGTTTATTATTGGTCTCACATAATATGGGGCGAGTCTATTGACATCTCCCGGTCACAGTTCCAGAGTCCAGGTTATTGAGATAACTTCCAATGGAGAGCCAGAGTATTTTAGATTATAATGTCTCACCTACTTTGGTTTCTTGTGCGCTTCGGTGACAACAGAATAATCAAGGTTATGTATAATTTTATCTACATAATATATCTCTAGCATGTTTATAAAATGAATCCTCTTTTGTGTCAGCTCTGTATAATATTTTGTAAAAATTGTATACATCTATTTAAAAAATACCTTGACTGGTACAATCAAGTGCACAAGTGAATTCTCCACGAAACCATTTATTTATCCTGGCGCGGCATTAGACGTCGGTTTATCCCGAGTGGGCCGCCGGGGGCTGTCCCGGGATTTTTTTAATAAAACTTGTCCCGTTATCCCGGTAACTGCGGCCGGAACCGCGTTGTTTACAAGCTTTACAATAACACGGGAGGCAGTCGACTGGCTCCAGGTTTTTATGTCGCACGTTTATGCTCTTGACAGCTTCTTTGAGTGGATGAAGAATTTGGTGATATCGAAATGCTAAAATCAGAAAAAGTTTTATAATTCGTTTTTTGCAAGGAACATACAATCACGCCTTTTTCCCGAGGGGGGTGTACCCAGGACTCAGTCTCATATTAGGTAAGTACAACCATATTTCGCCAGAATGTTAATAGTCCCATGTAGTAGAGGATGAGCGTATTGCCATCTACCGGGCACAGTTCCAGACTCCAGGTAACTATCTCCGATATTTGAAAACTCCAATATTTAACACTTTTCCTGACCCCGGATTGAACCCGGGACCTCTTGATCAGCAGTCGAGCTTACGCCCACTACGCCACCGAGGCAATTACATTGCAAGGAAGATTTTAAAATAAGACAAAGGATAGAGTGAGTAGTTTACATTTGATGGTTGGCTGGTATTTTGGATGGTTGTCTGGAAGAGATTACTCTGAGCGATAAGGCCGCCAGTTATTGGCCAGTTATGAAGTTTTTTTTTGTTATTTTCTGTATTATTATGGTACCAATAAAATATTATCATTCATTCATACGTACGACAGGAAATAAACAATGTAGTTATTAGTATTTTATTATTGATTTAACAAATTATGTATTAACCTAAAAAATAAGTAATATTCCCAGTAATCCCAGGTACTGTTTCCATATTCCAGCAATAACAGGATACAATCCGGCTCTATCCGGTGATAGCCGGTTTTATTGTGCTACTTGCGTCGTTTGATCGTCTTGCATAATGAAATCGAAAGACAGTTTAGCTTCTTACTGCTTTTCTTCCAGAAAGGTGACTTTAGCCCTTTATCAAAAGGCAAAGACCCCGAAACAAAGCCTTTTTCTAAACTAAATGATAAAAAACCGTTTCTTTTCAAAAGAGTAATAAACGATATGCAAATTTTGGCTTTAAATAAAGTCAGAAGTTTGATGTGACCTCTATTTCAACGTGCCTATTATATTTTATGTTTCAAGACAAGTGGCTGTTTTCTTAAAAAGTCTATAAATTGTAAAACTTTAGTAAGATACAGTTAGATTGCTTTAGATACATTTACATATTATCTATAAAGAAGCTGAGAAATTAATAACAGAAATTAGAATAGAACTCTTTATTGTAGTGGTAGGCCTCTTTTGCTGGGGGCCGCCTGGGGAAGTACCACACCTTTTATTTTTCTTTATTAAATATATAAGAATGACCTACAATTATATAGGCAGATAATAAAAAAAGCTAAAGCCATAGCACAGCTCCGCGCCGTGCATTGAGTGCAGTGCAGGGTTAGGGCTGGCGCACAACTAAAAACATCCAAAGTATAAAAAAAAGTCCAAAGCCTATATAGCTATAGCCTACATAGAATGAGATGATTACATATGAAATGAGAATATTATGAGTGTTTGTATAGATACAAAATCTTAATATATTTAGATTGTATTGTATCATGAAATTCTGGAGTTGGCTTGAAACTGCATTAAGATTAATGATGTCTATCCGAATGCTCATTTATCCGAATGCTCAGATGTACGCTCATTTATCCGAGCCGAACGAAATTAGAACTCGTTATATGAAATCATATTATGAAACCTCGCACACCAGCCCGCGTCGAACCGTCCGAATCAGCGTGCGACGTTTCATAGAAGGACGTATCGTATTAACAATTCTATAATTCATCGTTAGCACGTTTGGCTCGGAAAATGTGCGTTCACCTTTAAAGAGTATTCATATCAGGCGACACGTAGTTTACTAAACACGTACCAGCACGATATATATATAGATATAACCCATATTGTGATTTAGACGTCGTGTCCTTTATCACGAATAATTTCAATACTTTCCCACTCAAACACCTAGTATTACGTTTTACTATGTCAATATTACTACACCTTAACGACACTTGCAGACCACCTGTTAGGCTGTTATCCTCTCACTTAATATGTCAAAGGCCCACTTACCAAAAAAGCCAGCAACACTATTTACAATCATTATAAGTATAGGTTAAACCCTTCCCGAACCTCATGAGTCAGCGTTCCTGATAAAAGCCTGTATTCAGGTGTAATTCTGACCCGCATTACCTCCTCTGTGCCCGCTCCCACCCATATCACCCATATTCAATATTTACTCGGACACAGTCGAGAAAAGGCAGAAGGTCACAAGGACGATTCTATTTGAGGACGAAGGCTTTGTGCCTTACCATCTGATAAGCGCGAACTAATTCTTTATTAGTTTCTGTCACGTCAGCGCCTAGAAATGTTTTGTTTGAGATAAGATTTAAGAGGCTATAAACATCACTAAATCTAATAAAAGCTAAAGTGCCTTCTAAGATAATATTGACTCTGAATGTTACTCTGTATTCGAACCAACTCTTCTTTATTCTAGTCCACTGAAACTTCGACCTTAAGACCACGTTTTAGGGGATTTTATGCTTTCGCTAAGGGTATGCAGTGAAACTGCGCAACAGTCCACACCTTTGTCAGTTATTCATCCGCCAAGCAGTAATGTGCAAACATTACTGTGTTCCGTCCGGTCTGAAGGGCAATATTACCAGCGAAATTACTGGGCATGCTGAGATTAAACAACTCATATCTCAGGGTGACAGGCGCAGTGCAGTGCCGCGCAAAATTATGAATTTTTAAACACTGGGTGGCACTGTGTCTGATATGGGCAATCATGATGCTTACCATCAAACACCTGATTTGCTCGTCTTGTATCATAAAAAAAGACGTCACACCCATTTTATTTCTCAATAGAGCTAACGTTCTCTCCTGACATGAAGTTTAACATGTTTGAACTCTGGACTATACAAAAAATACTATCTGACTAAAAATTTATGATAAAAAAATTTCAGGTTGAATGGTCTGTGTTCCAGACTAACTAACTCTGGCATAATTTTACTCATTCCGAATAAAGTTTGATTAAATGCTAAGTTATGTAAATACATAGTTACTTAGACGAAATCTAGTGAAAATTGAAATACCATAACATTATTTATACCAGGGCTAGTTACACGTAGCAATGTAGACTGAAGTTTAATCGGCATGTCTCCAATTTTCAATTAACATTTCCAACAAATTTCCAAGCTCATAAAAATCCAGGCAATGCAATGTACTGCTATCGGAACTATGTCGACAGTAGGTCGATTGTTAACGCACCTGCGTCCACACGCGGACGTGCCGATTGGAATTACTGCCACATATCCTACTGCTTATATCTCCACTGCGTACGGTTAATTGGATTGCCGTAGAGTAGCTGCGGAATGGTTTTTATTGTTGTTATTATTTTAGTGGTTTTGTATGCGAGTCTTGTTTGGGTTGTTAATTAATTATCCTGCAAGCTGCAATGAGACTGGGTATTACTTCGCGTATTGTGAGCCTTAGGTCAACAATTAACAGGGTGGCGACCGAAGAATTCCCCATACAAACGTAATAGTAAAATGATTTGAAATCAGCGCATTTTTCCAACATTTAATGACGTTATTCGGAATGAGACACTAGTTACCTAGGTTCAAAATTATATTTTAGTCTAAAAAACATATATAATTTGGAGTTTTATTTGAAAATACCTTATTATGGATTTTATCATATTTTAGTCCAAAGTACTTCTATTTTGGATTGAAATATAAATAGAAACCTAGATAACTAGTGTATCATTTCGAATAACGTCATTAAATTTTGGAAAATTGCTCTGATTTCAAATGATTGAACTATTACGTTTTACGTTAGTTTGGAGAATTCTCCGTTCGCCGCCTTCTTAATACTAGCAGAAAGCATTCAGTGCAATATTATGATAATATTATATCGTTTAATTATACGGATATACTGTATTCAGCATCTACTCTTGGTATGTTTAAGCCAACCTGAATAGTTTCTCTGTCTACTTCTTCGATGATGTTATCTTATTTCATGTGAATTATTTCTTTATTTCTCTTAAATATAATATAACTAAAGGAAATAGATATTTCAGTTTCTTCATTTCTAACAAGAATCCAATTTCACTTGAATTGGGTTTCCATATGCATTAGTTTCAAAGACAACTAGACAAAAACGAATCCGAAGTTTAGTTATGAATATATAACGTCCAGATCCAGGTCTCAGGCGCACAGATCCCAGGTGTTTCTGCAAACTGTCTCGGTGTAATCTCTACTAATTACTCCACAACTTTCGGTTATATCTTTATGTTTTCGCTTTGAATAAATGAATCGGATTTGCGAATTAATCATAAAACTCGCTGCTATTTGGATATAAATGAGTATTATCGTTTGTAATATTTATTTATATGACAAACTGTCTCTTGTAGAAACGACTTTAACATTAAAAGGTGATTATAATAGTGCCAGTGACCAGGGTAGTGACAATGGGCCTTATCAGTAAGCTCAAAATAGCTCAACGAGCTATGGAGAGGGCTATGCTCGGGATTTCTCTGCTAGATCGAATCTTACGGAGGATATCTGAAGACGAACGAAAGCTACTGACATAGCCAAGCGGATCAGCAGGTTGAAGTGGCTATGGGCAGGGCCATCATTTCACTTAGAACTGATGGCCGATGGGGCTGTAAATTTTTCGAATGGAGACCACGGACCGGCAAGCACAGCGTAGGACGTCACAAGGTGGATAGAGGAACACGCTGGATGCAGGCCCCTTATAACCGGACCGGATGGTAATCTATGGGGGAGGCCTATGTTCAGCAGTGGACGTCCTATGGCTGAAATGATGAAAGAAGTGCAAAGTTCATGTTTTTATACAGGTTGATAGTAACAAAGGTTTTGTATTTGAATTTGGTCGTCTTTTGTGTTACTTAGATACTAATTTAATTATAATACATAACTGCTTCGTTGGTGCAGTTGTGGCATGCGATGATATGAAGTCCTGGGTTCGATTCCCAGGTCAAGCAAATGTTTCATTTTTTTATAAGGAATTTTCTCAAGGCTCTTTTCTCTTTAGGCTGGACTTTGGATTTCATGGCAGAGGGCTCGCCCCCTATTACATATGGCGTCTTAAAAACACAGTTGCTGAGACTGTCTAACCTTTCGAGTAAAAGCCCTTTACCTTATGTTATATTACGTTATGTAATGTTATAAAATGTTATGTAATGGTGTAAATACACTTAGAACATAATTCACGAGTTATTCCAATTTTCAGTAAGTAATATATTTTTATCACATTTTACTTATTTCCTTATTTACATCTATTATTGTTGGAATTTTCATTGAACAAGAATTTCAATACAATCCCGTATCGTGTGATGTTCTCTAAATAGCAAATAATATTCGGTAACATAATGTATTGTAACGGCTTCCCTTTCGCAATGAAATACGTGACATACGACATTCACACGAAAACGGTACATATTGAGATGTCATATTATTGTAATGTTTGGCTCAATTCTACTATTCTTTTAAATGTGGGAGAGGGCGCTACATTCTTCACGTCATGGCGTCATGGCAGGTACTCATTAGAACAAGACGCTTGTTCCTTTTTTGGCCACATGATGGAAGACAAAGCTTACCTACTCTTTATGAGAATTTCATTAACAATTATAGGTAAAGTATGACATTGTAAGTGCCTTGTAAATAATCTTTTAATGTTTAATTAAAAATAACCCGTACATTTTAAAACTCAATATGACCAAGTTTCTAAAAACTTTGAAAGACATAAAACATTAAAAAAAATTAAACTCACGCGACGTGGTCCCTTTTCCTCGTGTCTGTGAAAAATTTTGCCAGCGAAGCGAAGCGTGAAATATTTCGCATTTTCAACTTCAATTATTAATTAAACTTCGCCGTTGCCACTTACATGTTATGCTTTTAGGACAAACGATACGCTGTATAAAGCTTTTGATGTTACTATTTGTTTGTGTATGTGTGCTTCTATGGACGAGTATCTGATACCTCTGTTACATCACCTCCATAACATGACTTCACGCTTGCTGCCCAAGGGGTAGGCAGAGCTGTATAAATAATAGTACTAACGTAGCTAACCCAGGACTTTTCCATCAGTCACAGAAAAAAGTATCATAAATAGACTTTTTATAATCTACTAGATGCTTCGAGCAACGCAGTCGTGCCGGAACGGCGGCACGGTAATTAGATTATTACCGTGACGGCGTAGGCGGAAGACCGCGTTCCTCGAAGACTAGATGGACCCAGTGAACTTTGTATTACATTCATATTATATTATTTTCTTATTTATCGGTAAACTTTTATACAATTAGTCCAATCGACTCAGCTGTTCTCGAGTTTTAGCGAGACTAATAAACAGCAATAAATTTTTATATTACTAATATAGATTTTGAAATATTTTCTACAAAATAATTGATCAATAAGTAATTGTTATTCTTGTTACATACCTAATTCATTTTTATTAATTTGTTAATAGTGAGGTCGTGTCGGAGACCTTGTAGGAAACTTGACGACCAAAAACATATAACCCATCTATTCTTTTAGAGTATGTATTTTAAATTATTATTCAAAAACGTTCGATCGTAACGTATAAAAGTCTGTTAATATAATATTTTATCTTTTTTTCATATTGGTTCACTTGGCAGCTTCCTTTTGATTCCGTTATGCAATTCACAGAATTATTAAAAGTGCAGTCTGTCTGAATAAAATCAACGCTGATGGCTTTTCCAAGACTTTTACGTAAAGGAACGTAAATAAATTTACTTCTTACTAGCGACCCGCCCCGGCTGCGCACGGTAGCAGAAGTAGGTATAGTGAACGTTTAACAGGAGTAAATTCGTGATACATTGTATTTTAATAGATATAACCCTAATGGTTTACGCAGCGCACGTAAATTAATGACTATTTCTGTTACAATGACCAAACCTTAACACATGTTATAATTTATCGTGGGCTATTTTGAAGATGGATATAATCTATGTATACTGTTTTGTAGGTATTGATAAGTACTACAATCCCCTAGTACATTACTTTACTCTACCACCAATAGTTTTCACACCGCATGAAAAATAATCACTGCTTCGATTATTGTGACTAAACCAAAAAAGATGGATATAATCTATGTATACTGTTTTGTAGATATTGATAATTACTACAAACCTCTAGTACATTATTTTAATCTACCACCGATAGTTTTCACACCGCATGAAAAATAATCATTGCTTCGATTATTGTGACTAAACCAAAAAAGATGGATATAATCTATGTATATTTTTTTGTAGGTATTGATAAGTACTACAAACCCCTAGTACATTACTTTAATCTACCACCAATAGTTTTCACACCGCATCAAAAATAAACACTGCTTCGATTATTGTGACTAAACCAGAAAAGATGGATATAATCTATGTATACTGTTTTGTAGGTATTGATAAGTACTACAATCCCCTACTACATTACTTTACTCTACCACCAATAGTTTTCACACCGCATGAAAAATAATCACTGCTTCGATTATTGTGACTAAACCAAAAAAGATGGATATAATCTATGTATACTGTTTTGTAGATATTGATAAGTACTACAAACCCCTAGTACATTACTTTAATCTACCACCAATAGTTTTCACACCGCATCAAAAATAAACACTGCTTCGATTATTGTGACTAAACCAAAAAAGATGGATATAATCTATGTATATTGTTTTGTAGGTATTAATAAGTACTACAAACCCCTAGTACATTACTTTACTCTACCACCAATAGTTTTCACACCGCATGAAAAATAATCACTGCTTCGATTATTTTGACTAAACTAAAAAAGATGGATATAATCTATGTATACCGTTTTGTAGGCATTGATAATTACTACAAACCCCTAGTACATTACTTTATTCTACCACCAATACTTTTCACAGCGCATGCATATAATATCTGTTTCGATTATTGTGACTAAACCAAAATAGATGGATAAAATTTCCGTGGACTATTTTGTAGATATTGATAAGTACTACAAACCCCTAGTACATTATATTATTCTACCATCAATGGATTTCACAGCGCACGCAAATTTATGAATATGGTAATTATATTATGTGACACCTTGGTTCATAATATTGCAGTTTTCTTACGGATCCCTATTTTTTTTCAAAATCTCATATAGCCTATGTCACTCACACTGAATTAAGCTATCCATAAGTGAAAGAATTTTTAAAATCGGTCCAGTAGTTTCGGAGCCTATTCGTTACAAACAAAAAAAACCAAAAAACAAAAAATCAAAAAAACAAAGTTTCTCTCTTTATAATATTATTATTATTATTAGTATTAGTATAGTATAGATTTACTTTAAACAAAAACTCAAACGTTTAGTTACCTACCTGAAATTAAATACGCGTTGTGTAAATAATTCAATAATTGAACAATATTTTTCCTTGACTGAGTATGAATTTTAAAATATATATTGGTATAATTATTATATACATACATACATTCACGCCTTTCTCCCGAAGGGGTAGACAGAGGTGTACCCAGGACTCAGTCCCATAGTATAAGATACACCCACATTTCGCCAGTATGTTATTGGTCCCATGTAATAGGGGGCGAGCCTATTGCCATCTACCGGGCACAGTTCCAGACTCCAGGCAGTTATTGAGATAATTCCTGATGAAAAAATCCAATATTTAACATTTTGCCTGACCTGGGGATCGAACCCGGGACCTCTTGATTGGCAGTCGAGCATGCGCCCTCTACGCCACCGAGGCAATAATTATTATTTTAACTTCTGCTAATTGGGTCACCAATAGGTAATAAACTCGTACTAATTTGGTAGGTCTACGTGCTAAACTGCATTACCGTCGTGCTAGGCAGAGACAATTTCTCTCCACATTTCGATGCCAGCCCACGACTTTCGCTTTTTTCATTTTCATCAAATTCTTCATACATGTTCGTCGGTTGGGGGGTACATTGAACTGGCCTTTCTTTAGGACTTCATCAACTTGGTCATGTACGCCAACGTCGGCCCTTACCGGCTTGACCATTCATATTCACCATACATTTATATCTTAGCTATGTGGTTATAAATTAAGATTTTGTTCAATGCTAAGGTAAACTTACTTATTACAAAATCAATTTGTACCTCGACCACTGGAATGCCCACCATTTGAATCTATTCCCGATGCAATGTTCAACTCACCTCCACATATTACCTTAATGTCACAACATATTACCTATATAAACAATAAACAGTACATAACATTAGTGATTTCTTAGATTTTTGTTATTGTTACTCATTGATTAAGAACCTGTTATAAAAGGAAACAAATGAAGTTATTATTATTATCATAGACAACTTTAAAACCTCTGGACCATGCGATTACTGAATGCACCGGGAACATTTTTAATAAAATTTATAATTATTTTTAAACTTTGTTCGAAGCAAATAATGTCATCTAGTTTTCCTGTGATCATGAACACTACAAAGTGTCAAGTATAATAAATATTATGTAAATAGAAGCGATAACATTATAGTACTTAACTAGTATGTCAAAAAGCGGTTACAATCAATGAGTAGGCACAATCAGCATATTACTACAAACTGTAACATGTAAACGTCTTGTTGCTAACCATACTTACCTACGTAGAAAGTTCTAATGTCCATAATAATATTCTAAAACTGTAAAATAATAGTGCGGGAAATGTTAGTGATCGCAGCCACCGTGGGCGTACGTAGATAATTCACAGTAGGTATATCACCTTGAATTTTTGGCTTTTGGTGTTTTGGTTTACTTTTTATGATTAGTTCTTTATGACTTATTCAAATATATTATTGATCCCAAGAAGATACTTTTACACGTCCATGAAGCTAATAACTTATATAATAATAATAATATAATAATATGGGACAACTTCCACACACGGTCATCTGGTCCCAAACTAGGCTAGAAGCCTGTACTATGGTAACCAAATGACTGATATACATACTTATATAAGCTTATAACACCCAGACACAGATCAAACAGATATGATCATGCACACAAATGTTTGACCTGGCCGGGGATCGAACCCGGGGCCTGTGGCACAGAAAGCAGAGTTACTACCATCTGTGCCAATGAGGGTGTCTAGCGTGCGTTTGGAAAAAACCTCTACGAGACGAACGCACAAACGCACGCGACCGAAAAAACATTCGTTTGTTCGGTATCGTGCGGTGGCTATTTGCAATGTTAAGAGTTATCTTACTGCTGTAGCCATATACTGTGTCTAGTAATGTAGGTAACTCCAGCTGGACGATGCAGCGCTTTAAAGTGACATTAGCCGAGATTGCGACCGCTCGATACTCCATCGCATTAAAATGATATTGGACTATATCGTGGATATATTTTCTAGAATATGCACAGAATTTTGCAGCGCGCCTTACGTTGATATTTTGAAGAGGATCGCCTGCAACATTTACTTTATACTCGTGCATCTTTAAAACTCTCCCGTGTTAATATAGGGAAGTCTTAAAATGCACTCTACTCAGCTAAACCTATGTACGCAGGTTTTTTTTTTCATTTTATCATTTAAAAGAGTATGCGTTTTTGGAATAGATAATCTCTTCTCTCGACGTATTCAGATCTTTGATATTGTCTCTGGTATAATATCCAATACTTTTGAAATAAACTTATTTTATCTTCAAAAGAAATTCCGCGTATTTTATAAAAAAAGGCAAGAAAATCGAAGACGATATGATAAGCCAATAAAACACCAAGAGAGCGTTTCCTCAATATGTTTAATCGCACACGTTTTTAATAATAAATACTCGTACACCCCCACATAAACGTGAGCAATACGCATCCAATTACTTTCTTTTATAAAATTGTTCTGACTTTGAGACGTTTCTTCTGTTACCAGGAAACACCTGTAAGTCAACACGCTCATACAATGAATACAATACAATAATAATATATTCATTAAGTCATATGTAAATTTGCATTAATAATAAAAACGTTATTATTGTCAAGATAGTATAAATCAATATAAACAATATACTAATGATAATTATAATAATTATATACAACACTAAATTACGTAATTTGGGTTTGGAAATACATATTAATAAATTGGATTTCTAAGACCAAAAAGATCAAAAAGCCATCAGAATCTCCTATAGCCTTAATACGGAAACCAGACGTGGGCAGGAAAGGTGAACACGACACTATTGATACGATTGAGATGCTCCGAAAATCTAGTAAATGCCCTATTGACCGAATTTTAGGAGCTAACTAGGGTGACGCAGAGACCTTAATTTAACCTTTTAGTAAAAAAGTCTCAGTTACTTTCTGATAAGAGTAGTTATTTGACAGAGGAGAACTTACACATCTAAAATAAAGAACTTAACATAGAGAGCTCGATTAGTTTATAGTTTTCGCGGTGTTTTCACAAAGCATTAACGGAAATGGCTAGAGCTCGTCCTGATATAGACATTCGGGTAAAACAATATCGACGTCGAACCCCGAGCTGCGTCCCGAGTGACGAGGGTTCCCAACATCTTCTACCTATTAAAAGTTAGATTAGTGACAAATTTCTAATGGGTTTTGAATAATATCAGTTCGGTTCTAGAATCCTTCTTCGGAGTGATCTCAAGTTTGGAGTTGTTTGTTTTATTTCCCTTGTGGAGGCTATTCTCTGACATTTCAGGTTTCAGACTTGATCTTGAGTGATCTTGTTTAGCACTGAACTTCTCAATATTTAATTATCTATTCTCAAACATACTAAAACAATGACTTGCTCAAATTGACGGGTATCGCTGAGTTTATCCAGCCGTTCTTGATTGGGTGCCGTTGGCTCCGGCTGTCATCATAGACAATAGTCGTCGGGTTATGTCAAAGGCTTTCTGGCTACCCGAAAATTCTGGCACCATGGATAGCTCCACAAAATGAAGGACTGTTGTGTACCTACAAGTAATTAAGAACATAATAAGAGGCCTGATTTTATGAACAAGCATGTTTATTATTAATAACAGTAGGTAACTATGAACGTTATTTCACTAATAAAAGACAGTGGCTTACACAAGTTGTTATTTTATGTGTATGCAAACGGAAGAAGTTTTACTCCACAACTCCGGTAATGACTTGAACCACAATTTGTCGCCGTTCGCGTGACTCCAGTTAAAATGCAAGTCGGCGGAAGAAATTATTTTGACAGCTAGTGCGCCTCTCCCGTGGTCAGCAATTACGAAACATTTTAGTACTTTGTCGCTTTAACCGAGTATCTGGTGAAGTAACCGGTCTTCATTTCGAGGAGGTACCGAAGCGTTTACATGTTTCAGCCCTAGACTACGTCGTTTAAAGTTTTGCCGGTAAACGTTGCAAAAATATTGCTTTACCGAGTACAGTGGCAGAGAAAATAGAATGCTGATCCTCTGATCAGCAACATTCATCAACATTCTCTAATGTTCATGAGATCTATAGAATTCAGTTAGGCGTAATAGAGACAATGTCAAAGTGAAATGATAATAAAAGTGGAGTGTGTCTGAGCCGAGTCAGCATCTAGTGGCAGTTGACAAGACGCTTGTTATTCATGTACGATCGCAACAGGCATTACATAAATCCGGCGATTTGCCAACAAATCAAAACGTTGGGAATTCATCTTGGTCTGTGAGAGGAAGCTTGCATTTTCATGACTGATTGTTGAATGGTAATGTGAAACATTTGGTTGAAGACTGAGAATACAGACTACATAATATAGTGGTAAAGTTGTTGACGAAGCGTCGCGACAGAGCTTTGTACACTATTTTCAGCTAATCGTAAAGTATTTAATTTACCTATCTGCGAGTTTGAAGTAGAGTACAAGCTACTAATATTATATATGTGAGTATATAATTGTGAGGATGGATGGATGGATGGGTGGATGTTTGTTACTCTTTCACGCCAAAACTACTGAGCCGATTGGGCTGGAATTTGGTATGTATGTAGCTTAGACCCTGCAATAACACATGGGGTACAACATGGGGTGTTTAACCCGATATTCCTACGGGAACGATGTCTACGCGGGTGGAACCGCGGGGCACGGCTAGTTCATAAAATATGTAGTACGTTAAAAACTGCTTAAAATACAACCCTTCAACGCATCTTATACGTTTACGTACAAATAGGCAATCATAACATGGTACAGTCAGCATCAGATGAGTTATCAATCATAGCTGGAGTGCAGAGACAGCGGCGCGGCTGAGTCAGCAGAGAGCTGCGATCGATGTGAAACGTCGACACTTTGATTTGTTACTGCTCTACTATACACATGATTTAATGTCCACTGCTTCTTGTATTATTAACTAGCTCTTATTATTTTATGGCAAAAACAAGAATGGGGATAACATAAGAGAAGAGTCTCCTCGTGACCAAGGTTATTGCAACTCCACCGATACTTCGAGGTAACTAAATATTAATTTTAGCGCGTATACCTGTTTATGCCGCATAACCAAGTAGTACCTAGTTATTAAATATTTTTGATAGAGAGCAATTAAGTGGGGTCGACTCCCACTGGTCCCCTGATCAAATTTTTTTAATTTATATTTCTCATACACTCTACTAATTAAGATGTTTCCTTTCGGCCCCTGTGGTTGTGGTACAGTCGCACTGATGAGTACAATAACCTCTTAAGAGGATGCTAACAGATTACCAGTAACCCTGTTTTACTAAAATTACAGTCATCATAGAATTTCATATAAATCAACATTATCTAAGTATAAACATCTCAGATATATATTGTAAAATTTCAGTTATTTTAGCTGAAGTCGCTGCAATTATTGAGAAAATCTAAACTGACATGCTTACCAAATTTGACCGGTTGATTTACGAGCGAAATATGAGTGAAAAACTTAAATACATCATCTTGTACATAAAATTTATTTGAATTCTACCTTTTGACGAACCTGGTCCTTCTTAGCTTTGAAGATAGTATTTAAAGGAAATATATCCAAAGTTACCCAAAAGTCGAGAACAATTTTTTTTTTTTTTTTTTTTGTGATGGTGAGTGACAAGACTAACTAATCAGGTGCCTGAAGGTAAGCATCGTGATTGCCCATATCAGACACAGTGCCACCCAGTGTTTTAAAATTCAAAATTCTGCACGGCACTGCACTGCGCCAGTCACCCTGAGATATGAGTTGTTGAATCTCATCATGCCCAGTAATTTCGCTGGTAAATAAAAAGTAAATAAATTAATATTAATACAGTAAATAAATTTAATTGGAGACGGTACAAGTAAAACAATTACTTTTATTACTATTAACCAATTAGTTATCCTGAAAGAGTTATATTACGTATTTTATGATTAGTACCTCTATGAAATTGAGTTTTCTTCTATTTATAATAAATTATTAAGCGTCAGTACTTGTATTTTTTATAACTAAATAAAGAAATAGCTAACAGTGTTGTCCGCGACAGTACCGGGTAACGACCACGAATGCGGAATGCAACCATTAAGTTGAACGATACACCGCACTTGTTTCTTGCGAAGCCTTCGCACATGCTGCTTCCAGCTATAGTGTTTGTTGTCACGAGAGGAGCGGGAGCGGGTATGGAACCCGGTTGCTATAACATTTTTGACGATACATTTGCCTGACCGAACATCATCCAAACCAATATGAACCTTCATCATCATCATCATCATCATCTCAGTCATTGGTAATCCACTACTGAACATAGCCCTCCCCCATAAAGGGAGGTTTTGCAAATACTCGACACGTTTGGCAGGCGGGTTGTCGAGCGCAGTTCGATGGTTTTTTGCAGAGGACGCTGCTGCCCGTCCTTTGGATCTGTTAACCCTCAGCCGGGTCTTACGGCAACCACGGGGAGAGAGGGTGGAGCACTATTCTAAAACCTTAATGCAACAAAAAGGTGTAGAACGATCCGTCTGATGTGTTCAAGGGTTCAGGGGAATTTAACCCTTAGACTAGAGACTCCGCACCACGCCTGCATACGCGATCACAGGAAAGTATTATATAACATGATATTTTTTGAGTGTGCCCTATAAGTTGATTTCCCCAAACAGCGAACATCAAATATTTTTACAGTTCTATTTCGGATTCCAATCAGCTGGACTCCTAAGCACAATATTCGCGTGTTTAGTCTTAGATGTTCGTACGTGCAAATGTTCACTTTTTACTTCCTCTGTACTCAGCCACATTCGCCATGCTTATACCATTGAAAAAAAACGTCTAATCAAAAGATAACCTTAAATACCACAAGTTAAAGTCGAAAATAGTAGCAGAGCTCTTTGCAGCAGTAAACGCTGGAAGTATTTGCTTCCTCTAATGCGATCTCGAGTGTTGTACTATTTATTTGCAACTGTAAATTGGTTTCAGTATTTGGTTGATAAATAACGTTTAGGAAATTACTTTTGGTGCAGCTGTGCTGTGTTTTGATTGAGTCAATGTATACTCTAATTTAGGAGTTAATTTAACAGGGCAATAATCTAATTATGTTCGTAATTATTGAAAACATGGAATGGTGTTTCTGTATGGTTGGGTTTGTTATACGATTTGCTAAGTTGGTTTGAAGGTTTACAGTCTATATATAAACGGTTGTTCTATTAACAACCTTCTGTGTTATATAATTTTGCAATGTTGAGCGATTTTCTCGTTCACCTTACGTGGCATATTTGATTTTGTAAGCTGTATTTAATTATACAGCTTATTCTTTAAACATTAGAGTTCAAAATGTAATGCTAATGCGTTGAAAAGATTTTGTGCAAAGCGTTTTCTTTTATGCATAATAATAATTATGACTAAGTGACTGGTGGTCGGGGAAGTCAATTTTGTTGCATTTTGTTAAAATAATTCATGTCGATTTGATTTGAAAGCTCGTGGAGTGAAACAACTTTTAACAGAATTTAATTTCCCGGGTTTTGTTGCGGGAATTTTAACTTTTATAGGAGTTGTAGTGGGGCTTTTGGTTTGTTCTTACTCGTAGCTATGTACGTACGTAGCTATGAGTGCGCTAAGTTGCTTTCGAGCGATAAGTTTACCTTTGAATTTTGTAGTATCTTGTTTGTACATTACTAACATTATACAGCATTGTATTTTTTATTAAATCGGGTAACATATCCAATAATAAAACCCAAGCGCTTTTCGTAATAAGTATAAACCATTTAAAACTGGTAAAGACAAAAGTTGTTAAAATTTCCTAAGCAAGAGTACATTTCACAAGCAAAATACGTAAAAAAACATCACGTGTAAATAAAGTGCTCGAGACCAACACTACTGTGAAATTCACTCAAATAGGGGATTTAAAAACTACCAGTGGGCCGAAACTTTCCTGTGCGTGACGTAGACAAATGGTCCAGTGAGCTGGTGCTCCTCGATTTACTCCTATTACCTGCACTTTGTATTATTTTGTGTTATATTTATATTAAACCTTCTGAAGACTTTACAAATTGATTTATTAGAGTTAATGAATCTAGAGATCTCTGGATATTACGTACTATGATCCGTTTTCAACTTAGCCTGATCATGGAATCAGTGGATTGAAGATGAGAGGATGATTGATTTGATACAAGCCCTTTCAAATCAAGTATCTAAAGATAGGTAATAAGTAGTTACCTACTTATTTTAGGTAGGTTTGTAAAGGCTGAGTCAGACTACTATCACGTTTTTGAACGCAAAAAAGAAATTATCCTAAAATTCATATTTTTTGAGCTGTTGAGGGTTCAATCCTGATGGGTATAAATAACAAAAAATCTGTATGAATCGGCTTTCTGAATTATTTCTTGCGACAGAAGCGCGCAAAAATCTACTTTCCAAGACTCTGACGTTCATAAAAATCGCATCTAGATCTGAAGGCTTATTATAATAAAATTATAAAGTTAACCAATACTTAGAGGATAAAGATGCCGGGAAGCTTCTGCATAGCCCTTACAAGCAAACAATAAATATAAACATAAAATAATAAACATAAAATTTTATAAAAGTCGCAGCTGAAAAATTAAACCCCGCAAGTTTCTTGTGCGTTCTTCTTGTAGAGGTATATTTCCAAATATACGGTAGATTCATCACTAGTTATTGATATTATTTATTGACGTTTAATAATGTTTTAACACTTATTTAAATAAATTTTCTTTGAATTTGAGTTTTGAGTTTGGTCGCCTAATAAAAAGACTTTTAGATCCGAATAGATACATTTACACGAACAAAAGAGTCCCTCAGAAGTAACCGCACTTTGATCTGAGATAGATCGGCATTAGGGTAAACAAACCAATGTCGGACACCTGACGTCGCCTGATGGATCATTACTGTAATCAGTTCCGTGATGATACCCTCGAGAGTGGACCTACTAGGGATGGACCGTTGTAGGAAAGGTACGAATCGAATATCGACTACCTGCCTTTGGTTTCTATTACAAAAGGTACCAGTATACCTACTTGGTATTGCATATCAAGAATATCAATGAACACTCAACCAGAAGACTACTTAGCTATTTTATTACTAGATTTGCTCTGCTGTTTCACCCGGTGAATAGTACCCCATGTGTTATTCTAGAGTCTAAAGCTGCTATACACACTCATACACATTACACACACATTAGCTAGCTAGCTGTATAATTAGTTAATGTAAAATAGTATTATCTCTGATTATATCAATAAAACGCGTTGAATAATACATTTCTACAGTTATTAAAATAAATGTAAAAATGTCAGAAATAACGTTAATATTAACGTACAACGTCTCTTCAAGACCTCTTCGATTTCTTCAAGGGGTCTCTTACTAACTCGACGAACTCACCGCTCACCGCGTGGAGAGTCATCGTTGTGCGGCGCGGCGTCGTGGGACTCTCCACTAAGCCGCTCACTGACAAAAGACTCGCTGCCCGCGGAGTCATCGACCAGGACACATATCGGCTTTATCAGTAAGCTCAAAATAGCGCAACGACCTATGGACAGGGCTATGCTTGGGATTTCTCTGCGAGAACGAATCAGGTATGAGGAGATCCGTAGACGAACGAAAGTTATCGACATAGCCCAGTGGATTAGCAAGTTGAAGTGGCAATGGGCAGAGCACATAGCACGTAGAACTGATGGCCGATGAGGCTGTAAAGTTCTCGAATGGATACCACGGACCGGTAAGCGCAGCGTAGGACGTCCACCCACAAGGTGGATAGCCGATCTGATAAAGACAGCAGGAACATGCTGGAGGCGGGCTGCATACAACCGGACTGGATGGAAATTTATGGGGGAGGCCTATGTTCAGCAGTGGACGTCCTATAGCTGAGATGATGATGATGAGGTAACAAACAAACATACATCTACCGACAAATTAATATTAGCATTAAGTACATGTCGTAGTACTTACTCCTTTTGAGTAAAAGGTGTGATGTTATGTTGTTTTTATTTTAGTAATTTCCAAGTTGGTCCTACTGTGAGAGTTGAGTTCTTCAAGGTACGAGTACAATAATTTTAAGTGGAAGCTAGCGTATTTATTACCAGTAGGCTATCAACATTATGATACTTTTTAAAAGTCCAGTTTCCACGACGTGTCGTCCCTACGCTACGATGTGAATCTTTATTTAGTTGATGACGCACTAATCTCTCAAGATTAGAGGTTCATTCGGGTGTTTTCCTGTTCCACCGCCATCGGCTGGCAGGTAATAACGACCGAGCCTTGAAAGATCACCTCGCACTGCTTTATTTACTCTGTTCTTCACTATTGAAGGAACACCTTCAATGGTATAGTAATGTCAAAATGGTGTTCTTCTCCCTTTCAAAATAAGGAATTGCAAGATTTGCAAATAGTAAAATTAAACACTAATATTAAATGGAAAATCGAAAATACTTATGCGAATTAATTTTGATGCAGCTCTTTGTTACAAATGGTCATAATAATAATAAAAAAGTATTTATTGCCATATTCCACAAAACATAATCCTATACTTATATTAAACTAGCTTTTATATTAATTGCTTCATAGCTCATATATATACATACATATGCTCAGCGTTATGTTACGCAAGGAGATCTCTGGTTTTCAGCATATCCTGTTGCTCGATCTGAGATCTTAATCGATAGAAATTAAAAAAAAAAACACAATCAGCAAACTACTATGTTTTTTTTTTTTTTTTTTAAATGACCTATGCTGTTGGCCTCAGATGGCCTCTACAGCTTTACCGGGCAGTGGTGAGCGCAGGAGGCGCTCGACCCAAAGTTTAAGGGCGACTAGCACAAGGGCACCTAGACGGTACGAACCTCGGCTTGGGCCGTCGCCAGAATACGTGGGGTCAGACTTGCCCTGGCACCCCAGAAGGGGAGTGTCCTAGGGCCCTATCAATGGTTTGATATCAATCTGTTTGATTATTTGGAGAGAAACTAACCGATCTGAAGGATGTGAGAGATCTTCGAGCTCGCCGGCGAGGTCGGTGTTGTGATTGTGTGAGTTGGTGGATCTGGTATCCGGCACCAGTACCGAAAACGGAGCGTCTGTTGCGTATATTGGTAGGATTGGGCGAACCTAACGCCGCCGATGTGACGGCGGCGATAGAGTCGTCCGGGTCGTCCAGGACGTTGCGAGGGCGTCTACGAAGGGGAGGAGTTCCAGCTTGAACTATCGAGTAGTTCGAGGCTTGGACTACGAGGGGGTTACTACTATGATGTAGTAATTTTGAATTTTAAAACACTGTGGCACTGTGTCTGATATGGGCAGTCATGATGCCTACCATCAGGCACCTGATTTGCTCGTCTTGTCACTCATTATTATAAAAAAAAGAAAAAAAAAAATCACACACGAGCCGGACATAATATTATGTCAATAAACAAATGACCGCTTTAGGCTATAGAAAATATATAAAAGTATATATCATTGTCGTAAAATTTTTACACTTTCAGTTGTAAAATGTCGACACGTTATTAATATCACGTATAATTTAACTAACTTTTAATTTATTTATGGCATTACTTTTAGTTAAAATTCCCAGGAAAAGATTAAAATCTCATGAAAACAAAAATATTGCAGGATTGAGTATAATATCTGAATTATCCTGAAGTTTGGTTGAATCGCTCTTAAGTTGCTTAAACATTTACTCAAAAGTTATATCAAAAGAAAAAGTGACAGAAATAAAGAAGTTCTGTAACTGTATGTTCATAGAAATAACATTTATTATTTAGTGGGAAAAGTAAACGATGACGTCATAACCATTATAGCGTAATCTTGTAAAAGCCGCGTAATCGCTTTCCACAGAATATAAAGTAGAGTAAATCGACTAAATCAAAACAACAGTCTCGCTTTACGACCGCCTTAATGCGAAAAAACGCAAGCGAAGAATTTAAAAATTACACCATCTCCCTTTTGATTAATACGTTGGTAGACTGCAATTTATCTCGACCACAGTTCAACGAGATATGATCGGTAGTTCATCTCGTTGTATTCTGTAAACTATAATGAATATCTTCTAATAGTAAGTACCTATCTTCTTTCTTAGAAAGAAAATACTTATCTATGAAACATTAATTTATTAAAGTTGTGTTAAATTGTCGTCGTAGATTAATATATACACAGCAAATTAATTATACGGTCCCTATTATCTTCATAGACATAGGGTGGCATCGTCTAATTAAGTCATTGTTTCGACTTTATAATAATTCTTACTAGCGTAATTTCCGCGACTTCGTTCCCGTCCGAATTTTGGAAATTCCATTCTTATTTATATACCTATCCTTTTTAAAAAAATTAGCTCTTTCGGTCCAAGGTTTTGGGACGGTCGTTGATGTCAGGACTTTGATTTTTATAAAAAGATATGACATACGAGTAGTCAGGTGCTCTGTAGATCGTCAACGGCCAACGATCGGGTAGAGTGCCACCATCTTATCTGTTCAATAAACATCGCGCAGAATGACACCTGACAGGCCATTGTTTCAATTTAGCCTATCTGAACATAACAGCTTAGGTATTGTTATTTAATTTCGTGTTCATATTTATAAAATGTCTTCCTGCATTTTTTACACTAGTGAAGGTAAGAATGTCTAGCGCGATGCGCGAGTTTTTCACGTTTCCTCTTCCTAACTAAGTTAGCAGTTGAAATCTTGTGCAGTGAAATATTTTGTGCGCCGAGTATTCACAGTTTGCACAGGACTCAGTCTGGCTTCATTGTTGGACTTAACACTATTTGCTTGGTAAAATATTCACAGTAACATGGTAACAAATTCATATCACATAGCAACAATTTTCTTGTATAAATTATGCAAATATAGGGTTTACCCTGATCCCTCTGTCTATTAAAAAAAAAAAACTGTTTTAATTAATGTGCTTATAATTAACCAAACTATTATGAAATTCGATACAATATAATAATGTGATCAGGTTCCAAAGGACGTGTTCCAATCTAGCTCAGTTTTGTTGTTGTTTTATAATAAAGTATGTAGTAAGACGCGGCCCGATATAAAGTCTCGCTTGTAATCCACTCTCTGCCGCGTGTTACTCGGCACTACACTACACTACAATTTTGCTACACTCTCACTTTGTATGGGCTAATCCGTGTGTGGTGGGGTCACCATGCTTTATGGAAGTAGTAGATATGTTATATCGACAACTTCTCTGTTTCCTTTGTTATTTTTATTAAAAGCCTAATTATTGTAACTATAAAACAAATTTAAATAAAAGAACGTTTTTGTAAAAAATATTAAGTATATTATATTGATCAATCCGTTTGTAGTTAGTTATATAGCCTTTACAACATTAGATTCTATTTATTATTATTATTACGTTCAAACATAGATCTCACAAGAAACTTATAATATGCATTAATATAGTACTTATAATTATATTAATAGTACGATAACTTAGAAATAAATAGGTAAGCAATACACATTACGTGAAAAAATATAATTTCGTCTTTTCGCTTTAAGTCGCCGTAACATTGAAAATATCTAAAGTTTAAAAAGTCGTAGTCATCTGCATCTTTGATTAAAATTTTAAATCGAATGGTCACAATCTCTTACAAAACCGTGTATAATGGTGACCGTAGCAGTCCAAGGGAGTAAATCCCTGCAACGCTTGTATGTTCCGGCGCTAATCTGATGGCGCACCGAGGTTCCGCTGTGGATCCGCACCGTGCGCCAGAACCACATTGAAATTAAGTGAATCAACGAATAAACCCCCGTAGGGACGAAACTAACCAACTTCGCCTTATTCACTTTGCTTTTATTTATTCTATTTATTTGGTTTGTATTACATTAGTATCAGTTTCGGGATAGGTTCGAACTCAACCAATCTTTTTACTCTATAATACAAACAAATGCACGACCTAAGTAACGCAAGTAATAATTTACTTAGGAATCCATCTATGGAGAACATTCGTAGAGGTCGCAGATGTAAGATATTCTACATAATAAAATGTTTCAATAATGCGAAAGTACTTGTGAAAATGTGGAAAATTACACCCAATATTACTCGTAGATGCTATTTTTATAAGTTTACAGAAGCCAGGCTTTTATGTAATAACGCGAACAACAAAGTCACTTTCCCGCCGTCTGTTTGCTCAGATCTTTTAAATTACGCAACGGCTTTTAATGTGGTTTTCATCAACCGACAGTGACTCCTCCCCTAGGCCGCCCTCGCAACGTACTGGACGACCCAAACGACCCTGTGTGACGGCGGCGCTAGGCTCGCCCAATCCCACCAATATACACAACAGTCACTCCATTTTCGGTGCTGGTGCCGGATCCACCAACTCACACAATCACAACGCCGACCGCAAAACCAAAAGCATAGGTAATTTTAAAAATAGACAGCGTAATTCAAGTAAGAAAAAAGGTTTATATGTAGGTATAAATGGTACCCGGAGCGAAACGAGAGCGGGTCGCTAGTAATTATTATTGCAAACGCGCTTATCACCCGTCATATGAACCGCACCTAATAATATAATTATTCCTAATAACGTAATGCCATCTTATAAGCAGTATTCATTCCTAAAATGATAGCATACTCGACGAGCTCATTACGTTTCTTAGTTAATCAAGAGCCGTATTTTTTCCTTCTCAAGGGGATAGGCGCCGTACGGCGGAGGCCGTAGCTAATGAAAACCTTATTTTCATTACCAACACGAAATATAATAAGAAATGATGGCACTCCAGAGATGATCCATACACTGAGTATCTTCGTGGCAACTGAATTAATTCTGTGAACATTTTCGTGAGATGTATTCTTACTTTTGTAGATTTTATGTGATGCTCTGGTAGAGATGAGAAAACATTTTCATTCTATTTCGGTTCTCCACAATAAATTTGTGATTAATTCTACCACCATAAGTTTCGGGACCCTAAATCTGTAGTCTATAAAATTCCAGTAATAAAGAAATCTTAGAGAAAATAAATATAGTTTAATAAGCAGCACACAAACTGTCATCACTCAACGGTTCTTGTTACTAATTGGGTAGTGAGATATTATTTATGTCCTCGTTTTTACAAGAAACCTTTCCTCGTGTAAATTCTTTAGAAGCTTATTTAGTGGAAAATTGGATAACGAACGCAGTACGAATGAGGGGAACGAGGATATACAGAATATTCGAATAGCGAAGCGTTTTTGTCTCGCGATCAATTCGACTCTCAAATTGGGCGGACGGTAAATCAAATTGTTTTGTGCTCGTCGGAATGAATTCTACAATTTAGTGTATAAACGTGAATCAAGGATATTAGATTATTGTAAAGGTCGTATTGGATGGATTATTTACACGAATTATTACTCTGCTTGTTTTATCCTTCAGAGAAATAAATTTTATTCATCTTCTAAGGTAATCTTGAATAAAATTTAGTTTCATCATAAAACATACATTCACGCCTTTTTCCCGAAGGGGTAGGCAGAGGTGTACCCAGGACTCAGTCCCATAGTAGATACACCCACATTTCGCCAGTATGTTATTGGTCCCATGTAATAGGGAGCGAGCTTATTGCCATCTACCGGGCACAGTTCCAGACTCCAGGCAGTTATTGAGATAATTCCTCATGGAAAAATCCAATATTTAACCTGGGGATCGAACCCGGGACCTCTTGATTGGCAGTCGAGCATACGCCCTCTACGCCACCGACGCAGGTAGTTTCAACCGATTGTATTCAGCTACTCAGTACGTTATCTTGATATTGACAAGCAACAATGCTACCATCCAGATATGGATTTTCAATTGTAAACACATACATACTACAGCGTCAATTACACGATAGATTTAACTGTCAGTTATGCCACAGTATGATTGATGATTGATGGAACTATCGTGTGATGTGATAATTGACGACATTCAGGAAGAAATTAGTCGTGCGTCACTCAGTATCAATCATGATTGATGGCATTTGATTGGCACCTCATCTACCTTATAATGAACGCCTTAGATAACTTCTCGCTTTGTTTTCTACTCTTCCTCCCATAAGCATTGCTATACCATGGAGCTCTACATATCTATGTACCTACTATGGAAATAGTCCCAAAGTACCTACTATATATCACACACGAGGCGAGCCTTTTGAGAGAGTCAAGCTGCTATTTAAAAAATCGGAAAATTCAATTAAACTTGCCTTTTTTTATGAAAAGACGAGCAAATCAGGAGCCTGATTGTAGGCATCATGATTGTCCATATCAGACACAGCGCCACCCAGTGTTTTAAAATTCAAAATTCTGCGCGTCACTGCACTGCGCCTGTCACCCCGAGATATTAGTTGTTGTAACTCGTCATGCCCGGCAATTTCGATGGTAACATTGCCCTTCAGACCGGAACACAGTATTGTTTGCACATTTACTGCTTAGCGGATGAATAACTGGCAAAGGTGTGGCGTGTACTTCCCCAGGCGGCCCCCTGCAAAAGAGGCCTACAAAACCTTGGAACCTGACCTTGGAAATAAACCCTGGCCGTCCTGCTCAGCATTAGCATGCTTTATTTATCATTTATTCATAGTCTAGTGACTAACGAGTTAAAAAATCACTGGAAACAAGTAGTGCCGCCTGCAGCTTGCAGCAGCTGCCTGCAGCCGGGTGAAGGCTTCACGTCTTGGACGCCTATCCCAGGCAATTATACGTACAAAACTAATTTGTAACAAACTTTTATGTCTCTAGCACAGACTGCTCCTATCTGCTTCATGCCAATTCCACGTCTACCTACATACATACATACATACATTATATCACACGAATTAGAATGACCTTAGTTTATAAGTGGTGTGTCGAGAATTTGCTCAGAAAAGTTGCTTCTGTGCTAAACTAAGTACATAATAATATTATGGTCCCTGGATTTTGTAAAGCTTTATTATACCTATATAAGAGAAGAAAATACACCTGAGTAAATACACCTCAGTAAATGAGACACTTTCATTTGCATTTTGCATCAGTTTGACAATATTGAAGAAAGCGGCATTTAAACTGCCAACCAAACATTTCTTAGGTGTTTAAATAGTTTCGTCAAAAAAATATTTAGATGAAGCGTACTGTAGCGAAAGATTTTACGAACGGTGGTTTCGGCGAACCGTGCTATCGGAGAATAATGGTATTGTCGAAAAATTTTTAGATGGACTGACCGCTGGTGAAGAATACTTTTGACGGTTGGTGGCTTCGATGAATGATGAATCGATGAATCGTACATAACTCATTTCAATCACATATTTTTCTATCATAACTTCAAAGATCATGAATTATATTTTGTTTTAGTTTCTAGGTTTCATATCATTTTGAAGGTATCGACAATTTTGCTTTAAATTTTCGGAACATCAGAGAGACTGAGTTTCAACTGCTAGTGTTATAATAACAATGAATTCCAGTTAGACGGTCATTTGAGCAGAGTTGAACTCGTTGGATGTGTCCTATCTCAGTGTAAGTGCAAAAGTTGAGTTTCGTTCATTAGACGGAAGGTCCTCATTGCACCGCGCTGGCGCCAATCCAAATGTTCCCGAAACTTGTGCAGTAATATAATTATTGCGCGGAATGGTCCTGCCGATGTGTCCTACTCTCTGATAATGGTCATGCCTTCATTATATTATTATTATTACTGGTGCAGATTATGAGCGGAGTGTAATACAAAACCTGCCAATTTTACTGGAGGACTACAAACAATTTCATGGTAGAAATAGGCATCACAACTTATTTCCTTACATATTTCTCAATGTCTTTTTAAAAGGTGATAACTGATTAAATATAGAAGTCAATTCAATTATTTGGGCACTTGATAATATATAAAATGTTATAGCTACGTTATTTTCGTGTTTTTATCATTTTGCAACTCAGTATATAATATATATGAATGCAATTAAACATCAAATCACACAATAAGAAGAGGCATAGGTTTCAGCAGCGAAACAAAAAATTAGCACTCTCGTTAGAAAAATTTACATTGCCACTTATCTACAGGGCAAATTGATTTTATGAGATTTTGCACGATAACCACTAATTTTAACATAAAGTAGGTGTTTTATTATTAAGAACTTACTCATGTTTTTAATAATAAACGCGTGCTTGGCCCTGGCATTAATATTTGGTATCAGTCGTTAACAAAATTCTACCTATTTCACCCTATAATCAACAAGGTCCACAGTAACATAGCTGTACTCGTAGCTACGTTCTCTGTACTTCTCTGTACATATCTTAAATGCCCCTTTAATTATGACAAAGGCACCGGTCGGGTCTGACCCTGACCTCTCACACCCTCGGGTTAACCGCATCCAGAGCGAGTGTTTCAAAAGTGAGAATAATTAATTTAGTGCTAGTTTTGATTTCAATCCCTTTGGTTAGTTTCAACAACCTTTTGAATAAATAAACGAATCATTTTGAGAGAGTTACCTTTTTATTTTGTCAAGTGTTCAAAAGGTCAGTCTTTAAAGATCAGTGACCGCCATTTAATGACCATAAATAGCGACAGAAATAGTGACAGAATTGCTAACGCTTTCAACTTTATGCCAAAAAAATCAACTTTACCATCATGATACATTGAACATTGCCCACGTGAAAGTTTTGAGAAAGCTTTGAGCAATTTCATTAGAAATTGTATTAGGTACGTATCTGTACAACGGATGTTAGTTTTATGAATATTTTACAACAGAGGGAATTCGGCTTGTCTAATAATGAAATAGGTATTTTATTAGACAAGACGGAGACGAGATTCTTGCTGGAAAATTTGACATAACAGCAAACTTATCACTATAATAAAAATAATTGATATTAATCACTAATATTTAAAAGATATAAAAGTGTAAATTATCAAAAGCGGTTCTTATGGTAAGCGTAATGCGTCGTTTATAAGAATCAAGTACAAGCAAAATACGCTTGAGGCGTTTACATGTTTTCACTTATTGTAATAATTATAAATGACGGTTATTGTTCTTCTCCGAGGAACATATAATTGATAGTTTTTATTATGATGTCCTTATTTTTTAAAACTTACGCGATTCGCACATGTTTCATGGCAAAACGGAACGTCAAGGTAAATAACGAATTAATGTTTTCAGCGCGTTTGAGCCCTGTTTTACCATAAAATATGTGATATCTTTTTAGTATTTTGATAAAATATAGGTACCCACTTGTTACACCTAAATCTAAATGACCCCTATACTATAGTTGACCTCCACACCCAGCTCATGCGGCCGGCTCACGGTGCGGCCCGCGCATGGTACATGGCACATGGCACATGGCTCCACACGAATAATTAATATCTCATATCGCTCCTATAATTAAACGCTCACTTGATAGATTAAATATAATTGGCCAGACATCACTACTATTATATAATTTGATTTATCAATTATTGCTGTCCTTTGACTAATAAACTTTTTATGAGTTATCATTAGTCATGTCCACATGAATAACTAAATTATATCGGACATTGTTAATTAATAAAACGTCGAATACTATCGGTTTGCCTTCCAATATTATTGCTGCCGTCTCTCTAATGATATTTATATAAAGTGTGATTTATAAAGGGCTTGAAATTACGGCAATTTTAGAAAAAATACTTAAAGAAATTCATAAGAAAGATTTTGCCAATATTAGTTATTGAACATTGAATAAAAAAATTATACTTATTTTTCCTTCAAAATCAACTCGTACGTATACGATTTCTAGCGACGGTATTTTTTTTTTTATGTTAAAATGCTGTTTTTGTTATTACAAAAATTGGTCACATTATGTGCTTTCAACATTTTAAGTGTGGTAGTTCCGGAGATGACCCAGAAGATTTAAAATGACACGTGTATAAGGCTGTGTACAAATATGATCTAAGGCCTGTTATTTACTCCCATAACTTAAACAAGTATATAAACTGGATCCCAACTAAATTCCTCAGATCTCAGTAGAGTCCGAGTTGTGGCCTCAAGGTGACCTCTAAGTAACTCCGGTAAAGGCAGAGGGTCAAATTGCAGCCTCTCTCTCTGCATAGTTCCAAAACTTGGGCTCAAATTAAAACGAGTTAGTTAAGTTATTCTGGTTATGAAATTGGAATTAAAGTTATGTCAACCGCGGTTTGTAAGTTTTGCACGAATTGATGTTGTTTGTTCAATGTTCACTCGCTTGCTTTCACGTAAAACTTTCTAAATAGGTATTATATTGGTACCTTCTGCTTATTATAAAAGTTGCCATATTAGTATCTATTATATTTTATAAGCTTTTGTTTAATAAATACTGCCGATCACACTGCTTGATCTGAGAATTGCAGTCGGTAACTCATTCCTGGCTTCGGTTCCCAAGCCAGGCAAAATGTTTTTGGATTTTTCCATTAGGAATTTTTCATTGACAGCCTGGAGTCTGGAATTGTGTCCGGTTAATAGCAATAATATAATATAATAATATATTTAATAAAATATGGGACAACTTCCACACACGGTCATCTGGTCCCAAACTAGGCTCAAAGCCTGTACTATGTTAACCAGCTGACTGATATACATACTTATATAATCTTATAACACCCAGACATATTCATGCACACAAATGTTTGACCTGGCCGGGGATCGAACCCGGGCCCTGCGGCACAGAAAGCAGAGTTACTACCATCTGAGCCAATGAGGCTGTCAATAAAAATATTATAAGGCGACCTATTATAAGAGTCCTGGGTTCATACACTTCTGCTTAACCCTTCGGGGAAAAGGCGTGATTATATGTTATTAATGGTGAAAAATCATTCCATACAAAATGTATCGGCCGATCGGTTACTTTGCTATTATTATCTTAAAATAAACTTAATAAAAGTGGTTACCTGTGATATCCTATCCTACTTCCTACTAATATTATAAATCTCCAATTTCAGTAAAATGTATAACTTGCGTGTTTAATAGGGAACAGAACACTAGCGAGTTCTAACTCACCTCCAGCGACATTTATTGCGGTTTTGGTTAGATCGATGGATAGATGAATGTTTGTTACTCTTTCACGCCTAAACTACTGAACAGATTAGGCTGAAATTTGGTATGAAGGTAGCTTACACCCTGCAATAACACATAGGGTACTTTTTCCCCGATATTCCCACGGGAACGATGTCTATATCTATGTCTGTGTATGTATAATATTAGGTATTACTGTGTTCCGGTCTGGGCAGGCATTGGGTAGGGCAATGTTACCAGCGAAATTACTGGGCATGACGAGTTTTAACAACTAACATCACGGGGTGACAGGCACAGTGCAGTGCCACGCAGAATTTTGAATATTAAAACACTGGGTGGCACTGTGTCTGATATGGGCAATCATGATGCTTATACCATGAGGCACCTGATTTGCTCTTCTTGTCACTCACTATCATAAAAATAGGTATAAGTTTACTAACTCTTGTACTTTACGTTCATAAAATTGCAAGCCGTGAACGTTACCAGCCTTCACACATTTTGTATTCGTTCCAAAAGGAGCGTTGTGCGAAAAATAAGTCGGAAAAGCTCCAACGCGATCCGTCTGCCGCCGCGTCGCCTTAAAAACCGTATTTCCATTACAAAGGCGAAAAAATCAGAACCCTTTTACAGGCACACTTGTCAGTTAATAGCTTGTAGACAAAGGTGTTTTGCATGACAAAGACGACAATAACCAGTTGTGTACAAGAAAGAAAGAGAGAGAGCATCGCGCCTTTGACGACATTCGATAAGTGAAAAGCATCGCGATTATTTCGACCAAATGGAAGAGTGTAAATGGATTCTTTATCGCCGCCATCTTGGATGTTTATTTACTCGCGTTCTGTCTTCAACTGCCACTGAAGGAGCTTTCTAAATTTTCAGATAAATGGTTTAAGATACGTTAAATTCACTAATAGGCAATGGGAGATTAACTGTACGCCATAATGTTAGTATATTTCACAGAAAACGCATTAATAGAAAACAATTGAATCTATTGATATCTTAAAGAAAGATTTTAATTACCTATGTCTTATTATTATAAGCGACATTAATACATAGCATTATATTATTATACAGTGGCATAATATATCCAAATCTTATCTTTTTATTGCCTCTAGAGTTTAGAGTTATATTAAAAACAATTAACTTATTACACGTATTTCATAAACGTCAAATTACATTTCGTTTTCCGTTTGTCGGACTTCCAAACCAAACTCGTCAACAAACTCCTGAAGTTATTTCTATTTCGCTACCCGACGTTTATTATAATACCTCCAATGTGTAACGAAGCTGAAAATCTATTTGGGACGATGGCGGTTTTGAGTTAACACGCATCGTCTAATCTAAAAGGTAGAAAATAAAAATTTTACCTTCGTCAAATCATAGCCCCAGAGAGTAGATAGCGGCGTACAGACGTCACAAGCGCATTAATTCAACTTTTAATGGATACTGGCCCGAAGCCTCCCTGAGGACAACCTTTGTCATCGACTTCGATGTGGGTCGTTATCATTTGAATTTTATCCACCGACCTCCTGCTCGCTACTATTTTTTTATGAAATAGCTTTTCTGTTTGTTTGACTCCGATTTATTTTCACAATACATCGTGTTAATGTATGGAAATTTGGAAAATTGTGCGAGAATCGAGTTGAATATAATTTGGTTATACTGCGAGCGATTCTGTTTTGATTCAATTGTATGTAAAACATTATTATTAAAATTCCATATTCAGGACTCTGATTAAACAAAATACTTTTAACTAAAAACCAACCGTAATCATAAAAACAATAACTAAATCATAAAATTACGATTGTGTTATAACTTGATCTCAAACCTTAACAAAACATGTATTGGTTCACGCCCTCTCAGAGGTCATGCGTATGTAGGCAGTAGGCACAAATTGTTTGAATAGCTGCAATCAGGCAAGTCTGTGGCCGTCTATAATCACTGCCAATTACTGAATTAGTGTCTCAATGCGGGTAGTTTCATACTAGTATCCAGAACATTGACTCCATAATATTGACCCGCGTGTATTCACTTATATTATGTGAACTGTGGCTCATATTTATCATTTTTTCCATTATTATGCCATAGATTTTTTTACAATTTGCATATTGCGTGCTTAAGACTTCTGAAATATTTTTTAAAATTTACTGAAATTTTCAATTTTACGTAAATGTAAATTAATTTCAAACGAATACCAAATTATTCATTTGGAGAAATGATTGCATGCATATTGTTATGTTTGTTATTTAATTGAAAATCATATTAATTTTCGGCCTTAAGAACCTTTCGCAAGCCTTTTAAACACAACAATATTATAACCGCTACCTCATGCCCTCATCAGGCAAACCTCACATAACACTCAATATCATTTTAAAGGTCGCGTGTATTCAGCCTCTAGGTGAATGGCGCTACCAATAAATACCATAAAGTTACGAGAATCATTTGTAATGCCGGAACAAATGAAATCCAAGGTCTGCAGGTACCTTTATACAAGTAGATCATCGACAAAGGCACTGTTTGTTTTGTAACAATCGCAGTTGTGTTTTGTCAGCCGGCGGTCCTGCTTTATGCCTCAGGCTAGCTGATAATACCTGAACTGAACTAAGCAGATAATATAAGTTTAATATAGGTTGATAGTTTACTTGATAGCAGTTCGATAGCATGTGACGTAATACACGTATCATGCCTAATTAATCGTAAGGTATTTGTTACTAATCATTTACTAAAACTAAAGCTGGTGAAGTGTGGGTCTACTATGGGATTATGTCATGGGTACACATTTAATCTATTTGAAAAAGAAAGCGTCATGTTATGTTATACTTAAACTGAATTTAGTTCTCTTTTTATTCATTTTTCTTGGAGTTGGTAGTCATCTTGATCGCACGGTTGAGTCGCCACCTTTAATTTAATTCAAGTAAGCAGTTTTTCTATTAAAAAACAATAAATACTAATAACAAAAGAGAAAGATGTGATCATGATATTCGTCTGATATAAAAAGTTTATCTCTGAAACTTCAATGCGACGTCTTATTCAATAGCTCTTTGGACACCTTGGTCACCCGCCCTAGAGCATATTATGTTGTTAAGCCTTGTAAGCTCACGTATCTGAACTTCCTATAAATAGTCTTCATTGAACGAGTAACTAAGTCGTTACTTCAATAACTATATTGTATAACAGAAGAGTAATGAACAGTGAATACATGTTTACCTTACGCCCATGTGACGGTAGCAAAACGGGCAAGCCACATAATATTATTTTGAATAAGGTGTAGAGTTTATGAAGATAGGGCTTGTAGAGTTAGGGCGTGTAGAGTAAGAAGCTTGGCTCTACATGAGATCTGATAACTTTGTCAGGGCGAGCTATATGGTCTCGTCTTGGCAACATTTTACATGAAAATGTTTTTGGTGGGATATTAAATATTAAATATCTCTTACATCTTACCTGTTACCTTGTAATAACACCGATCGATATGACAGCATTCAGGGTCAAACTTCCGATGAAAATTCCGTTTGCTTTTACAAAATAATATGAATTCAGTCGATGTCTGATTTCCCCGGAAGCTGCGCTCACGGTCCATCTAACTAAAGGATAACCTTCGTCTCATTATACGAGAACAGTTAGCTTGTCTGTCAATCCACCAAATTAAACGATTTTGTTAACACAAAGCTACGGAAATACCTCCATTAAACAAACTTTAATACAATAGATACCATAGTGTCACAATTGACCAAAATAAATAAATATGTCCACGTCAAATGTCGGCGCACGCTACATACTGCCCAGAGAACAAACCATACTGCGTACATGGCTTTCGGTGACAACTCTTTCAATATAAATAATAATTAAGCTTTTTTTATTACGTAAGTAGAGACTGTGGTAGAGCTGACATCCATATTAGGTTTCAACTCGTAGCTGCCACAGAGTGTGTACCTATATTGTCAGCCACTTCGTAAAACAATTACTGTAGCGTTTGTTTGGGAGTAGGTGTCCAGTGAATGTACTACTGTATTATACATTGCTTTAATAAGAATATTGCAGCTAAGTATTTAAAGTATATAATAAAACCTCAATCGGAAATAATATTTGAGTTCTATTTTTGTTGGTTATATTTACGTAAAGGCATGTTTATAAAAGACATCAAATATTGTTTTCTTAGAATCGGATAAGAGGACAATCCGCGCCTTTTTAATCTCGTTACTACTTTCTCTTCACGTCAAAAAGATAACATTTATTTATATTCTTTTAAATATGTATAATATGTAATGTATGTTACTTTATATGTTTAATTTTATCATTCCGATTGATTTAGTGACATTAAAAAAATCGTCTCTCCTCCGGACTGCCTCGGTGGCGTAGAGGGCGCATGCTCGACTGCCAATCAAGAGGTCCCGGGTTCGATCCCCAGGTCAGGCAGTGTTTAAATATTGGATTTTTCCATTAGGAATTATCTCAATAACTGCCTGGAGTCTGGAACTGTGCCCGGTAGATGGCAATAGGCTCGGCCCTATTAATGGGACCAATAACATACTGGCGAAATGTGGGTGTATCTACTATGGGACTGAGTCCTGGGTACACCTCTGCCTACCCCTTCGGGAAAAGACGTGAATATATCTCATATTATGTTAAAAAAATCGTTAATATTAAAATTACGTTTAAACTTGATGAAACCAGTTTAAGGTTTCTATGATTTACACGTCATATGATAATCGTTAAACCGTAGATATTATTGCATAATACCGCCAGTTGAAAACATACTAAAACTTTCTCGATTTTCCTAACTCAATTGTCCTAGGGTCCATCGGATTTTTGAAAGTAAGTACTCTAAAAATAGATTTTTTTATATACTTGTATAAAAGCGATAAGGCCGCCAATTGTTGCACTTTTTCTAGTTTTAATTTTTGATATTTTGTTATATTCTGTATTGTGATACCAATAAAAAGTTATGTACACTATTCTACTATATATTAAATATGTCTGTGTCTCGAGATGATGCCTAAGATGGAGCGGTTTTCTAGAAGATAATTATTCACTCTTCTCTTGAAGACCCCAAGATCGTATTCAGGAAAGACGTAAGCCGGTATACACAAAAAAAAAAGCGAGAAAATCCTACAGTGTTTTCTGAATATGATATTATCATACGAATTAGGTTTTTCGTAATAATAAAATAGAAAAAAAAAAAAAAAAAATAGTTAAGAAAAAATAAATAGTTTCCGCGATTATCCTACGACATCTTACTAATATTATAAATGCGAAAGTTTGTGAGGATGGATGGATGGATGGATTTTTGTTACTTTTTTACGCCAAAACTACTGAACTGACTACTGACTGAAATTTGGTATAGCTTAGACCCAGGAATAACACATGGGGTACTTTTTTTCACAGTATTTCCACGGGAACGAAGACTACGCGGGTACAGCTAGTATTCTATAAAGTTATCAAGATAATATAAAGGCCATACAGAGAGGTAATGTAGCTAGTTTTTTGGGCACCTTACCTGCAGGAGGCGACCTAAATGATATTTTTTATTTATAATTTATGTTAAGTTATTAGTTGAATTGTTTTATTTAATTATGTTTTTTTTATTACCTACACATAAATGCTAATTTAGTTTTCTTATATAATATAATGTATTTAGAAGTCTGTAAGTTATTTAGTATAGTCATGTGTTATTTGAATAAAACATATGTTAAAGTCCAGGACTTTGAATGTTAAAAAGATAATATAAATAATAAGAATAAACAATAATATTATGTCATGTGATTGAAAATATAAACGGTTCAAAAGTGCGACCTTGAACTGTGAACCGTCGAGTCAACGTAAAGACCTCGTAAAGTACCATCCTGTAAATTACTTCCCCTTTGTTGGCACCGTTTTTTAAAATAAGACGGCCATTTCCTCGTCCCGCGGAGTTTGTATCTTTATGTGCCTTCCGTCCCACGTTTACGATTCCAGTGGAAGCGATGCGATGAGCTATTTATCGCTTCCGATAAAATGCCAGTCTTGACTATACTGGCCGGTTTATGATGATTCTACTCTGCTATTCGAGTCTTACAAAATTGTGGTTATTTTACGAGGTAAATATTCGCTTTTGTTTCTATCAAGCGCAGTGAATAAGCGAACATAGCGATGGAAGAAGAGAAAAGTCTTTGAAAGCGCATTTGTTTACATATTGTTGCTTAGAACACTGTCTCGTTTAAAGGAAATAACGTACGCACAAAGATAAATAATCATTTATTTAAATATTTGGACCAAATTATTATAGATAGGTAATATAGTATATCTCTCTTACATTATACGTAGAACATGTTTGTTCATGTGAACACGCCACAGACAACTTAACCTGAGGACTTCCTTTGGGCGGATATTGTTTCACCGAGGTTACGCAGTAACACTGCAAAACAGTCGCAACATACAAATTCATGCTTTGGTGACGTAGTCGATTACATGGGATGCCTACTATGGGCATCCCATGTTCGACAGCCTCGTTGGCTCAGATGGTAGTAACTCTGCTTTCTGTGCCGCAGGCCCCGGGTTCGATCCCCGGCCAGGTCAAACATTTGTGTGCATGAACATGTCTGTTTGATCTGTGTCTGGGTGTTATAAGCTTATATAAGTATGTATATCAGTCATCTGGTTACCAAAGTACAGGCTTCTAGCCTAGTTTGGGACCAGATGACCGTGTGTGGAAGTTGTCCCATATTATTATTATTATTATTATTGAGTCCTGGGTACATCTCTGCCTAGCCCTTTGGGAAAAGGCGTGATTGTTTGTTATGTCGTGTAAAATTTACCAAATCGGAGTCTTTTAGGTTAAGTTACCTATGGTACACGCACTCGCAAGTGACACCGCAATCTGTTACCATGGATTACGGTGACGTACGCCGATAAAATCCCTTGTGCATTATATTTTTATTTAATTTCAACACATCCAGTCGTTATAAACGAGCGTGCGATAAATAAACGCGGCTTGGCGATGTGTGCAGGTGATATTGTGGGTTTGTTTGCTTTTTATAAATCGTCGGGATCTAATGCGTTGGAGGTCTTTCGAGTGGATGGTGTTGTATAATCTGATAAAAGAGGTTCCCGCATCTAGCGGTAATCTAGATAACCTAGGGTAACCAAAGCTTATATTCCGTCTAATAGCTTAAGACTATGCCTCTGTGGCATAGAGGGCGCATGCTCGACTGCCAATCAAGAGGTCCCGGGTTCGGTCCCCAGGTGAGGCAAAGTGATATATATTGGATTTTCCATTAGGAATTATCTCAATAACTGCCTGGAGTCTGGAACTGTACCCGGTAGATGGCAATAGGCTCGCCCCCTATTACATGGGACCAATGACATACCGGCGAAATGTGGGTGTATCTACTATGGGACTGAGTCTTTGGTACACCTCTGCCTACCCCTTTGGGAAAAAACGTGTGAATATATGTTATGTAATAGCTTAAGGTAAGGTAAGATAAGTGTGCTCACAAAACATAATATTATCAATATTGAATGAATGAATAGTTGATATTATAAATATCATGTACATATTATAGGCGGACAGTTAGATAGAGTTCGGTGCGCTTCATTATAATCTTGTAGATCAATAACAAGGAATTACGGCGAAAAGAGGTACATAAAATTATATCTATTATTATTTTTTTTTAAATTTATAGTCATTAAAATATTGTGCCCAAGGACACGTGAACATGTGAATGTGTTATGTTGAACTAACTTATTTTATTTATTTTATTTGGTAACATTGCCCTTCAGACCGGAACACAGTAATGTTTGCACATTACTGCTTGGCGGATGAATAACTGGCAAAGGTGTGGTACTTCCCCAGGCGGCCCCCTGCAAAAGAGGCCTACCACTGCAACACTATTTTATACTAGTCTACACTATTCTACACTATTTTATTGCAAATGTCGAAGTAATAAATACATAGGTAAAAATATTCTGAAATCTTACCTCAACAAAAGTCCTATAAATGTAACAGAAAACGTTGGTGTAAATATATAAATATAGTCCGAAGATTTCTGATTATTTATAAAGATTTGAGAAGTTATCTGGTAACTTTGCTCGACCAATCCTACCAATATACGCAACAGACGCTCCGTTTTCGGTACTGGTGCCGGCTACCAGATCCACCAACTCACACAAACACAACACCGACCTCGCCGGCGAGCTCGAAGATCTCTCAGATAAGTTAGTATCTCTCCAATTAATCAAACAGATTAAACCATTGATATGGCTCTAGGACACTCCCCTTCTGGGGTGCCAGGGCAAGTCTGACCCCACGTATTCTGGCGACGGCCCAAGCCGAGGTTCGTACCGTCTAGGTGCCCTTGTGCTAGTCGCCCTTAAACTTTGGGTCGAGCGCCTCCTGCGCTCACCACTGCCCGGTAAAGCTATAGAGGCCATCTGAGGCCAACCGCATAGGTCATTTAAAAAAAAAAACCTTAGTTTTCGTATACATTTTAAACTCATTATGAAAATAACTAGAGTTTCACATATTTGTGTGAAGTTACGACTAACGGTGTGTCTATAAAAATAAAACTAAGAAATTCCAAACAAGGTATAGTAGGTTAAGTAATTTGCAAAAATGTGCATGCAAGCTCATAAAATACGTTGTTTATCACAAGGAACGAGTTAGATCACGTACGTCCTGAGGTCTCGACTGGGGTACTAATGTACGTACGGTCACGTGACGTATATAATAAAAATAAGGCTCGCCCCCCACGTGCGGCTTATTAACGTCGGTCACGAACCGCGCCGTTTGTTGGCCGAGTGGGCGATTAATCAACAACATCATATTCATTTGTGAAATTTGTTGTTACAGTGAAAAATTACATCGTTTAGGAGAAATGTTTGTAGGAAATATTTATTATAAATAGCTTACGTTACGGATGAACCGAGAGTAGGATACGGTACGAATATAAATACAGCACAACACCTTTAAAGATTATTGAAACAATATAATATAAAATAATTTAAATTATTTTGTGCCTTACTTGAGTAGTAAACAATATACATAATATAAAACCTTTTACTTACTTTACTTTTACTTTGACTGCCTCGGTGGCGTAGTGAACGCATGCTCGACTGCCAATCAAGAGGTCCCGGGTTCGATCCCCAGGTCAGGCAAAGTGTTAAATATTGGATTTTTCCATTAGGAATTATCTCAATAACTGCCTGGAGTCTGGAACTGTGCCCGGTAGATGGCAATAGGCTCGCCCCCTATTACATGGGACCAATAACATACTGGCAAAATGTGGGTGTATCTACTACGGGACTGAGTCCTGGGTACACCTCTGCCTACCCCTTCGGGAAAAAAGCGTGAATGTATGTTATGTTTAAAACCTTTTACAATCGTTCCACCACTACCAACAAATTCAATAATAAAAAACTTATATTAAGAATACAATCGAGCGCAAAACTAACAAATAAAGCATCTCTTCATAAACGTAAAATCAAGTACAAAATTGAAAAAGCACATAGAAACTTAGGCAAGCACATCCCGGAAAATGAAGAGGAATAACATTCGTATTCAAAAGTGGGAAAAATCGATGGCCCGGAGCCAGCGGACCAAGAAAGATTATTGTTTGAGCCTCGTATGCAGCCCGCGCGCCGCCCCGTCGGACTACAGACTGATCACAACTGGAACACTGTATGCGAACATTTTATCGTGAGGTTATAGTAAAAAAACTGATGAGACACGAGTACACTCGTATTTATTTTTCTAAAAATTCCCAAATGAAAGTACTGTTGGATTTGTTCTATATACCTTTATATATAATTATTTGAAGCAGTTTTAGCGGTTTTAGTAAGTATACTGGATGTAGGGTTTCATTACCTATTACTATATCGCAAACATCAATTAGTAAGCGCAATTTTTTTTGTAAAATTTTACGGTTTTGGGATTTCTTCCTTTACTCGTGACTTAAAATCTGGCTTTTAATAAATTTCATGATGCTGGATCAACAAGAATTACCCTGGAGATTTTAGCCCGTGATGCAGAGTATAGAGAAGTGTGCGGTTAAATGGGCTGTATCATTTGGTTGCGTTGACTTAAAAGTTTGATTTTCTTACAGAAGCAATGGACTGTGGACTTGAGTTGTTGACATGAGTTTCAACTTGATACCTCAGCGAGTTCCTGATAAAAAGTGTCTTGACCGACGGACAGACCGACCGACAACAAAGTGATCATTTACGGGTTCCTTTTTTTCCTTTTGAGGTACGAAATCCTAAAAAAACAGGAAAACCATTTATCTACGTGTCATGCTAGACCGGCTGCTTCTGAATTACTAAAATTGTATGATGTTTTAGGCGGTATATTATTGTATGAATCCATAATTAGTGCCGATGCATAAAATATGAACACATACAATATTGATAAATGAGGGGACAATAGATTCGTTGTTATGGTGCGAGTACACTTGCAGTCATACTTTAATCTTTTTTAGTTTTTTCGTAAGTGTTTGAAGCCAGTTCATTGGTTCAAATCATTTGCCATTGTAAATTGTTTACATTATTACTCGTAGATGAAATAATTGGAAAAACATCTTTGAAGAGTCACATACAGAGTTCCAAGTGATGAGAGTGTTCGCTTTCTCTTTGCTTTGTTTTAGTCGTGGCCAGCTGGTTAATAACTCCAAGTGTGTGAGTGTGTGTTCAACGTATACACATGCATTCATGTGTAGTTGTACTGACCGCAATAATATTACAAACTACCAATGGAAATTCACTTTGTACGTATTTATAGAGCAGCGTTTTCAAGCAAAACTGTGCTCTCATGACACTCTTCTACTATTTTTCACTTTATCTATGTCCGGGCCCGTCACACTACACATGTCACACATCAACTTCAAACTTTTAATAATGTCAAATGCATCTTACCTGTGCATGTGTAGTGCCAATTCAATTCATAAACACCCAAGTGAAGTGCCTTCAATATTTTAGTTAACTATTTGTGATCTGTGAAAGTTGGACTTATCTATGAACTTTGGCACCTGTCATTAGAAGAAACTTCAAAAACGTCTTCCGGGCACTGGGTCATCCGGTCATTGCCCCCACTCATTCTACATTCTGTGCTTCAATGTCAAGGCTACGAGGTACGTGCCATCTAATCAGTGACTTGCAATTAATTTAATTTCAAAGTGAAAGTTTTTATCTAAAACTTATCAAAATCGGCAACAAAATAGTCACCTGCGCGCCGAAGCGACAGTGAATCCGCTAAAGATTCTACAATCTATATAAATGTGATACTTTAAGATAAAGTTTGGTGTAAAGGTTAAATCCTACAATAAGAAAGAGTATTTTTAGGATGTCAAACCGCGGAACACTCTTAGTCAAATGAATGAAATGAAATGAAATACCTTTATGGAAAAGGAATAAACGCTGCAGTAAAGTAAAATCAGCATTAAACAAGAACACTTTGTTGCGGTCAGTACTTACAGGCTCCATAAGCATACATGTAAGCGTGCTCTGTAATCAACCGCGCTAGTTAATTCAAGCAAGGAAGCGAAAAAGCGCTTCATAATAAAAAGGACAAAATTAGAATGTGGCGCTCGAAAACGGATGAGGTAAAGGATTTTAAGATATTCGTAGTCCGTGGAATATTAGTTCGAGAATTTTCTAGTTTACTCCGAAATAATGGAGGTAGTTGCTTGCTAAGAGAAACGTGAGGAAATAGAAATGCTTCGCGAATTCCAAATCATTCTGAAGTACACCGAAATTAAATACACAGTTATTTCAGCACAAAAGAGATGTTATTTTTGTCGGGTCGATGACAAAAAATGATGTCAGAGTTTTATGGTCTAGTTCCGGCTCTGACACGAATGACATGACTGTCGTCTATAAAGGCAGTCATCAGGACAGTTTTACGTGCCTTCTCGAGTGTCATAGAAACCTGATGATACTACACAAATGGTCAACCATCCAAGAAGGATGTACAGGCTGGTTAGACGTTGCTATAAAGACTGGTTATGAAGTAGAAACCTGTTAGCGATCAATCAGAAATTTCTGAGTAAGCTACGACACTGCCACTTCAAAGGAAAAAGTAATAAAGCGAACAGAAGAAATATTATCGTTTAAAAAAATATTAGAAGCAAGCAAAGTTATGTGTCCAAAAATAATAACAATCTTATTCGTTTCAGCCAAACTCCTTTCCAAGGATATAATAAAGAACATAACAGTAATTTTGAATGGGCGGCCGATGCTATCGGAGGAAACTACTTACGTAACATTTTTATAGGCTTGCGTCTGACCCCTCCTCCTCTGATGGAAAGCCCATTTGAGAAGATTCAATAGCACCTCGATGGGTTTTAATCTTCGAACAATATCTGGCCTAAAAACCACGCGATAGATTTTCAAAAAATTTTCTCACAAATGAATTTTACCAATTACACTGCTCCGAATCCATAATGATAGGTTTGTCGAAGTTGACCTTACATGACCTTAGATACCGTGCATGGTGAACGTTTGCAACTTGATCTGACGCTGCTGTCCACTTATCTAGTAGAGAAACTGGAACAATTGTAACCATGTACCATTTCACACATCTTATTCAAACTTAGAAAAGCTTTTAGAAAGCCAGAAACGAAAAGGTATATTTTTACTTCCAATAATAGATTCCACGTAGATAGAATTCATGACCTCGGAGGGCACGCGGCTAGAGAAATCTATTTTCTATAATGCCCGGGATAAAGAATTGCCGTTCCTGGACCGGCATTTTAAATTCGGCCTCGGTTTAGTATTGCAGGCGACAGTTTAGACATCACTTCTCTGCAACGCAACACTGCAATTTCCTTTTATACAAGCGGCTACATCCTATATTATAAAATTAAATGTTTACATTCTACTACGATTTCATTTAATATCCTGAACGTAGGCTTTGTTTCACCAACAACTTTAACTTAAATGGCCGTTATATCCGTTAAAACAATATTACGCGTTGCACCATTTTTAAAACTTATTGTTAAAATAACGTTAAACTTAACGTGCAGCGCGTAATTCAAGTATTGGTCATACATAGATTTGATAGTCGGTTAAGCAGTGGTAGTTGTTAAAATTAATTGGTGCAACCCAGCCTTACAAATGTCTAAAGTAGAGAGTAGAGACGTATTATTAGAAGCATATTACACGAAAATGTATGACAGAATTTCCTAAATTATACGTAAGGAGTAATAAGAACTCGTAGTTAAACCAGTGTGACTTTGTTCTAACTTCAAGTGAAATGTAATGACAAAATTCAAGTGAAAGGATATAATCTAAACGCAGGTAGCACTTTCTAGCAATTAATAATTACTGTACAGATATTTCCCTGCGAATGAACCCTAAGGCTTCGTCTCACAATCTCGACATACGAGTAATTATAAATAACAATTGTTTATTAATGTTGGTTTAATAATAAAGAAACATGTTATAGTTAAATTCAATCCAAAGTTCCAAAGGCAGAGCCGCGCCATCTGCGGCCTTACATCCTCAAACTTTAATTAAAAATCGTAAAGTGTCGACTGTATCCGTAGAATCAATTGGATGTACGGTTCGCCGCAGATTGGAGAATGCGCTGTCGGATCACACGATACCTTTTCCTCGATTTTCGTCGATTCGCCGTATTAACGAAGCTAACAAGTGGCCGGCGGGGGCATTTTTTCCGTATGTTTTACGCGTTTTTTCGTCCCCGACCTTCGTTAATACCGGCCTGTGAATTTTTTCGACGAGCCGGCAGCCATTTTTGCCGTAAAAAATAAAAGATGCACGTATGACACTGCGTGTGTGGGATATTTGGTTGCGGAACATTTTTGGAGCTCGTTTGAAAGGCTCTTGTTAGTTGTAGACGTGGCTCGGTACTCAGGACTCGGGACTCGGGTCTCGGGTCTCGGGACTCGGCCGGATGGACTTAATATTCAAACTTCACACGGTGCGACCCGCTCTATCTTTATAACATGCTTTTCACGAAAGCACGTAACGTTTTCGCTTTAAATTATTTATTTAAAAAGCTTGTTAGGATTTAGAAATTATTTACACACTTTATTAGTTTAAATATTTTTAATAAACGCCAGGTCTCTCATTAAATTCTCAATCTGCTACCGTTATATTGTTAGATTAAGATTTACATGTTCGTAACCCTCCGCCCTCAGCTCGGGCGAGGAGAGCACTGCTCCGGTCACCGGTGTCACTAACGACTACTATCCACAAGATGCACCATCATTATTAAACTACCATATTTTACAGCTTTCTGTTTAACTACTACTCTTATACAGGCTAGTTAAGGTATATTAATACTGAAAGGTCGACAATAAAGCGTAGAATTAATAATTTCATCTTTATAGTTCGAATACTGGAGTTTAATTATAAATTTGTATTAATTAATAATAAAGTTTAATTAAATTTAGTCGTATTGACATAACATAACATACCATAACATACATTCACGCCTTTTTCCCGAAGGGGTAGGCAGAGGTGTACCCAGGACTCAGTCCCATAGTAGATACACCCACATTTCGCCAGTATGTTATTGGTCCCATGTAATAGGGGGCGAGCCTATTGCCATCTACCGGGCACAGTTCCAGACTCCAGGCAGCTATTGAGATAATTCCTAATGGAAAAATCCATTATTTAACACTATGCCTGACCTGGGGATCGAACCCGGGACCTCTTGATTGGCAGTCGAGCATGCGCCCACTACGCCACCGAGGCAGTGGTATTGACGACTACCTATATACTTCTTAGTACCCTCTTGTGTAAGCTCAGAAAAGAGGTTTTAATAAAACATGGTGTGCCAAATGTGTAGAAACCCAAAGTATTAAAATTTAACGAGCAAATAAGCGACGGCTTTTCCAGGGAGTACCTATTTATTCTACTTTTACTTGACTATTTTGCTGGAATATGTTACAAGAGTTTCACATCGTTTTCATTCGAATTCTGTGAGGTTTTGTAAAGAGATGATTACAAAATAATATATAAGAATAAGAGAAAACTTGGCAAAAATATTACGATACCAGACCTGCTAGTGAATTTTTTTTTTCTTGACTTAGTCATTACATAGGACCACATAATTAGGACCTTATATCCTCCCTGTAATATTAATGTTACAAATAACACTCCGTACCGAAAGGTATATAATTTACTAATCCAATGTAAATTAAAAGCCCCTAAATAAAGTATAATAAGTGTAATCGAATTCGATCCGTTCTAAATACGAGTTCAATCTCTTTAATTTCAAATAGATCACATTTGTTTTCAACAAACGGTCGGAATTCTCATTGATCGGTACATAAGTGGGGTTCTCGCAACCCGAAACTTGGTTCCGTACGCCTTTATCAATATCATCTGAGCACCGGCCAAATGAAAGAATCTCGGCTATTCACAAAAAGCCGTAGAATGGGAAAAGAAATTTAGAAAAGGCGACCTTTTCTTCGCTCAGATGTTTATCTCGGGGTCTTTACTGTGCTCGGCCTTTACCGCGACCATCGACCATTTGTATTTATGACTGATTCTCTGATACCAACAACATACATAACGTGTGTCCTATTTGACGTTATTGATCGATTGCTTTATTTTTTGTACCATAACATGGAAACGTTTTAAATTTATCATCACTGGCCGTGACGAGTTTCAACAACTAATATCTCAGGGTGACAGGCGCAGTGCAGTGCCGCGCAGTATTTTGAATTTTAACACTGGGTGGCACTGTGCCTGATATGGGCGATCATGATGCTTACCATCAGGCACCTGATATGCCCCACTATACGGAACCATTTATTACGGAGTTTGAAATCCGAGAGAAAAATAGGTGATATATCAAAGGAAACAATATAACAAATATTAATTGTTATGACTTGCAACAATCGTGCTATTTCGAGGTGTTTTCTATTTTTACGGTCGTTAAGTGGTTCCAAGAGGGGAGGAAGGTGAATTGTGGAGTGGAGTTATTTATTTTTTATTTCTTGAAATTAAACTATTTCTGTGCTTCTTGCCTTATTTTGGGAAGTTGTTTATTTCGAAGCTATTCTATTTTTAATTTAAAAGTATGCTTTTTCATAGCAATAGTATAAGAAAATTTTGGATAAACAAGTTGAAGTAGAAACATAACTTTAACGTAATATTAAGTAACATAGGTAAATATTGTATTAAGCCTAAATTATAAATAAATAAATAAATAAAATAAAAAGCCTTTATTGCTGTTTATAATTTACATTTGATGTGCCTAAATAAATATTTTTATTATCGGCAAACGTACTTAGTTAGGTACAGCTTGTCTCGCGACATAGGCCTCCTCTAAAGATTTCCATTCTATTCTGTCCTTGGCTGTACGGGTCCATGTTGGGCCCGCTATTTTCTTGATGTCGTCTTCCCATCTCATAGTCTGTCTACCTCTATTTCTTTTGCTTTCTCGTGGGTACCATTCAGTTATTAGTCTTGTCCATTTCTCTTTCCTTTCTCTCATCATATGTCCTGTCCATCTCCACTTTAGTTGTTTGAAAGTTGTGTAAGCATTTTTAAAATTTGTTCTCTTTTTAATGTCTTTTATTTTTACTCGATCTTTTCTCTTTACTCCTATTGTGCTTCTTTCTATGCCATTTTGACAAACTTTTATTTTATTTGCGAGTTGATCTGTCAATGCCCACGTTTGACACTCATAAAGTAAACACGGTAGAATACATATATTAAATACTTTACTCTTTTCTTTCATAGGCATTTCTTTATTCTTCATTACCTCGCTAAGTGACCAGAATCGTTTCCAAGTATTAGTTATTCTTCTTTCCAATTCTTTTTGCATGCATTCTTCAGTAGAAATTAACTGTCCTAAGTATATGTATTCCTTTACGTATTCAATTTGCTCATTATTTACTTTTATGACTTCTCTTTGTGAGGAATTTGACATTATTTTGGTTTTTGTTAAGTTCATTGACAGACCTGCCTTGTCACTTTCCTCCGCAAGTTGTTGTAACATTATTTCTAGTTTTTTCGGGCATTCAGAAAATAAAATTAAATCGTCAGCAAATCGTAGATGGTTTAGTTTTTCACCATTTATATTTATTCCTTCACTCATCCATGTCAGGTTCCTAAATATAATTTCTAGGACGGCGGAAAATAGCTTAGGTGATATAGGGTCTCCTTGGCGTACACCTCTTCTAATAGGGAATTCGTCACCTGTAGATTCTAACTTGACTTGCGCAGTACTCTTTGCATATAATATGTTTTTAAGTATTCGTATGTATTTTGTTGGTACCCCTTGAGTTTCAAGTTCCCAAATAAATCCATGCTCTAATGTGTCGAATGCTTTATTAAAATCAACAAATCCCAGATAGTATGTTTTGTTATATTCCTTGAATTTTTGTAGTATTTGTCTAAGGGTGTGTATGTGGTCTATCTTGGAAAAATTTCTACGGAACCCGGCTTGTTCTTTAGGCTGATTTTCTTCAAGAGTAATGGTAATTCTGGATAGTACAATTTTCGAAAATATCTTATAAACATTAGACATTAAGCTAATGGGTCGATAATTTCCTATATCTCCTTTATCACCTTTTTTATGTAACAATACAATTGTCGATTTAGTCCAGTCCTCAGGAATATTTTCCGTATTGATGATTTCGTTAAATATACATGTTAGTTTTGGAGCCACCACTGGTAATGTAGTTTTTAGTAATTCATTTGTAATGAGATCCGATCCAGGAGCTTTGTCATACTTTTGTGTACAGATTGCTTTTATGACTTCTTCTTTTATTATTTCCGGTACTTGTTCTTCATCGGTTGGAGTATAATATTCTTTTACGGCTTGTCCCACCTTTTGACTTTGATACAAATTTCGGTAATATTCAGTAGCAATTTTTAATATATCTGGTCTTTTACCTGTAATTTTACCATCTTTGTTTCTCATACTTGGTATCCAATCTTTTTTGTGATTTAGTTCTTTCAGTGCCTTTTTTATTCCTCCTGTTTTTTCTATATAATCTTTCATCGTATTGAACCGTTTTCTTTTTCTTTCTTTCCTCAATTGTTCGCTAATAGTTTTGCTAATTTCTGTTATTTTAAGACGGTTATCTTTACTTTTCTTTAGCTGTAATAGTGCTTTCCGTTCTTGTAGCAACTGTTTAATTTTAAGTGTAACTTCTTTCTTACTGATTTTATTTGGTTAAGTAATTTATTGTATTTTTCTTGTATTGATAGTATGTGTTCTTTTTTCTCTAGTTCCTCACTATCTAGAGATGTTTGTAGATTCTTAAGAAGTAATTCCGGGTTGCCTGTGTATTGAATAACTGTGTATTTATTTTGCAGTCGTCTTGATTTTTTGGGAAGTGTTCCTGCTAATACAGCCCGAACCATTCTATGGTCTGTATTAAAATTTAAATTGTTTATGATAGATACATCTTTAAAAACCTTTCTATTATTTGACATAATATAGTCTATTTCATTCTTATAATGTCCGTTAGGTGAGATCCATGTCCACTTTTTCGATGTTTTCTTTTTAAAATAGCTATTCAATATACTTAGTTTGTTTTCTAAAGCAAAATTTACTAATCTTGTGCCATTTTTGCTTCTAGTTCTAGACCCATGGCTCCCTATAATACATTCTTCTCCGTTATGTTGCTTTCCTATTTGGCCATTAAAATCTCACATCACTATAACGTTTTTGTGTGCGCTTTAGTATTTCGGAGGTCTTCATAGAATTTTTCTGTTTTTATTATATCATCCTTTTTGTCCGATTCCGTTGGTGAATATGCTTGTATAATAGTCCATTTCTCTTCTTTTTCTCCATTTAAAGGTAGTTTTATATTAAGGATAGCAATGCGTTCTGAGATTCCTCTCAGTTCTTCAATGTTGTTTACGAGATTTCTTCTTACCATGAATCCAACGCCGTACATTCCAGGTGTGTCTCCTTTATAATGTAAAATATAGTTTTCATGATCTTCTATACTTTCTCCAAATCTTCTCACTTCACTTATCCCAATAATATCCCATTTTATTTCCTCTATTGCTAGTTCTAGTTCTTGTAGTTTTTCAGGGGTTCTTAAAGATCGACAGTTGATAGTTGCTATATAAAAATCTTTTGTTTTCTAGCCTAAATTATTTACATATATATACATAATACATACTCTCAGTGTATCCACAAGAGAAATTACCGCTCAACCCTTTCTTAATAAAAAAAATAATATATTTACCTCTAAAATTACTTTTATAATAACTTTGTATTTTGAACCTGAAAGCGTAATTGTTGTTATTATGCCTTCATAATAAGTCTTAGACACGCTCATATTTTTTTCTTCATTTGAGACTATCGAAAATATTGCTGTGTCACTTACAATGAAAAATCTAATCTATATTATAATATACTAGCTGAATCCTGCGCGGCTTCGCACGCGCGCATGGGTTATGTTATGTAGGCAAACTTTCCTTGAAATAAATACGAGAAAATGTTCTACTGGACCCTTCTAGTAGAACTTTTCAAAAACTTAAACCTAGTTGGATGAAAAATGCAAGTATGTGTGTCTAGTCTCAGTCAAAAATATTTACACCAATTTTCATGAGACACAATCCCTTATTTTGATAATACTGATTTCTATTTATTTAAAACGGATATACCTTCCTCCCCTAGAGAAGAAATATTTCAATAATACAAGAGGATTTTGGGTGTTTGATGTTTGACATAAATATTTTTGACATAACGTTTATTTGATATTATTTCACTTGGTATAATTTTTATTTGATATAATTTTCTTTGATATATCGAACTTTTGATAAAAACTTAAATGGTATAATTTTTATTTGACATAATATTCATTTTATATATCAAACTATTGATTATATAAAACATAGTTAATATATAATCGTTATTTGATAAATTTATCAATTATGTAATTACATACTAAAGTTAAAATATCTCTAACGTGTAGATTCATTTTCTGAAATCTTTATCACGGCATAGTCACGTCTGTCGCTTCGCTCCGAGGCCTAAACTTAACCTACAGACAACGGAGTGTTCTGAACTTTATATGACAGGGTTGCGTCTGGCGCTTCGCCGGCCGCTGCCGCGGCACGCTCAGGTCGTTTGCTTGGCTCGCGCGTTGTGATCACAAGTCAAACCTAAACCTAACCTACAGATGGTGGAATATTCTGAACTTTAAATGACAAATCCAGTTAAAAGTCACAAAAGTGATAGTCATCGACATCCACAATAGCCGCGCAGGCCAAGATTACTATGTCGTTTTTACCGATTTTCATGAAACATGCCTTAAAACATTCCTGATAAAGATCGTGTCATCATCATTATCATCATCTCAGCCACAGGACGTCCACTGCTGAACATAGGCCTCCCCCATAGATTTCCATTCAGTCCGGTCGCAAGCGGCCCGCCTCCATCGTGTTCCTGCCGCCTTTATCAGATCGTCTGTCCACCTTGTGGGTGGACGTCCTACGCTGCGCTTGCCGGTTCGTGGTCTCCATTCGAGAACTTTGCAGCCCCATCGGCCATCAGTTCTACGTGCTATGTGCCCTGCCCATTGCCACTTCAACTTACTAATCCGCTGGGCTATGTCGGTAACTTTCGTTCGTCTACGGATCTCCTCATTTCTGATTCGATCTCGCAGAGAGATTCCGAGCATAGCCCTCTCCATAGCTCGTTGCGCTATTTTGAGCCTGCTGATAAGGACCACAGTCAGAGACCACGTTTCAGATCCGTAAGTCATCACTGGTAACACACACTGGTCAAAGACCTTCGACTTGAGGCACTGAGGTATTTTGGACGAGAAGACATTGCGTAGGTTTCCGAACGCTGCCCAGCCTAGTTGGATTCGACGATTGACCTCTTTCTCGAAGTTGGACTTACCGAGTTGGACTGCTTGTCCTAGGTAAACGTATGAGTCAACAACTTCTAGAATCGAGTTCCCAACCGATACTGGGGTCGGCACAACATGGGCATTACACATCACCTTCGTCTTCTCCATGTTCATTTTAAGACCGACCCGTTGAGAAACTCGATTGAGGTCTTCGAGCATCGTGCCGAGATCTTCCATCGAATCTGCCATGACTACGATGTCGTCGGCAAACCGAAGGTGAGTGATGTATTCGCCATTAATATTGATGCCGTGTCTTTGCCAATCCAGAAGCTTGAAGGCGTCCTCCATTGCGGCAGTAAACAGTTTCGGAGATATGACGTCTCCCTGTCTTACGCCTCTTTCCAACGGGATCGCCTTCGAACTCTGGTCCTGTACTCGAATCGACATAGTGGCGTTACTATACAAGCACTTCAACACTTCGATATACCGATAGTCAATATGGCATCGTTGGAGAGACTCGAGCACCGCCCATGTCTCGATCGAATCAAAGGCCTTCTCATAGTCCACGAACGCTAAACATAGTGGCAAGTTATACTCTTCGGTCTTCTGTATAACTTGACGCAGCGTGTAGATGTGGTCTATGGTACTGTAGCCTTTTCGGAAACCGGCTTGCTCGGACGGCTGGAAGTCATCGAACCTGCGACTGAGACGATTCGTAATGACCCTTGAAAACAACTTATAAACATGGCTCAGAAGCGAGATGGGTCTGTAATTCTTCAACATGGTGTTATCACCTTTTTTGAAGAATAGGACCACCACGCTTCTGTTCCATGCTTCTGGCGTCACACCTTTGAATATGACAGAGTTAAAGAGCCTCTGGAGGACTTTAAGTACCGGTGTTCCACCCGCTCTCAGAAGCTCTGTTGTAATGCCGTCGTCACCCGGCGCCTTGTTGTTTTTCAGTTGTTTCAGGGCCATCCTAATCTCGTACAGGCTGATGTCCGGGATATCTTCGGTATAGTGTCGGGTCAGCTTGGCTCTTGGATCTTTGGCCGTGCTGCTAACAGGATTTGCGACCGAAGCGTATAGCTGCCCATAGAACCTCTCGATCTCCTCTAAGACCTCTGATTTTGTCGACGCTATGCTGCCATCTTCTCTCTTCAGCTTTGTCAGCTGGCTTTGCCCAATAGACATATCTCTTGCGAACAATTTGGAGCCCTTTTTCCGCTCTATTGTCTCTTTGATATTATTAGTATTAAAGAGACGGATGTCGTGCCGCAAGGATTTGGAAATTCGTCTATTGAGCTGCCTATATGACTTAGCATCATCGGGAGATTGCAGCCGTAGCGAGCGTCGTTCAGCCATGAGGTTTAGGGTGTGATCAGATAATTTTTGAGGTCTATTTGTACGGCGGGGTTTATAGAACTTAGAGCCCACCGTTTGGACAGTTTCTACAAGCCTGTTATTAATTTCGTCCACAGACGCATCAATATCCTCCAGGCAATCGAAGCGATTAGAGAGTTCGAGTTGAAAGCTTTCGGGGTTTTGTATATGGGCGCGAGTAGGTCGGAGCGTGGACTTCATCAGGCGTGACCTCTCATGTTTGACGTCAATATTCAATGTGCCTCTTACCAGTCTGTGATCACTACCGGTTTTCACCCTGTGAATCACAGAGACATCATTGAATATTTGCCTCTTGTTGGTCATGATGAAATCTATCTCGTTTCTCGTGGAACCATCGGGACTCAACCAGGTCCATTTCCTGTGAGGCGGCTTCTGAAAGAAAGAATTCATCATAAAGAGTCCCTCTTTCTCCAGGAAATCGGCCAGCCTCTGTCCCCTTGGGTTCCGTTGCCCATATCCAAATTGCCCCACTCTCAGCTCGTCATCGCTTTTCTTGCCTAGTTTTGCGTTAAAGTCCCCCATAACAACAGTGAAGTGGGTCTCGGACGTATGTATGGCCCTACTGACGTCCTCATACATAGTCTCCACCTCATCATCTGGGTGTGACGAGGTCGGTGCATATACCTGAATGACCTTCAGCGAATATCTTTTAGATATTCTGAGTATTAGGTATACGACCCTGCTCGACACACTTTCGATGGTAATAATGTTGTTAGTGAGGGACTTGTGGACGAGAAAGCCGACACCACCTTGGGACTGTTGGTCGCCCTCCCGGTAGTAGAGTAGGTTACCTGATCTTAGGGTTATCGTGTCCTCGCCCTCTCTACGGACTTCAGACAACCCCACAATATCCCAACGTAACCTATCTAATTCCTCTTCCAGCTCAATGATCTCAAAGATCGTGTAACCTAACTTAATTATAAAAATAATTATGCAGTACATAGTTATAACGAAACATAACATATAAAAAAACATACATTCACGCCTTTTTCCCGAAGGGGTAGGCAGAGGTGTATCCAGTACTCACTCAGAAGTACTATTTAAAGATTTTCCAATATTTCGACACCGTTTTTGGATCCTTAAAATGTGAATTTTGGAAAACGTGAAACACGTGTTCGATTATTATATTTTAGGTATTAACATGTCAAATTTGAACGGGCTCACGTGTAGGGTATCACAAAATAAGCCCATGATTCTAAGGGCATATTTAGTGAAAACCTTTAACCCCTCTTTGGACCTCTTTAAAATAGCAATTTTCAAAATTTCTTTCTTAGCACACGTCCACATTACGAAACAAAAATATTCCAAATTTATAGTTTCTAGGATCAGCGGTTTAGGCTCGGCACTGCATTTTAGTCAGTGAGTCATTTAAAATTTTATAATATATATTATAGTGATTTTTATGAATGTATTCTTTTTCATATTTTCAGTGACAGCGACCTCGGAATGAAAAAGTGAACAAACCTCAGACCAAGTGGTCGTCGTCGTTAAAAATGTAGAACTTTCGAGCGTTATCTAGAAAGTTCTAGACGATTAAAATGGTCGAGGCTTGAGTCACGACCGTGACGCCGGAAACTTTTACTTGTTGTCCCCGTAAAAACTTTATTATGTTACTGAATATACAACTTACCAAACTAACAGGATTTAATTAACTAATTCAACTTTGAGCCTGTAAACCTACTCGCAGATAAATATTAATTATAATGTTAAGACGTTTTTAATACTACTCTTCATCTACGGTATAATTATATTATAACCCATAATTATTCATGTTTTACGTAGACGTGTACACATAAATTAAATAATCATTAACGAAAAGTCCGCCGTTTTGTTAAATTATAATCATATTTACTATTAAAAAGGCATTACACCGTATTAAATAGAACAAGGTGAATGCTCTCGATCCCACACGGCGGTCCTCGGCTTAACAATTAATCCTAACAAAAAATCTTTCAAACACAATAGCCATTGAAAATGTAAGGGCACAAAACGGCAAGCGTCCTTGTGCCGTGCCCTTATCCGTATAAATTGTTCAGAAATCATCTTTCTCCCTTTGTGTAGGAGTCCCTTAGGATTGTCTTCATTAGGTTAATTATGGGCCTATTGTAAACGTCGAGTGTGTGCCTCCAGGTTTTCAGGACAAATTGAGTTTTGTTAATTCTGCGGACAGAACCTTTTTGGGCAAGGAAGGGAATCTTCGTATCTATTTGTTGTTCATTCTCTTACTCGTTTTTAGCTTTTTTAAGAATAGGTAAATGCAAATAAAATATCAATTGCATTATGAGTGTCCATAAACTCCGACGACTCCGAGCGAGTTCCAAGTTCCATCCGCCATAAATACCTCATCCGTTTGAAATCCCGAACTAATCAGAATATTAATCGTCTGAACTAGCGCAAAGACTTCAATTACTCTGAGCATGAATAATGCAAGCGATCTCGATGCGAGCTCGATTCGTAATCGGTTGTAACTCGGTACAAGTTTACTCGTGAGTTTCACTCGAATCTCTTTAGGAATATAATTTGCGGCACATGTCTCTAATTAAATAATTTTGTTGGTTTAATGTGGAGCAAGTTTTGTTGAAGATGTGAGCGTTTTGTGGCTCGTGGAGTTTTATGTGTCGCCTCACATGTCGTACCTACTTACACCGTATGCCGCACTCTTTAATTACTGCTAATTAACGTATTTTACTACTCTGTTTACATTCATAATATAATATTTACTCTCTCGAGCATATTATATCCGACTGATGTAATTTAACTCAAAAGATTTGATAAATAGTAGTGCTATTTATCAAATCTTTTAAAACAAGTATCCAAATTAAAATGTTTCTTATTAAACTCGAGCGCTACAAAACTGAGAACGTTTTAAGCATGAAAATACAAAGTTTACAACTTGTTTAGCACCGAGTGCCGTTGCTAACGACAGATAACTAAGTATACAAAGGCGAAGTGAAGACTGACTGTGCACTGTCAAGATTCAATATTGTGTAAAATATAAGCGTTTAATTGCGAGCGGAGCCGGAGGCGAGAGTTTAATTAAACCCCGGGAAGGACAGCTGTAAAACAACGCACCCATCCAGAGAGAGAACGGGGTAGCTGACACCTCGACATATTTCAACGAAGGGTCGAATATCACAGATTTTCAAATTTGTTTGCCTGTACAATGTACAACGAGGAATTCTAGGCAGTTAACAATGTTATGTATTTGCTTGGAATCTCCTTTGAAACGGGCTGTTTATTAGAATTCTTAGATATCAGGCATGCTTCGTTAACCTTTTTATTACTTCATGAAAATAACTTGTGTAGCCAGCACCGACGTTCTTAGTATGAAAATCAAAAAGAAAATTGTGGCATTATTATAATTATCAAACTGACTAAACAGCCTGCAGATATTAAAACGCCGTTTGCATTCAAAGTGAGTCCGCGGCGTTAACAAGTAGGTTGTCGATTCACCGAGTGACTGGTTCTCTCGAGTTTGGTCACATACCACCATCCAACTTTCCCTTTACAATTAAGTAACATCTTTAAAGATGCCTGCATTTTTACTTCCCACCCGTCGACGGGTGCTACGAGTATTTGCAGAGTCGTCGCTTTCAGCGCTTCAGCCTTACTCTTGATTGAATCACTTTGAACTGAGGATTCCTGGAAATGTTTATGTATCTCTCTTTGAAGAATCATATTAATTCTAATGATACGTTTTACGGCTCTCGAATTTTGAGGACCTTTTGATAGATATGATTGTTTAACAATGTTTTTTATATTCTTTCCGTAATAGGAAATTCTTTATACGAGGTACTTAGAATTTTTTTATTATTATTTTAATATCTTAAAATTGAATGCACATAAAAAGAATAATAAATGACATCGAAAGACATAGATACATTATTTCGTAATTATTAAATAAAGAATTCAATTAGTTCCAGGGGATATTATTATTATTGTAAAATTATGTCGTTTGAATCCTAAAATATGATAAGAAAACCGGTTCATTGAATCTCGAGTGAAATGAAGTGTTCGGAACGGCACGACGTTTGACTTTCAACTGGCATTTCTCAGTAACACTTCCAGGAAGAGTTGGGACTTTGTCGAAATTAGAAATAGCTCGTGTATTCGAGCTATGGTGTGTGATTGAATCCGTTTCAATTTCTCAGAAGGAGATGGTTTCATGATGCAGGTACGTATATAATATGTAAGCTTTGATCCCGAAGCTTTGGTGGTTTGTGGCAGTTCATATTGATGGCTGTCGATCGTAATGGAACTCACATAATTTAACCAAAGTTTCTTTATTACACTATGATGTAAATAACTACTTATTTGACCAGAATGAGGTCTGAAAGTCAACACGAGATCATAATTTGCCGATGTGTGTATAATATGTTTAATCATTATCATCGTCTCAGCCTTTGGAAGTTTACTGCCGGATATATTATATAGGCCTTCACTATAGAGGTCTACCAATTCCAGCCACGCTTGGCAGGCGGCTTGGCGAGCGCAGTTCGATAATTTCACGCAGAGGACGCTGCTGCCCGTCCTCTGGATCTGATAACCCCTAGGACGATTTAACCACTAGCCGACTCTGACTACTGTTCTATAGTCGGTAACTCCTATCACCTGTGTTCGATCATCCGAATTTGATGTAGTCATAATATAATATTATTATCATTCATGTTAAAAATAAGTATATGTTTAGCTCTTGTACCGAAAGCAATAGCAACTGCTCGCTCTTGACGCTCATTGCACTAAATCAAAATAATATCCTCGAACCCGAGCTGAAAAACTTATCAAGCGTTCAAGATCCGTAGCTTTCGAGCATTATGTCGAGAGTAATTAGTGCTGACCCAAATGAAACTTCCCTGTTACAGGGAGCGAGGGGGGGTGTGGCGGCGGCGCGGGGTGCGGGGTGACTCAATAAATTAAACAAAAATGGGACATCCAAACAATCTGTGCCATAAACAAGTAACAAATTTTAACGTACGCCGCGTTTTTGGCTGTCGTTTATTTTGCGCATAATTTTGCGGTCGCGATGTTCGAATAGACGATAACAGTTACCGAGATACATTCTGGACTGTTTTATGTATTTAGTATTTATAGATGCACCGTAGTTTGCATATTACGAATATTTACTATCGTTGCAGCCGCCATGATGGTCGATTAGACCGTGACGTTACTGTAATAATAACGTACAGAAAGGCTGATCTATCAGATGGTCGAGTATAACTACGTACACGGCAAAGTGGTCGAGTGGCATGTGGCTTGAAACATACGAAAAATTTAAGAATTTTAATAGAAAATTACTTCAAGTTCCACTCTCCGGTGTTAATTTTTCCGTAACCTTCCTTCCCATATATTTAATATTTATGTAGAAAAGCGTGCAGACTGCTCTAGTCTCTAAATACGTTATAAAATATTTGAAAAAAATTATTCCCTGAAGCTTCCGCTCGCGTCTACGCATCTAGTGGTTTTCTGTGAGATTCTTTAAACTTCTTACGCGTGCATGCGTGTGAACGTAATAGTATTAACGTTCGATGTTTGAAGCGTCTCTGCTGTAACTATACATTTGTGTGATTCATTTGTGCCTAAATGGTTTATGAAATGAGTTACATTGTGGGAGCCGTGAGCGCTCATTCTGACACAGTGAGGTTATTTAACCTAACATGTACATCAAATTCAAATTCAAAATGTTTTATTGCAGTAAATGAGGTACAGTTTTAGGTCTTAAAATAATTTAGTAGAGTTTCATCACACTTAACTTAGAAATGATCATGCAATAATTTAACTGAATTAACAAATTATATTCCACTTATTTATTATCTATCAGTATTTGTGGAAAGATTAATATTATTTTAATAATTCTTTAGTTGAATAAGGTTTTTTTTTGTAGCAGCCAGCACAATTATTCTTTTTTAAAACGTTTTACATCGATCCGGTAGAGCATTGAACATCTTAATACACATGGAGTCAGATTGGTTTTTGTAAAGTTTAGTATCATGGACCAATCTAGTGAAAATTAGAACTAGAATTTCTAGTGTTTCTAGAAAACACGTCACACGCTCCATTAAAAAAATGAGGGTCGAAATAATTAATGATATAATTCACTATGATAGTGCTCCCGTGGCTCCGCCTACATTCAGCAATGTAATTAATGCTTTCTAAATACACCCCAAGAAGTGGTTTAGTTTTTTTTTTTTTTTTTTTTAAATGACCTATGCTGTTGGCCTCGGATGGCCTCTACAGCTTTACCGGGCAGTGGTGAGCGCAGGAGGCGCTCGACCCAAAGTTTAAGGGCGACTAGCACAAGGGCACCTAGACGGTACGAACCTCGGCTTGGGCCGTCGCCAGAATACGTGGGGTCAGACTTGCCCTGGCACCCCAGAAGGGGAGTGTCCTAGGGCCCTATCAATGGTTTGATCTGTTTGATTATTTGGAGAGAAACTAACCGATCTGAAGGATCTGAGAGATCTTCGACCTCGCCGGCGAGGTCGGTGTTGTGATTGTGTGAGTTGGTGGATCTGGTATCCGGCACCAGTACCGAAAACGGAGCGTCTGTTGCGTGTATTGGTAGGATTGGGCGAACCTATCGCCGCCGTCACATCGGCGGCGAGAGTCGTCCGGGTCGTCCAGGACGTTGCGAGGGCGTCTACGGAGGGGAGGAGTTCCAGCTTGAACTATCGAGTAGTTCGAGGCTTGGACTACGAGGGGGTTGGGGTGGTGGGGAGCCGCGTCAAAGTAGCGGCGGGAGCAATCCTTCATGAATTGAAGGATGGAGGGAAGTTCCAGGTCGCAGTGCAAGTCGGCAATGGTTTAGTTGAAGCACTTGGTTTTTCTATAGGCTGGCATGTCAGCCTGCAAATTTCGAACACTAGTAAAGTAGTGTGTATTTAGTAAGAGTAGATAAAGTAAGTAGGTAGCTGTAGTATTGTTTATTTTATTCTCATAAAGCACATCCAAGGCATTTTTGAAATCTCTGCTCTCTACTTTACTAGATCGCCGTAAAACTACACAATGTAGTAGATACTAAACTGCTATAACAAGTTATAATAAGTTAGTAATCACATAGCAAGCACCGACCTGGTTGAGAGAGCTTATATCGGAGAAGTGGCGCGCCGCGGGGCGCTTCCTACAAGTTCTTAAGAACAGTATCCACGAGCGGGATATCACGTATGCATATATAGGTAGAAATCAATATAAATTTTGCAAGAAACATGAATTTTCTAAAAAAAAATCTCAATGATATACTACTTAAGATTAGGCCTCTTCATAACATAAGTAAATTAGTGCCACTATGTGGTCGTCGCGCGAATTAATTAGATTTTTTAACCATTTCAACTTAGTAGACTTTAGAGTTAGTAGACTTCGGTCAAGGGCTAAATAACCTACACAACCGACCAGGGCAGATACATTCAATAAGGAAGTCGAACGTAATTATAATCTTATGCACGAATAGATTTAGCTAAATATAAACTTCATTATTATTTGATTGAACAACTGAGTAACTGATATCTTCCAGGAAGATAATATTGGAGAGTAATTCATAAATAACAATACAAATCATAACTATATTCCGAAGTTGAGGAGAACTCTCTAACTCAAAATAATGGGAATGTAACTTTCCCAATAATTATTATTATAATTGCCTAACTCGAGCCTACATGTTGTATGGTAGCTAAATATCTTAGAAATTGGCTTTGACGACTTAAGTTTTTTATATTTATTGATATCTTTGTTGATTTTATTTAATACTTAAATGCAAAAATTAACTTATAGTTGCTGGTTTGACAACTAGTATTGCATAGTCCTTCGATAGTCTTTTGCCTAGTACTTCGATAGTGCTTCAATTTTCTGTCTTTTTAAATTGAACACGCGCCAATTTTATTTTTCTCTCAGTCTGTCTGTGTCGGACTTTCAGTGTGATTGGTAACGGTCATATTGCCTTCCTGTGATATATTTAAAAGGATAATATTCAAATTGAATATTTGAAATCCTTGAACATTCGTTTTCTTATGAAAAGCCCTAACCAAATTTTATAATCTTGATCTTATAAAACTTAGCAAGTTAAGCACATACGGTTGGATATGGAATTATATTATATAAATCTGTTCACCCATTTCGGTGAAATATAAACGCATGAACTATGACGTACTGGAACTTAGATCTGTAACTTTTTTATAATGTCCAAGTAGTCGTTAGAAGACCTTAATACCTAACATTAGTATTTAATGGAATATACATTATTTTCTTAGGCGATTAGTTTTGAGCTCTAGAGCCGATCGACCTGCCTGTCGACTCAGTTTGTAGGCAATCTTTCATCCGAATCGCAGGTCCTGGGTTTGACTCTCGGGCAGGTCAAAAATTTGTATGAATGAATGAATGAATGAATGAATATAATAAGCATGTCTTAATATATGCATTTATAACTGATTCACGAGTACGAGTATGCGTGAATGATTCTTCTGGTGGGTACTCATTGCGCAGCCTTGTTTGGGATCGGAAGACCATGTTCCATATCAAATTATAAAGTTAATATACAACATTGATTTACCATTTCGTAGTCAGATCAATAAAACTTCATCAACATCAATCGACACTCAATTACGACACATTCAACTTGAGTAATGTCACAAAATTGCGGCCCTGGATTACAATGCTGACACGATTTAGGATACTATGAATTTATGTGTTACTTATACGTTTCACTGAAGTCCTTTACTACAGACTGAGGACCACTCTAGCTTGATATATTGCTGCTATTCCGCTTATTAATTCAAACACTTTTGTTTGATGATGAAAACAAATTATGCTTGAGAAATCTTTAGACTTGAGAAAGCTTTTGTTTCCTTTTCCGCAAAATAAATTCCAAACATGGCTGGGGATCTAACCCGGGGTCTGCAGCCTGAGAAAGCAGAGTTACTACCATCTGAGCCAACGAGGCTGTCAAGGTTAAGAATCAGTTTGAGTATCTGCGAGATTATAATAGTTCGGTTTATAGCTAGTTATAGTTAAGATAAACAATATTAAGCTAAATGTAAGGTTTTTAGTTATTGTAACCAATTATTAACTCATATTAAAAAAATACTAGCTAGGGATGAATTTTTTTCTGAATCATATCTGTTTGTCAAAAAAAAACTATTAGTCGACTTTCAAAAATGTTAATACCACATAAAACATTTAATTAAAATAATAAACTTGGATTTTTAATTGAACAATGTTTACTGTACTTGAAAATTGCTAGACGATTTGCTAATGAGACGTTTTGAAAGTTAAAGTTTAGCTACAGCTAAATATATCTTTTGCGTAGCTGGGAATTTGGCTACTCAGATGTTTTAACCATAAAGCGAAAAGCCCAGCCTAGATGCTCCTCAACGTGGTCAACGTGCGACTTTCATGCCCACGTTTATAGGAGTTTATAATAATATGATGTCTGCACATTGATTCGTGTGTTGGTTACACACAAATCAATGTGCACACAAATCGCTTGGAGAACTTTCTAGTAGGTAAGCATATGAGCCGAGATTGAATTCTCCGGCACGATCACGTCATGTAACACAGTAACAATATTTGTACAATAACACAAACAAACTGTTCGGTACACGAGGAGCTCCGCATGCGCTGCACTGTGTTCAATATTGATGGTGTTACCTTTTACAGGCGACTTGTATACTAATGACAACATTACTCACGCTCTTTCCTCAAAGAATTAGGCAGAAATATGCCCGGGACCCAGTCACATAATATAAGGTACAGCTAGACGCTTTCATCATCATAGTTATCATCTCAGCCATAGGACGTCCACTGCTAAATATAGGCCTCCCCCATAGACTTCTATCCGGTCCGGTTGTAAGCGGCCCGCCATCGTTATGTTTCTATATCTTGATTTAAAAAAATGGGTTAATAGCAATTTTACATGGACAAGGCAAGGCTCCGACAGAACCTGATATGAGTACGTAACAACGACATGACGACTGCCCCCTACTGTTTGTTACATATGAGTATCTCATAGGAAACAGCTACATATTATATTATGTTAGCATTATATTATCCATTTCCCGCTTTTTCATAAAAACATACATTCACGCCTTCTTCCCGAAGGGGTAGGCAGAGGTGTACCCAGGACTCAGTCCCATAGTAGATACACCCACATTTCGCCAGTATGTTATTGGTCCCATGTAACAGGGGGCGAGCCTATTGCCATCTACCGGGCACAGTTCTAGACTCCAGGCAGTTATTGAGATAATTCCTAATGGAAAAATCCAATATTTATCACATTGCCTGACCTGGGGATCGAACCCGGGACCTCTTGATTGGCAGTCGAGCATGCGCCCTCTACGCCACCGAGGCAGTCACAGAGGCTCTTTCCTTGTTTATAAATAAAGAAAACACAATAACAAACATAGTAAACGCCTTCGAGTGACCTTTAAAACTCGTAATGGCGAATGAAAAATGAGTTAATACACAAAATGAATATTTTTATGAACCGCTGGAGTCACGAAACTGAATTAATTCAAATATTACAAGCGCCTGAGTAATATTCGTTATTTATCAAACGGTGCGTAGTATAATGGTTACATATTACGCTGGTTTAATTATTTGTGAATGATGGTCAACATCAAAGCTTTATAAAAAACCTGATATTAATAATGTAGTTGGAATTGATGGGGTGTTTACTCTCATCACAGAGGCAGAACATTTCAAAACGGTTTACTAACTTATTCTCTACTATGGTAAATACGAATACAATGGTCGTTTTATTTTATTTAACTTTGTCCGGCCGTTATGGTCCCATTCCGGTACGCCCCCGGCCGGGACGAACTCAGACTGAAAAATTTGTTAAGGCGCTGTCCAAACCATATTCGCCCTCTCGCTCACACGTACCCACATTTTAGAAGATATAAAAAATACTATATGTAATTACGTAAAATAAAGACAACTAGGTTCTAAAAATAACAATATAAAGATTCAGTAAAAAAATCCAATTTAATCCAAACAAGTTTTCAGTGTCTTTTTATTTTTCTAAGGTTTTTTTTGTGCAGGTTTTTATATATGAAAACTCGTTTGGATTAAATTAGATTTGTTACTGAATCTTTGTATTGTTTCTAGAACCTAGTTGTCTTAATTTTACGTAATTACATGTAGTACTTTGTATATCTTCAAAATGTGGATACGTGTGAGCGAGAGGGCGAATTTCCTTTGGACAGCGCCTTAACAAATTTTTCAGTGTGGGTGCGTCCCGGCCGGGGGCGTACCTGAATGGGACCCTAACGGCCGGACCCATTTAACTATTAGTATATTTCCATACATTATTTATATTTTAACTTATATTTACTTACTAGTTATTTAAATAATTAATTGTAATTTATTCTCTATCAGAACAACTTTCCCAATTACACTGCTCGAGTCAAATCATTAAGAGCTATGTGTGTGGTCAACACATCGCACAAATGTTGGAATCGGTAAGATTCCTCCACGATCTCAGACATTACCTAGCGACTAACGACTAACGACTGCCCGTTATATATTTTAAAGGTCTCTCCCTATGCGTAGGTAAAATATTTATTGCACCTATTTACTAGTGCCACCTAATTTGTAGTCTTTTCGAATTAGATTTTCCTTGACATCTAGAACATGCCAATTGGTATATGAACACACACACACACAATGAACTAACCAATATTATATTATATAGGTACATAATAAAAGATTCCGCATGAAATATTCAATCAATAACACCATTTGATCACATGGGTAATCTTACTAATATTATCTTAATGTATAAAAGGTACGTTTTTAACAGGTGAACAAAACGCTCGCGAGTTCTAACTAAACTTCAGCGCCATCTAGCGCGGTTTTGGTTAGATGGATGGATGGATGTTTGTTACTCTTTCAACCCAAAACTTCTGAGCCGATTGAGTTTAAATTTGGTATGCAGGTAGCTTAGACTCTGGAAGTACATAGGGTACTTGTTTCCCGATATTACTATGGGAATGGGAACGCGGGTGAAACCGCGGGGCACAGCTAGTATTATAATAAAAGATCATAATATTTTCACACGTGATCTTATTAAACCCCGGTTAGATATTGATTGCGCGAGAATGAATGTTGTTCTCTATTCCGATATTTATAAGGCATTTGTAAATAACGATAAATTAATTAATGTATCCGGCGGCGCGGCGGGCGTGGGAGAGACTTGAATTGATTCCGATTAGTTTGCTGTAACGGCCTTCCTGGGACCACGGCGTTGCGTCCACGAGAACAACAATATTACGTTACCTACTATTAATTCACCTGCGATGTAAAATACTTACCACCTAGAAATAGTTTTTGTAGAAGTAGTTCTGATTGAAAAAGTTGCAGTTGAGTTATATATTTACAAGGTCTTTTGCAGTCTTAGTTTTCCAGAATATAAAGCAAATTCAAAAATTCTTTATTTCTTTAAGTACTATAACAATGTTGGTGACAACCCTATTACAACGAATAGACGTTCCAAATAAATAGATAAATAGATCAAGGAGTTGAGAGGATCTCAAGTCCTTGATCTATATCTCAGTTTTCATTCAGCTAATTTTAGCTGAATGAAAATTTTATTTTGATTTTAGTTAAGCGATACTTAACAGTTTCGACAGAATAATTCCCTTGAATTAGATCTAAAGTTCACAACTACGACACGCATCAGAAGGTTCCCGAACAAAGGGTAAAAAGTACAAAAAGCGCGGGTAGTTCGCAAGTGGAGAGATATTTCAGCCGCAGATGGGTGCGGCGGACGTAACTTCTACTACCAAGTTTATTTTAAACTTCGTCTTAGCTTTGTACAGTACTGCTTCGTACTACTCCGTAGTTAGACGAGGGGAATCTGGACACGATTCAAATGTACGAGTAGAATTACTCGTGGTATGAGGGTAATTTGAAGCACAAGTTTCGTGATGGACAACATTTATGTTTCATAGTTTTGTTGAAATTATATGATATAATTTTGCATAAGCTTAATTTGTATAAAATTCAAAATTTACTCAGACGATGTTTTATAAATTATTAGTTATTAGCTAGCTATAATATAAAAAAATGCGAATTTACAACAAGTCAAACTTTAGCTCCATCCCCATGACACTGAAAATGAACAACTTTTCGTGCGAATCACGTAACCCTCGGAAAGTCAAGATTAACAAAAACTACATCCCAGTGGGATCGAGTAGTCGGAATGCTGGCAAATGTTGAGCTTACAGTAATCGATTGTCCTCAGGCCGAGGCCGCAGAACTTAGCCCAGCTGTTGATTAGGCCTCTAACACATTTACTGTCCTCACTTCTCCACTTAATAGAGAACCTAGGATTAACTATATCCGAGCTAAAATACAATCTAAGCGTAAAAACTTAATGTCCACTTTGCAGAGATAGTTGCTTTTTAAGATCATAATACCCATATTATAGTTTTGTTTCTTGGATTAGATAAAGTAGTCGGTTTGTCTGCTCGTTTTTCTTGGATTTAGTAAATATTCATGTGAAGTTAGTGTTGCTAATTGTTGGGCTTTCTCGAGGCTAACAACTTTATACACATCTTGCCGGTAATATTATAGAAAGGTTCATATTTAAACTCTAACCTCTGCAATGCGGTTCATCCGCTGCTTAATATCTACCCTTGTTATTCAAAGTTATTTTGGGCCCAAATAGTAGTTTAAAGAAATATGAACATGCTTTCAAATATCCAATCTTTTGCATTTTAAAATGTAATAAGTTCTTGTGAAATTTATGTTCGTACTCGCCAAAATGAAAATTGAAATTCATTTTCAGTTAAAACAGCTAACATTTGATATATTGCGTTACGGTTGTATGTTCTAATTCCATTGTCATAAAGATAACCGAAACATCACAAAATGAAGCAATTTAAATCAAAAGCCTCATATTCAACAACGTATAGAGTATGGAACATGAAACGAAAATGTAAAATTTACCGCGCGGTTGCGCTTCAAAATCAAATTTTTATGATCCGTGAAATAACGAGCTTGTTATAACCACATTGTAAGGTCGCCAACATGTAACGTGAAGCTGAACTATAGAAACTAGCGACATATAATCATATTATTTATTACTACTTTCTGAGTGTAACTAAAAAGTTTGGGTGTTCTCGTTGTTATTATGATAGGAACCTCTTTGTAAAACAGAGTCATATAGAGTGCAACATAGAATACACACAAAGAGTTCAGTATCATCGTAAAATATATTTTTAGACGAGTGCCTAATATAGTGAAGGCATGTCTCAGCTTTATAAAACTTAGAAAGACAAGAACATCTTGCTCAAGATGCAAACTAAACTCTTACTGTTAGTTTGGTCCATATTCTTTATAGAGTTGGGTACCTCAAAAGGAAAGGGAATTTTTAGATCTTATAGGATCACTTGTCTGTCTGTCTGTCTGTCCGTCTGTCAATATGCAACCGTCTGTCATAATGACAGCCTCCTTGGCTCAGACGGTAGCAACTCTGCTTTCTGTGCCGCAGGCCCCGGGTTCGATCCCCGGCCAGGTCAAACATTTGTGTGCATGAACATATCTGTTTGATCTGTGTCTGAGTGTTATAAGCATATATAAGTATGTATATCAGTCATCTGGTTACCATAGTACAGGCTTCTAGCCTAGTTTGGGACCAGATGACCGTGTGTGGAAGTTATCCCATATTATTAAAAAAAAACTGCCTCGGTGGCGTAGTGGGCGCATGCTCGACTGCCGATCAAGAGGTCCCGGGTTCGATCCCCGGGTCAGGCAAAGTGTTAAATATTGGATTTTTCCATTAGGAATTATCTCAATAACTGCCTGGAGTCTGGAACTGTGCCCGGTAGATGGCAATAGGCTCGCCCCCTATTACATGGGACCAATAACATACTGGCGAAATGTGGGTGTATCTACTATGGGACTGAGTCCTGGGTACACCTCTGCCTACCCCTTCGGGAAAAAAGGCGTGAGTGTATGTTTGTTTGTTTAAAAAAAAACCTTTTTTCTCGGGACCGCGTTTATTTAGCAAGTTGAAACTCATATCAACAACTAAATTTTTAAAGTTGGGAGGAGGGATACCTCACTTTATATATAACTTTATGGATAACGATCGCACGGTAGAGACATTACTGTTTATCTTCATTGACGTGCAAAAATGTCAGATTATGACCTATTTGAAAAATCTTTTTGAATTTGAGCTTGAGTTTCGGAAAAAATCACGTAATATCAGAAGGGGGGGGGGGGGGGGGGCATGCATCTCTGAACTGTGTACCGATATGAGCAAGTACTAAGTACTGTCGAAAAATACTATTTTACTAGCGGGGTTTAACCTCACCATTTATTACCGACGATTAGTATCGGGGTTAATAACTTGCCAAAAAATATAATGATTATTGCACGATAATATTTTTTGGCTATTAATTGATAATGCTGCAAATGTCAAGGTTCATACACAATGTAAAGAATTTGAAGTGTCTTTTTACGGTACAATAGAAACAGCCCGGTGACAGACAGACGAACAGCGTAGCCGTTAGTTCTGTTCGCATAATACTGAACTATAAAATAAGTTTTCTCGTCCTAGACGCAACAACACGATTCTAGGGAGACTTCAGCGGTAAAATGCCTTCTTCTGAAAAAACACAATATCCAATATGGCGCAGTACCGGCCGATAGAGATGTACTTACTACGGAAAATAAAAGACAATCTAAACTACAGACATTAAGCTACAAACGATCCCTGTAAACACTCCTATTTCTGCATAAGTTTGGTTCGCAAACAATTCTGTACAAACTTGCCATTATTTATACTTTCGCATCAGCCTTTATCGTTTAGAGAATAAAGTTTATAGTTGTATGTAGCGGTTGTAGTTTTAAAGTTGGTGGTACAAGTCGGTGCATTTACAAAGCTAGATGCCAGCAATGGTACGTTATTTGCATTGTTAATAGAAACGACTGATTCAATATTATCGACGCGGGGACACAGATCGCTAGGTTTACGTATTTTATGTATTTTATAAGAGGTTGTTTTCTCGTTCTGTTCGTGAGATGAATACAAACGACTCTACTCTTTGTTTCCTACTTGTTCTCAAATTAGTTCGGGAGGGATTTTATTTGCAGAGTTTTAATCAGTTTAAGGAGTGTTGCCAACTGAACGGGATTACAGGAATAGGATGATATTATTAAATATACGCAGATGTCAGTAATGAGATGATAAATATTCAACAAACGTTTATCCATTGGAGCGTAGGAATTTAGAATTACATTAATTCCTTTTAGTTTATTCTTGTTTATCATGCGTTATAATCATATAAACTCTGTGTTGGTTGTAAACGTCAGCTACAGTGGGGTGGTAAGGCCCACCTTATTTCAAATTGAAATAAAACCCTTATTTTAACACCTAAAAGGAAATAAGACTTTACAACGAAAGCTGTGGTCATCTAAAAATCCAAAAAAATGAAGTTATTAAAGCTATAAAGATAATAAATAAATTTAAAAAAAAAATTATAAACCTCTACTAAAAAAGGCGTGTATAATAATAATAATAATAATAATAACAATAAGAGGTGCTATACATTACCTTTAGATTAAAAGCTCAAAAGGGGCCTCTGCACGTGGGACTTAAAAAAAAAGGTCTCCGTTCACGCCTATCAAAAGACCGGGTATATCCCGTGTTTTCGAGCGACATAATAATAATTATAATAATAATAATATGGGACAACTTCCACACACGGTCATCTGGTCCCACACTAGACTTGAAGCCTGTACTATGGTAACCAGATGACTGATATACATAAACTCAAACTCAAACTCAAACAGATTTATTCAAATAGGTCATAATCTGACACTTTTGTACGTCAATGAAGATACAGTACTGAGTCTACCGTGCGTTCGGAAAGATACCTCTACAAGAAGAACGCACAAGAAACTTGTAGGGCTTAATTTTTTCAACAGATAGTTTCACAATATTTGGTTTGCTTACATTCGTTTTCTTTGAAGGTGCCGCGAGGCGACTATGCAGAAGTTTCCAGGCATCTTTGTCCTCTATGTACTGGTTGACTTTATAGTATGCCTTCTTTAGTAAAGTAGATTTTATATAGGTTTTGAATTTACCCTCTGAGAGCCCAGTTATCTCTTTTGGGATTTTATTATAGAAACGTACACTATTTCCTAAGAATGTCTTTTTATTTGTTTTAGATAATCTAAAGCTAGGTACAGCTATTTTGTCTTTATTCCTAGTATTAAAATTATGAAGGTCACTATTTAATTTTAATTTATGTAAATTTTTACGCACATACATGATGTTCTCATAAATGTATAAGGATGGTAGAGTCAGTATGTTTATTTCTTTAAATAATTCCCTCAGGGATTCGCGTGGACGCATCTCATAGATGGCACGAATCGCACGTTTTTGTAGTATAAAGATAGTTTCTATATCTGCAGCTGACCCCCACAACAGAATCCCATAAGACATCAAGCTATGGAAATATGCAAAGTACACTAATCTCGCCGTGGCTACATCTGTTAGTTGCCTAATTTTATAAACCGCGTAAGCTGCAGAGCTTAGTTTCCCATACTTATATAAGCTTATAACACTCAGACACAGATCAAACAATGCACATGTTCATGCATACAAATGTTTGACCTGGCCGAGGATTGAACCCGGGGCCTGCGGCACAGAAAGCAGAATTACTACCATCTGAGCCATAGTGGCTGTCGAGGCATCGAGGTGAAAATATAACTGGCAAACTGTGGGTGACACCTATTTCGTAGGTACATCTCTGCTTAACCATTCGGGGAGAAAGGCGTGAAGTTATGCTAGTGTTTAATTACAATACATGTCCGTAAATTATGCACGTTTGGGATTGATTAACGCGTTAAATACACGGAAATATGAGCACCTATGCCACCAATTAGCATGGATCATCCACTAGCTCTCAGCTCAGCTCAACTGTGCATTGCATACTGAACCGATATTAGTCTAATTCCAAATAATTTGATTATGATTCGAGCACATCGCGTGTTGTGAGAACCAACCACTGTGTAATGCAATTTGCCTTTATAATATTGAATACGGTTTTGGTTGGATAATTATTTGATTACATTTCGATGATTATTTTGCGGCGCTCGTTTACTCATGTTCTTATTGGTGCTAGGATCATTGTTACAAAACATAATAAAAGCAAAAGTGCGAAAGTGTCAGATAGTGACCTATCTGAATAAATCTTTTTGAATTTGAGTTTGAATAACATTATTCAAAAACACCTTATGAAAGTACAAAGTTAACCAATGGGTACACAGAGGAATATAAATGTGCCTGGAAATTTCTGTCGATAGTTTTTCAAACATAGTAACCAATTCTGGCAATTCTGGTAAATTTTAGTGGTAATTTTTCTTAATATGTGTTCCGTAAGTACTCGAAAAACCATTAATCCTGCACAAGAATTTTTCATATTTGAAATGAATTTTACTTTAGACTTAGGTATCATCATTTCAGCCATAGGACGTCCACTGCTGAACATAGATCTAGGCTCCCCCATAGATTTCCATCCGGTTGTAAGCGGCCTGCATCCAGCGTGTTCCTGCCTTCCATACCAGATCATCTGTCCACCTTGTTGGTGGTTTGGGTGACTTAGGTATATAGATGAAAAATGTTCCTATTCTTCCGGAATACCAGATAAGATTTTATGAAGGAATCCGGGGACTGACCATTGCGGCACATGTATTGGTTTTAAAATATATATTTTTGATGATGAATTAAAAATATTTATCGCCATTCAAAGTAACAAACAAAGCAAACAAAAAAAGAAAATAAAACACAATCTCGAAAGAGGCGTCGTGATTCAGGATCCGGTGCCGGCGGCCATCATTACAGAGGCTGAGTAAGTTTTCTTGTTAAATAATAACACTTACAGGGCGGGGCTAATCATGCCTGTCCCGGCCTTGTTTACCGCCTCTAAGGGATAAGGGCTCCACAGAAAGGGACCGACGTTTGCAAAATTAAACAAAATAAGATTTGTGAGTGTGGTAAGGTACGTTTTTATTTTGTGTTAACACGAACAATCGTTTTGTTGGGTTGTTACGTATGTAAATACTTTAAAATGCTTTCGTTGTCAGTATATATTAGACCGTTTTGGTGTCAATTTGTATAAGGAAGAGAACATAGCAAACCAAGAAAGAATTACATAAATCACAGTTTATAAAGACATGTTTCAAGTAAAATAGATAATTTTCAGCCGCTCAGCCCTCATGAATCGTCCCGCAGAGCCACGGAACGTCGGAGGCTCGGATATCGCAGGAGATTCTAAAAACTCACTTTACTTCGGAAGGTTTAAGTGCATTCCTTCGTTCTAAATTGCTTCTCAAATCTTAAAAATTCCCTCTGAGAGCGCACTCGCGCGAAAAATTTAAAATAACCCGATAATTTTCACAGCGATGTGATATTTTTTGGTTTTCTATTATGAGCTGCGATTTCGGGTGGAGTTCTTTTAAATGGGTAACAGACAGGCAAATTTAAAGTATGCGGTTTGAAAGCTCGCGTACTTAATCGGCTCGACGTTGGTGACACACGTGAACTAAGTCCATAATGTTACGATATGACGTCGATCGAGGTACCCTTGTATTATTAAGGAAAAGTAGGATTTTGATGAAATTTTATGGTATAGTAATGGTAGGGTACAGGTCACAAATACATCAAATAACACATCTAAGTAATTTTTTTTATGTAGAAATAAATGATCAATAAATTTTATTGACGTAAATCATTTTTAAAGTCACTAATTTTAGTTAAATTTTAGTGATTAATCTAAATTAAATTCTTTGTAAACTAAACTTACATAAATGTCAAAATATACAAGCGTTTGCAACCACAAACTATCAAAACTCATAAGAACACGGTGGCTCGCGGCTCGCGGCGACAACAGGCGTGCGAGCCGTGGCGGCGGTTTTTAAGTACGCGTACTTTTGGTAACAGACTAGCGATAAAGCTTGCCGAGCCGTAAGTAGTAAATTCGCCAGTCTGTCACCCACTTTAGATTTAATATTGTTAATGTTTTACATAGTTTTACTTATTTTAATCGCTATAATATATTATAAAATCCTAAGTGACTCACTGAATGACATGCAACGCAGAGGCCAAACCACTGATCCTAGAGACTTGAAACTTGTAATGTAGGTTGTTTTTGTTGTCTGGACGTGTGCTTAGTAAGAATATTAATTTGAAAATTCACATTCTGAGGGGTCCAAAAAGGCCGTCAAAGTTTTTGGTAAAAACTCCCATATTTCATAATAGCGAGCGAACAAAACCGCTTTTTTTACACTAGTATTAATATAATATCGATTATTCTGTGGTAATGTTTTTTGTAGAAACATGATAAAGTATGAATATTGTTTCTGAAATTTTATCATAATAAAGTCTGTGTTATCGGTCACACATAATATTATATTAATCAAACATTAATTATTTGCAAAAAATATTATTTTATTTTCTCATCATCATTTTCTCATAGTAATTATTATTATTCTCGTATTCAAAATACAACCACAAATATTTCAGTGTAACCAGAGCACCCCCATATATTGTTACTCAAAGATAATTAAATAAGTAAAAGTTTGCAACTTTCTTAATACCAGATTTCTCGGCAAATTAAAGCCAAAGTTGAGAGATCGGCGAAAACTAATTAATTAACTTATGATGCTTAATTAGAAGACAAACATAACATAAATAAACGAGACAAGAGTATAGATTCAAAGTAAAATAATGTTTGGACCGAGGTAATAATAAAATATATCAGATTCAAAGCCAAAGGAGCCTCTGCACTCTGGACTTTAAAAAATAGTCTCCGTGCAAGCCTTTCAAAAGACCGGGTATAGCCCGTATTTTCGAGCTATTTATTCTACCTTTGATGCTAAACTTACTATCTATATTATATACCATCACAGTACCTAGTGTTAAGTTGGCAAAAAAAGTATAATAATTATACCTAGAAAGTGTTTTTCTATATTTTTGGGCGTTTCAAGAGAGTATGTGTAAGGCAGAATATCACTTTTATAACCCCTATAGTTAAACTGAAGGTGCAGACATTATTATGCGTTTGACTGTACCAAGATAAGATAGACTCATTTATAATTATTAAAACAGACTCAGCAGAAAACTACAAAATTAAAACATTCGAGCACAAAACTTATAAGTTTAAAGGATTCAACATAATTGAAACATTCACAAAACTGTCGTCTCGCACTTCAACTAACACTACAATTAAAAAGCAATCGCCCAAACTATTAAGTGTAAATACACTTCGGGACGTAAAACTTTGAACACAGACAGTTTTTACATTCTTCGTTACATTTTCCTTTGACAATGTTCGAGATAGTCGCAACGACGCTGGCGACCCTAGAGACATTTATAATTAACTTCTTTGTCAGTTTAATTGTTCTTAAATCAACTGTTCTGACCTAGTTTGGATCAAAATTAGCATGTTCAGAGTTTGTCTTGTTATACGAGACTTATCAACTTGAAACAATGACGAGTTTCGAACAAGTACCTGTTTGTTTGTAGTTATCTGGTTCCCATATATTATCAACTCGGTAATTAGAAATTAATTTGATGAAAAAATTAACGCAGTGTATATAAAAATATTATAATATGAACCCATAACACTCAAAATCCCAAATGGAAGTTCCTTAGCTCGAGTGTAATAGTAAACAATGATGCGTTATATATTATAACAACATCAATGACGTTGAATTGCTTTCTTACTACGACATGATTTATTGCTAAGCATCGTCAAAGTATCGCCGTCGTCATAAAATCATTTTTGACAATAATTATGTAAAATTTGATGAAATCAGCTATCGAGTTGTATATCAGCACTTTGAAATCATAATACATCTACAATACAATAACTATAAAAATAATGGCTTATGTATAAAATGATGGTTCCACTATAATTATGCCTATTTTAAAATACTCCTCATTTTTTAACATGACAGAATCGGAATGCCTTTCTTATTATTTGTCCACATCAAGATATCTATGTGCAAAATTTCAGCTTTCTAGGTCCAAGGGTTAAATTGATGAGAGAAACTGTTTGTCAGTCGGCCAGGATTTTAAAGTGAATGATATTTTCAAATTGAGGTATTATTATGCACATCATCATCAACAACATCATCAGCTCGAAGACGTCCACTGCTGAACATAGAACACCTCCCCCACGCTTGTGGTGCGGTTTAGTGATCGCAGTAGTTGTAATACTTCGTGCCGGAGAGCACTGTTGCCCACTCTCCGAATATGTCCCTCTGCCGGGTCTCACGGCTCTCACCAGATGATTATGCGGGGATTATTATGCACACGGAGTTAATGGTTAATTCAGACACAAAAGGACGCTTGCCAAGTAAAGCCAAAGTCTAAAACAGAAACGTGAAGCCATTTGTTGTGCAAGTTAGTGTAGGATATCTCCAGTGCAAAGGCGTCACCGTTAGCTTCCTAATTGCATCCCCCTGTAGATTACTCGAGTCGCAATCTACACAAGAGGTGCCATCTTAATCTGACCCCTCGGCTCCTTTCCACGCTCGCAAATTGGGAACTCGAGATTTGAGCGTGTTTGTTACTCGGAGATCTTACTGAAATGGATACGAAACGTCTATGGAATTAGGGTGCTATGATACTGCCATAGCTTTGCTAGAGCTTATAATAAAATACTGACGAATTTTTAAAAGATAAGTGCTAAGGTACTTCAATTCAAGTAACAAACACACATTCAAGGACGTAGAATTACTGAGGGCGTACCTATATCCTGCAATTAATAAGGTAATCTGGATAATAATATGACAGATATTAAATAATTATAGTCCCCAAAGCGAACTTTGTAGGACGACATTAACCTCTCTGAATATAGAATAGAATGAATAATACTTTATTGCATACCAAAATAAAATAAAAAACTATGTTACAAAACAATTAAATTTTTTTTTTGTTTATTTGGGACAATTAACAACCACACATTAGAGCAGAATATAACATACTAGCGACCCGCCCCGGCTTCGCACGGGTAGCAGAAGTAGGTATAGTGGACGTTTATCAGGAGTAAATTCGTGATACATTGTATTTTAATAAATATAACCCTAATGGTTTACGCAGCGCACGCAAATTAATGACTATTTCTGTTACAATGACCAAACCTTAACACATGTTATAATTTATCGTGGGCTATTTTGAAGATATTGATGAGTACTACAAACCCCTAGTACATTACTTTATTCTACCACTAATACTTTTCACACCACATGAAAAATAATCACTGCTTCGATTATTGTGACTAAACCAGAAAAGATGGATATAATCTATGTATACTGTTTTGTAGGTATTGATTAATTTATACAATCCCCTAGTACATTACTTTAATCTACCACCGATAGTTTTCACACCGCATGAAAAATAATCACTGCTTCGATTATTGTGACTAAACCAAAAAAGATGGATATAACCTATGTATACTGTTTTGTAGGTATTAATAAGTACTACAAACCCCTAGTACATTATTTTACTCTACCACCAATAGTTTTCACACCGCATGAAAAATAATCACTGCTTCAATTATTGTGACTAAACCAAAATAGATGGATATAATCTATGTATACTGTTTTGTAGGTATTGATAAGTACTACAAACCCTAGTACATTACTTTACTCTACCACCAATAGTTTTCACACCGCATGAAAAATAATCACTTTTTCGATTATTGTGACTAAACCAAAAAAGATGGATTTATTCTATGTATACTGTTTTGTAGGTATTGATAAGTACTACAAACCCCTAGTGCATTACTTTACTCTACCACCAATAGTTTTCACACCGCATGAAAAATAATCACTGCTTCGATTATTGTGACTAAACCAAAAAAGATGGATATAATCTATTTATACTGTTTTGTAGGTATTGATAATTAATACAATCCCCTAGTACATTACTTTAATCTACCACCGATAGTTTTCACACCGCATGAAAAATAATCACTGCTTCGATTATTGTGACTAAACCAAAAAAGATGGATATAATCTATGTATACTGTTTTGTAGGTATTAATAAGTACTACAAACCCCTAGTACATTATTTTACTCTACCACCAATAGTTTTCACACCGCATGAAAAATAATCACTGCTTCAATTATTGTGACTAAACCAAAATAGATGGATATAATCTATGTATACTGTTTTGTAGGTATTGATAAGTACTACAAACCCCTAGTACATTACTTTACTCTACCACCAATAGTTTTCACACCGCATGAAAAATAATCACTTTTTTCGATTATTGTGACTAAACCAAAAAAGATGGATATAATCTATGTATACTGTTTTGTAGGTATTGATAAGTACTACAAACCCCTAGTACATTACTTTACTCTACCACCAATAGTTTTCACACCGCATGAAAAATAATCACTTTTTCGATTATTGTGACTAAACCAAAAAAGATGGATATAATCTATGTATACTGTTTTGTAGGTATTGATAAGTACTACAAACCCCTAGTACATTACTTTACTCTACCACCAATAGTTTTCACACCGCATGAAAAATAATCACTTTTTCGATTATTGTGACTAAACCAAAAAAGATGGATATAATCTATGTATACTGTTTTGTAGGTATTGATAAGTACTACAAACCCCTAGTACATTACTTTATTCTACCTCCAATAGTTTTTACACCGCATGAAAATAATCACTTTTTCGATTATTGTGACTAAACCAAAAAAGATGGATATAATCTATGTATACTGTTTTGTAGGTATTGATAAGTACTACAAACCCCTAGTACATTATATTATTCTACCATCAATGCATTTCACAGCGCACGCAAATTTATGAATATGGTAATTATATTATGTAACACCTTGGTTCACAATATTGCAGTTTTCTTACGGATCCCCATTTTTTTTCAAAATCTCATATAGCCTATGGCACTCACACTGAATTAAGCTATCCATAAGTGAAAGAATTTTTAAAATCGGTCCAGTAGTTTCGGAGCCTATTCGTTACAAACAAAAAAACAAAAAAACAAAAAAACAAAGTTTCTCTCTTTATAATATTATTATTATTATTAGTATTAGTATAGATATAGATAGGATAGCGTAAGTGTACATAAATGTGCAGCCTACATCATTATCCACACACAGTTAAAACAATAAACGCCGGTGGTGTGCAATAAAGATCTTCATAATATGGGATTGGGTATTTTACTCATATACAACACATACAATCGATACTTCAACAGAACATACATAGAATAGATATTTATAAAGTATATAATACAATGGTATTAATAATTATTATAATTAATACTTATATAATACTATAAAATACATAAATACTTATTACATAGGTATATTATAATAATATTATATTCATAATAATATTATAAAATATAATATACATAATGAATATGATGTATAATAAAATAATACATATTATAAAATATATAAATATAATTGAGCTACAGACAATTTTATGAAATGGAAGATAGGTAGTGTTCTTTTATTAATTTTTTTAAAACATGAATGGATTTAGCATGCCTAATGAAGAGCGCAGGAAGAGCGTTCCACAGCCTAACAGCTCGCACTGTAAACGACTTGTTCATAGTGTCGTAGGAAGGAGAAGCAGTAGTCAATATAAACAGGTACCTACTCATAAAATTATAAAATAATATATTAAATGATTATAGGACTCTGTAGTGGAGTTTTATAAAATTTCAAAGCATGATATTTTATGTTTAAACTTAATTAGTTGAAAATTTTAAATGAATAATTAATACATTTTTATTAGAATCTTCATCTGAAATCCTGAAAGACTAATAAATTAATGGTATTTGTAATTTAAATAAACATTTTAAATTATGGTTAAAACCTACAGTGCAGTTAATAATAGTATATAGCCAAGTGCCATATATTTCCAAAATCAGCACTAAAAGGCCGCATAGTAACATTTTATGTGTTTTATGCCGCCCTTAGGAGAAGGAAATAACATTATTTATCATGAAAGAGGCAAGTCCCAAAGCAACGCACACAACGCGGCGCAACCCGCGTACTATTTATTTATTTACATACATCGGCTTGTTCCGGAATGCTGGAACCTTTAGTCTCCTTTTATGTGGTGTAATTACGCACTTTATCAGCTACTACAATTTTATTTCCTGAAGATAAGCGTAGAACGTCTACCCACGAGGTAGACATACAACTTAATGATTTTGACATAGACTTTGGGTGCGGCCTAGGCTTCGTCCTACGGCTGAAATTATGATGATGATGATGATGAAAGACACATTTAAAATCAATAGTGGAATAACGTGTGTAGGTGTAGAGTGTTCGCCGTAGCCTTCGGTTGAAACAGTACCAGAATCTTACTTTATCTCTGACCGTTATGTCTCTGGCAGGTTCTCAAAGCTGCTGCCAGACCTGACAAAGAGTGACCTCATCATCTAGAGTGATCTCTCCTCTCGAGGCCCACTTATTAAAACGGGGTTCATGACCCGAAATAGCACATCCTTGTGTCCGTAGAACTTTGGATTGACTGTTTAGTTCAACAGCCCACAGGCCAACCCAAGATAAAAGTTCTACCTAAGCCAATTATTAAGCAAATAGCATTCAGAATAGATACAAAAAGTCCCGTTCTTCTAGATCGAAGGGTAACTGTCAATAACAGAGTGATACTGAAGGGAACGAGCGGCACTGTGCGCGGCAGCCTGTCATATCTGCTGTCTCCTGCAACAACATGACGCATATTCACGACGGGATATCACACAGAGACATTTTATTTTTAACAATCCTGACATGTAGTGAGGTAGCTAAGGATTTCTTCATAAGGTACGCGTGCTAAACGCACGTTATTATGAAACGAGTGGACCTACGAAGCAGCGAATAACCAGTGATACTTGTACAAATCTATTTACAAACCATTTTATTATGTATGTACATAAATAAGAAATCTATAAAATATCCTACATTCCAGTTGCATACGTAAGTATATAAATCAGCGTAACAATAAAATCACTGTGACAAAGAGAAAAATTACAAGTGCCAGTATGAATATTACAAGTGCCAGTATGAATATTACAAGTGAGACCACGTGGGAATCCACAAGCTGGTAACGATGTAAATTATTCGAATAAAAGTTCAAACATTAACGTGAAACCTATTTGTTAAACTTTCTAAAATCGTAATTGGCTTTCGGAAGGTCGGTTAATTTATCACGTAGCGTAGGTAGGTTTCGATTACTCGGCCTTCGTAAACAGATGGGACCGAGAGAGACATAAACCGGACCGACCCTTCGCGTTAAAGAAACCTTTGATATTAAATTCTGGGCTTTTAAGGCTCGCGTACACCACATCGCACCGCCGCACCGCGTCCTCGATATACGCACAACACATTTAGGAGCCGTACATGATACGAATATTTTGAGGAAAGATTTCAAGCGATGCTTTACGAGTAACTTATACTAAAAACGGCGTAGATCTGTTTTAAGTCTGAGTCTGAGTACGCGCTTGAGGTTACGTTTATATCGCTAAAATAACAAACACATAAGTTTGTTAAGTATTTTAGAAGCTTTAATATTATCTCAGGTATAAGAACCTACAGTAAACAGAAAACTGCCCTCGGATCCGTTCCCTTATTCCGTTTCCTTAGCTCGGTGCAGACTAACATTACCCATGGGCTAGAACAGGGGCAGCGCCACGTCAGTAATTGACAGGTTCGGCTGACAGCCCCTAGTGGCGTTAAGTGATTTTTTATTTATTCACAGCGCTGTCCCGACGGAGCTGAGCTAAGCTCGCTTTAATAGATGACGCGAACATTCTATTTGCAGCAAGGGACTTTGAAACTTTAAAGAGTTCAGCTTTGAGACTATCAATCATGCCTTTAAAAGTTTGATTTTAAAGGCGGTTGGAAAATTTCGCGATTATTTATTTAGAAAAGTGATAAGTTTTTGCGCGGGTGACGTATTGTTTTTAAAATTTAATGTGAAAGTAAGTGGTTTCGGATTATTTACGAGATTTTGTGCACAAATCAGTCTTATTTATATTCTAGCGGTTTCGTCGGATTTTAGTGCTTATCTACCAGACATAAAGACGAGTTCAAGTATTGTATTTGCACTTGATTTAAATCATATGAAACCGAGTTCTGATTGTAAACTAATTTCCTCGAGTATAAAACTTTCATGAGATCCGTCTCTTAACTCCACAACAATCTGCGGAGTTGGAGAGCAGTTCATTCGTGTAATCTGTGATCAGTGAAGCATCAAGCGCCCATTCACCAGACATTACCCGGCCCAGTTGACACGCGCGCTTCGCACTACCGACAGCGTCACGACGTTTACTGACACCGCACCGCATCGGGACTTGGGACGTGTGATTTTGGCTTAAGATGTACGCTGCATGCTATACTGGACTTCAAACTCAAACTCAAGTTAAAATATTTCATTTTAATTGGTCCTGAGAAGACACTTTTGCAAGCCAATAAATGAATCTACCGCGCGTTCTGAAATGTACCTCTACATTAAGAATTTCTAACCTTATTTGGCAATGTTATTTCTCTGCACCAACGAAAACTGCCGATTAAATTTAAAAATTCTATAAAATTGTACATTATTTGAGTTTAAAAAACCTATAACTAATTAATCACTCTATAATTTACTTCGTGCTACAGAGCAAAAAGTAAGTTCAACAAAGCAAGTCACAACTTCCGAAGTAAAAAACGGAGTCCATTAAAGTGCAGTTTTCCTTTACAAAGCAGTATAAAAGTGAATGTCACTCGTTAACCTCCGGCCATGCATCACGTGATCGATCCTACCTCCCGGCGACACGACACGTGACGTCACGATTAATGGAGTCGCTTACACTCGTGTGTTTGCTCACGTCGCTCCGACCGACACATTACTTGCTTATAGTTTTGTAGCATGATCATAGAATAGATATATACTAGTAGGTATAATGCGAGCGTAATATAATGCTCTACAACGGTACAAATAAAAAGCATGCCATTCAATCCTCCGTTTAGTTTATTCCGGAACTGACTAAAAATTTACTCGGTAGCAGGATAGATTAGGAAGCAAAAGAGTGATTTTCTTCATTCCATCATTCCATTATTTTTTTTTCATTCCAAACGTATGATTGGAATGAAAAAGGTTTTGATTGAGAAGGAAAACATTTTTGACGTACAATCGTCAAAAATGTTTTCTTTCGTCGCTCTTTCTTTCTGTCACAATATTTTACTATTAATTTAGCAATAAATAAAAGATCTATCGTGTAAGATCAAGTTCAGCTCGCACCGTCACGTGTCGCCATGCATACCATCGTGTTCGATGACAAATTATGTAGGTAACAAGACATGTCACCTCAGGAATGCCGGGACAATATTGACGTGCTTCATAAAGCTTCTACAGCTAGTCTTAAAGAAATGTACATAGTAATGTCCTAAAGAAAATCGTAGAGATGGTTGATATCCTTGTTCCGAACAACTTTTATTGACACTTAACCCTAAGGTCATTATTAAATGAGATTTATTAATTTACATCTCCCTCCGTCTTTTTTCACATCATAATGATAAACTTTAGTCATTACGATTTTCTAAAAAATTTAAAACTGGCCAAGTTATTAACGAAAAACATTTAGTTAAAACCAAGATAGCGGCTAAAGTCAGGGTCGAGGTTGGTCTCCATTTTGAATTTAGACTCCCATTGACGCCACTTTGGTTCGTAACCGAAGCTCCGGTTACGTAGACGGCCGAAGCGCTAAAGGCTGGTGCAATAATTGTCGGGATGGGAATTACTTTGCATGCAATTTACTTTACCGAATTACGAGGTTATCGCCAGAATCTTTTCTGTATATTATAATATAATGCGATATCAAACTGATCTATTTTTGAAGCATACCGGAATCACCTTAAATAATTAATAATAATAATAATGTTTTGTAATAATTCGTAACATAATATTTTCAGATTAGTGTGCAATATTTTGATGTACCTAATTACAGAAACAAAACCACAAAAGCGAACTTTTTATGGGCTATTTGAGCATATGCATGTAAATTTGGAGTCAATGTGCTAAAATTATTATGTATTAAAACCAAAATATTGATTTATATTTTATATGATGGCATCTAGAAAGTTTATGAAATCGATAAATACATTATTGTAGAACAAGCTTAACTTTTAGTCATATAATTATTGTTTAGTACAATAAAAAGGTATATATCATAATATAAGGTATGATCATAATATAATTGGTAGTCTCGTAAGAGCTGTAATGAAACCTGTGCCGGAATAAATAGGATGAAATCAGGAATTTGGAGATTAATTTAATAAAAGCCGCGTCTACTCAGAGCTGTGATTACGTTGATTGCCACAGATTAACTTTATTAATTAGTTATAATTTGTTAGGAGATATTTTTCATTTGGGAAAATTCTGAAAATTATCTTGAAATATATTATCTGAAAATTAAACCTATTTGTTTTAATTTTCAGATGTCCTGGGTTCGAGCCCCAGGTTAGCAAAGTGTTATTGTGTGATTTTTCCATTAGGAATGATCTCTATGACAGCTGGAGTCTGCAACTGTGCCCGGTAGATAGCAATAGGCTCGTCCTCTGTTGCTTGGGATCAATAACATTCTGGCGAAATGTGGGTGTAACACTATGGCACTGAGTTCTGAGTACACCTCTGCTTACCCCTTCGAGGAAAAGGCGTGATTGTAGGGTAAGTTATTTTGGTATATAAGCGTTTTATAGTCTCTCTGCTGAACAAATGGAGTATATTGCTCATATAGCCAAGTTTACTAAAAGATAGCAATATTTCAACTTCAACCATAATATCAAAATGAATGCTAGAGAGCAGAACTTTCAAACTGTAGTTTAGTGCACTAATTGCAGTGTTTTCAAGTTAATGTCAAGTATGGAGATGCGGTGGGTCTACAGTCTACGCCTTTATGACTTATATAATTACAATTTTAATACTCGGTCCCTTTCAGGAACTTTAGACACAAGTTACTGGCAAACGGAATAATTAACTGAATAACTAATTACTTAATAGGGCTGATGGAGTTACACAAGTAATATTTTAATCAAAGGCCTTTGAAATTAGGCACCTTAATCTTAGGAAGGCGGTTAGTCTTACTTGTGTGTGTGATCCACATGCACCATTTTACAGAATTCTGACTTCACAATTAAAGACAGATCAAAGATATATGCTTCAGAACATTGACTATAATGTTGTATGTATATTATTTTTCCTATTACATGGGACATACATACTGGCGAAATGTGGGTGTATCTACTATGGGACTGAGTCCTGGGTACACCTCTGCCTACCCCTTCGGGAAAAAGGCGTGAATGTATGTTATGTTATTTTTCAAATAACCTTATTATTGTCATAACTTGCCTGGCAACTAGCCTACGTAGCCGCCGCTGCTGCCCCCGCTGCCCCCGACCCTCAGACGCCCGTCAGTGGCCCTCTATGAGAAACAGCAACGGAACAAAAGAAAGCAGCAATCTTGTGCGAAGGCGTCCCGTATAATACCACGCCTGCCGGGTTCCGTTCAGCCAACTAAAAAGTCGACGAGAGAGGCTTAACCCTTGTGGAGAAGAGGAAGCGTCGACCTCGACCTGCCCGCAACCAACGCGGCCCACTACGACTACATCTATCAGAGTCGCAGAGTCGACGATGGCGGTCTATCTCTCCCGGTTTGAGAAGAGCACATCCGATGAGGAGATAGTCCGCTACATATTCCTAAAAGAAAAGAGCCAGGAGTCCCAGACCAGGTATTCTCCAAGATTTTCATTGTCAAAAATGGAGTCTACGAGGACGCAGAATTTCAATTCCTACGTGCTCCAGTGTCCAGTAAAATTTAAGGAGACGCTCCTGGCCCCAGAATTTTGGTCGGAGGGCATAGTGTTCCGGCGCTTTAGGGAGGCGAGACCGAAACCTATCGTTCCTAATGCATAGATTATACTAGTTAATATAATTTTATCATATGTGTTAGACGGTATTTATTAATATGGGGTCTGGGGCTCTTATATTTTTTTCGCATGATTTCCTGAAATAAATGACTTTTTATTTTTATGTATTTTATAACTTCCTCAGGTTTTAAAGTCAAAGTCAAAGTCAAAAAGATTTATTCAAATAGGTCACAATCTGACACTTTTGTACGTCAATGAAAATAAACAGTAATGAGGCTACCGTGCGATCTTCCGATCGCACGGTAGCCTCAGGTAAGATACCTTCGGGATGGACTACTATCGGGAAGAACGCACAAGAAACTTGTAGGGCTTAATTTTTTCAACTGATTGTTTTACAATATTTGGTTTGGTTACATTCGTTTGTTTGGAAGGTGCCCGTGGTGGCTATGCGGAAGTTTCCAGGCATCTTTGCCCTCTATGTACTGATTTATATTATAATAAGCCTTTTTTAGTAAAGTAGATTTTATATAGGTTTTGAATTTACCCTCTGAGAGCCCAGTTATCTCTTTTGGGATTTTATTATAGAAACGTACATTATTTCCTAAGAATGATTTTTTATTTGTTTTAGATAATCTAAAGCTAGGTGCAGCTATTTTGTCTTTATTCCTAGTGTTAAAATTATGGATGTCACTATTTAATTTGAATTTATGTAAATTTTTACGAACATACATGATGTTCGCATAGATGTATAAGGATGGTAGGGTCAGTATGTTTATTTCTTTAAATAATTCTCTAAGGGATTCGCGTAGACGCATTTCATAGATGGCACGAATCGCACGTTTTTGTAGTATAAAGATAGCTTCTATATCTGTAGCTGACCCCCACAACAAAATCCCATATGACATTAAGCTGTGGAAATATGCAAAGTAGACTAATCTCGCCGTGGCTATATCTGTTAGTTGCCTAATTTTGTAAACCGCGTAAGCTGCAGAGCTTAGTTTCCCTGAGAGCTCGGTGATATGAGTGCTCCATTGTAGTTTAGAGTCTATATTTATGCCAAGTTATAAAGTTGCATTGTGAATATTGAGTCTTTCACCATCAAGAACTATGTTTGGTTCTATATATCTGACGTTAGGCAGAGAAAATTTCAAATATTTAGTCCTTTTCGCATTCAATAACAGATTTTAACCTTAAAAATTGTGATTTCTTTCCATGAGCAAATATTCCTTATCCAGTTATAAGTGAAGTGAAGTCAGTGAAGCCAGTGTGTTGGTCTGCCATAATGGTTACCTTTCCAATAACATTATAATAGTGGTAGTCGAGGATTCAGGGCGTTGCGTTGGTTACACAGAACTTATGGAAATACGGACGCAAATCGTTTTGGATCACCAGTTCTGTGAGGCCACAGAAACAGCGGGATTCAACGAAACTAAGTCTCTTATAAAAGTACTAGCTGTGCCCCGCGTAGTCTTCTATCCCATGAGAATATCAGGATAAAAGCGAATTTCATCCCAATCGGTTAAGTTAGGCGTGAAAGAGTAACAAACATCCATCGATCCATGCTCACAAACTTTCAAATTTATAGTAGGTATTTATCCTTTTTTGACCAAATTAGACTTATAACAGATTAATACAGATCGACACCCCAAGAAGAAAAGTCATAGAAAAATTGGTTTTCGCATATAATACGTTAGTTGTATGGCCTGACCCCGCATAGTCGATTTGTCCCCACAATCAGCGAGCTATTGCAGCGCGACGCGACGTGACCCCCTGCCACCGCTGCGAACAGATATTACTACTCACTACTGCACTACTGCACTACTGTACTAATGACTACTGGCCCATTTTACTATTCACGTTGTTTTGTGCACTGCCGTAGATAAACGTTTTTACACTGGTGTTCGCGGGTGGATAAATTGGGTGGATATTTTGTAGGCTCCTGTGTAAATTCGTCAACAGTCTGCATCGTCAGGCCGTTAGCCCATGTACCAATGTGTACATGTGTGCCATTTCATTGAAACAAAAAACGATCACATTGTGTTTTCAGTGACTGGAATCGGTTGCTTATGTATGTATTATGTATTCGTAGTGTAGGGTTCCATACCTAGCCTAAATACCTGAATAAAACCTTACCGCCATTTAAAAGAACACACAGCGCCATCTAGTTGCAAACTACAGTAAACATGTTAGTAATCACAATTTGTTTTTTGTAAAATTTTACGGTTTTGGGTTTTTTTTTCTAAATAAAATCGTTTTAGAAAAAACCTATATTATTAAAATAAGATATTTATAATAATAAAGTGTAAAATAATATAAAAATGATCACATACTGAGATTCGAACCTTGCCCTACAGACGCCTACAGTCCGTAAACCAATGCCTGCGCCACGACAACGGTAGAATTAGCGACAAAATTTTAATACGCATTTCATACATGCAAAGTATGGAAATATGCAGTAAAATGCCCATACATTTTGATTGCATTAACTTAAAACTATGATTTATTTACAGCCGCACTCTGAGTATTTCATAACAATTTCAACTTGATTGATTCAGACACACAGACAGACAAACGGACAAAGTGATTGTTATGGGTTCCTTTTTTCTCTTTTGAGGTAAAACAAACTTTACATTGAACTGACGATGTCGTCTAATGAAATCTGTGTACATAAACCTTCACGAAATAATTGACTCTCAGCAAACCTCGAAGAGTTGTATCATTAAAATATGGCTTCTTTCTGGATAATCCATACCTTAACCCTCTTTAATCCTTCGCGCATCTTTCCCGTGGAATAACTCACTCACTGGATTACAGGAGGGTAATGAACTTAGCAAAGCCACTGTTACTTGAGCCCTAGATAATGCGTCGTATCCGGCAAAACGGTTGACGACGAGATTTATAAGGAGCGATGGAAGGTCACTGGTTAATGGTTTTTAATACAAACTCGGCAGATGCAGCGGAGGATGAAGCAGTGAGGTAAATATTATTCAGTTTTACTATCTCAATGCCTTGGAAAAATATTTCAATTCGTTCACCTTCATTTCCGAGGAAATTTATTCATAGTCCACGCCGTGGGAATTGAGGTGTCTCTTATTATATAGAGACATCTATGCATTCCGCTATTAAGTTTCAAACTATTTCGACATGTCTTTGATATTTGATTCCTCGTTAAATTTTTCCTAAAAGAGCAGTTATGTTTACCGTCTGTCGTGTCTCTTCTATACCCCAGAGCGTTAATTTACTCCTTCCGAGCCATCAAGGCTTTTTGATGTGTTAAAGAGGTAAATCAGGTGCTTTTCATCCGAGATTGTATGTTAACGAGACTCCACGTAATCGCCGGTTCACACTCCGCCTTAGTATGGTACTCTGTCAATCGTTAAATGTTTACCTTTAATATACATTGTAATTAAGCATATGACGTATATTAAATTATCTAGTTATTCATACTTAATAAGGTATAGTTCATTTACTCTGTATAATCTTAATAAAGATGATGAATACCAAATTTTAGATGAGTGTTTAGTTGATAACAACGAGACACCATTTCTGTATAGTCTGTTTAGCAAGCAGATCTCTTAATATTCTCGATACCTCTACTGCTTACTCTTAGTGTTGGTCAATTTTGTATTAATCGATAACACAAAGTTTACAAAAACTGCAACAAAATAATATCTTCCGTCTTTCAGTATGCCTACACATTACATCAATAAAACAGCGTGTTGCGTATCTAACCAGGTAGGTACAGATAAGAATATTTTCATTATCTCCTCTAACAAATACTTGAACACCAATACCCGCAGCGTAATATTTCCGCTTGTAAAATTGAATTTCCTCAAAGGTTTCCTCCGGATTTACATTCCGAATGAAATGTGTAGTTTGCAATAAAAGTGGTGGGACTTATCGCCATTATCAATGGAGATCTATGCGCAGACTTGAATGCCAGTTTTTAATTAAAACTTTGCCTCGGGTGGTACGTGGGATGGCGCGGGGCGGCGCGCTGGTGGTCGCTTCCCGATATGTCATAAACATCTTCGGTTCGTGGAGATATCTACTTTGAGGAAATCGTCTTTGTGTTTCGAGTTTTAGGATTATTTTTACTGAATAATTAAGTTGTGAAGTTGTAAGAAATTAGTTATAAACTCGGCGACAATGAGCTCTGTATAATAGTCATATTATCTTTAAGCATGTACAAAACTTTCTACTTCTCTGCGAGCTGTGTTCCACGGTTCGACCCGCGTAGACATCGTTCTCGTGAGTATATCGGGTTAAAAAATTCCCTATATTATTCCAGTTTCTTAACTATCTGCATACGGAATTTCAGCCCAATCGGTTCATATCTATACACACTACGCGTTTATAATATTCTATTATGTATATTATCATGTGAAAGGATAGATCTGCAACAAAACAAGCACATTAACAACGAGTATGTATGTGCTTTACTTTATTGTCTTTCACGCCAAATTGACCCTATCGATTTGACCATTTGGTAATAAGTAGGCTCTGCAATGATATGTATGGTACGTGCGGTGGTAACCGCGCCGCGGGCGGCTCTAGAAAATATCATTGGTAGGTTATATCCTGTTTTGTTGCTTTTGTTATGTTGTGTGTATTTGTAATTGTTGTGTAATTAAGTGCTTAAACCTAATCAGGCATAGAGTACACCTACATAATATTAATGGAAATACTAAGTAATTAAATTAATAATTCCCATTGTGCATTATTGCTAATTGATTCAACACCATGTAAGTACTCGCCGCGACCGTAAGCGCATACATTTAGCAATTTGGTCGATGTGGGGTGATTAAGAAAATGTATCACAATAATTAGGTTATGGATACCTACTAATGAACTACATTATTAATTATTGTATTATAATATTATATTGCTAGGTATAATAGAATGCGATATGTGTAATTGATATTAACTTATCACTACATACAGATTACAATTACATCTTAAGATGAAAGTTATTAAACTTATTGTTTGACAATGGCCTTTATGCTAGACGATTTGATTTCGCCATTTCTATTCATTGTTTCCCGAAATGTACAATCTGGAGGTCTTCAAGTAAGACAACTAGCCTTTGGACAGATGGGAGAAATCATGGAAAGAGCACGGGTGGAATTGGGTAGAAACAATCTATAATTATTATAATATAACTAGCTAACTTTAATAATAATATTATTAGGTATGTTAGATAGCTTCTTAATTGTGGATCTACTTGGAAAATTTATCAAAACTTATGTATTTACCGACGTTATGACCCTTGTTCCCTGGAAGCTGGGAAAACCCCTGGTGTGGGACGCCACATGTGTGGCACAGCCGCTTTTAAGGCTGAAAACCTCAAGCGGCACAAGTATGTAAACTTAGACAAGGTTTACATGTTTGTGCCGTTTGGGGTAGAGACTATGGGTCCGTGGGGGCCTTCCGCACTGGAACTATTCAAGGAGCTAGCTAAACGCTTGGTGGAGGCATCGGGTGACCAGAATGCTGGCCTGTATTTTGCCCAGAGGATAAGCATCTGCATCCAACGGGCAATGCCGCCAGCATTCTGGCCACCTACCCTTCCTCCAAGGGTTTAATAGATTTAAGTTAATGAGTGATTTAAGATTAAGTGATTTAAAACTGCCTCGGTGGCATAGTGGGCGCATGACGTACAAAAGTGTCAGATTATGATTATTTGAATAAAGCTGTTTTGAGTTGAGTTGACATGCTCGACTGCCAATCAAGAAGTCCCGGGTTCGATCCCCAGGTCATAGTGTTAATCATTAGGAATTATCTCAATAACTGCCTGGAGTCTGGAACTGTGCCCGGTAGATGGCAATAGGCTCGCCCCCTATTATATGGGACCAATAACATACTGGCGAAATGTGAGTGTATCTACTATGGGACTGAGTCCTGGGTACACCTCTGCCTACCCCTTCGGGAAAAAGGCGTGAATGTATGTTATGTTATGTAAGTTAATGAATAAGGTTTTGTATATAATATGTAAATAGCGTAGGTAGTGACTTTTGTAAATAGTGTTTTGTGTGTGAATTTTTTATTGTTTCTTTGAATAAAGATTGTATTTTTAAATATATAAAAAATTTGATACTTGTAAATATATTCATCACCATCATCACAGCCACATCCAGTCCGGTTGTAAGCGGCCTGCTTTCAGCGTGCTCCTGCCGTCCGATCGATCGCCGAGACGATCTATATAAATAGATCGTCTATTCACTTCGTGGGTGGACATCCTACGCTGCGCTTGCTAATCCGTGGTCTATAATCGAGAGTTTTACAGCCCCATCGGCCATCATTAAATTTCTACGTGCTATGTGACCTGCCCATTGCCACTACAACTTGCTAATCCACTGGTCTATGTCTATGGACTATGTCGGTAACTTTCGTTCGTCTACGGATCTCCTAATATCTGATTAGATCTCGCAGAGAAATCCCGAACATAGCCTTGTCCATAGCTCGTTGCGTCATGTTGAGCTTAAATATTTTTATAATATATTATATTTTGACTGAATATATTCATATACATAGATATTATTCTGTAAATACCGATATTTCTTGTGTTTATAGTACACAATCAGTGCGCAGTATAATGAAATCCAAACCTCGCCCGTATAACATGTACATGTACAGTAGTGATTTGTAAATTGCCCCACTAGCACTAGTAACTAACTTCTCCGGCTTGTTTCGTATTATATTGCACAACTTCTGCATAACGTATGACATAGTGCAATCTTTTATTGATAGCTCAAATTTGGTAAAATAAAGATTTTATTCAAATATGTTTTCTATGATTGGAATTTTCCAATTACTTATAGAAAAATCCAATCATCTCAACAACTGCCTGGAGTCTGGACTTGTGCCCGGTAGATGGCAATAGACTTGACCTCTATTACATGGGACCAATAACATACTGGCGAAATTTGGGTGTACCTACTGAGTCCTGGTTACCTCTGCCTACACCTTCGGGAAAAAGGCGTGATTGTATGTCATGTTATGTATTTATTTTCGTATTCAATATAAAGAGACTGAGACCGTTCCTCATGAACTAGGATCTAGTGATGTTTGATGATTTCTTTAACTATCTACATTCGTCACCTTCTAAAATTAAAAACATTTAATGTTCAAATATATAATTTTTATATTATATTTTATGCTAATATGTTCGGGTACGCTTTATACAGTTCTGATGATCATTTTCTGATAATTAACCGCCGAGAAGTTACAACTATTATTGTTGACTCTAACGAAAAATGTCGCTCTAAAGTTTTCAGCTCTAAAAAAACTACTTCAAAAATATGGTCCTAGGCGACATCATTATTTATAGGCTACAGTATTTCAGTTAAAGCTATAAAGTGCCTAGTTTAGTAATCAAGTAAACAGTCCTACTGATGTTCCTCCACTGTGTCTTGGAGGTCCCAGAAGAGTAGTGTCAAGCACATTCGCACCTAACTTGGTCTCACAACAGGACAGAAAGCGGGGCGGAGTTGAGTGTAGAGTAGAACGTCGCTCTTCCAATTCATTTTGCGCGAGCTCGGTGAATCTCTGCGGATATTGTACAGATGCTCATATTTCACGGGCTATCATCGATTCGTGGCTTAGCGAGATGCTTGTCGTAATCCGCCTTCGCTGGGTTCGATTACAGATGTCGAGTCGCTTGCACTATTGGGAATCAATCATATGTAGCGATAATGTTAGTAGATTTTGATAGATACGGTAGGTCCACCCTTGCAAATTTATTTATGAGTGTTTCAAATTATTTATCTTGGTATCATTGCACCTATTTATCTTAAAAAAAAACAGAATATTATAAAAATAATTTTCTATTGCCATTACTAGCCATGCTTGGCAGACGGGTTGGCGAGCGCAAATTGATGGTGTTCTTATAGTTCTGGGCTGTGTTTATTTATATATACCTTCATATTGAAGTAGGCTGCTCATTTCTATACATAAACTCAATAAAACCCTGCTGCAAAGAAACTTTACAAACCTTCCTATAGATCCGAAAGACTATGCATTTCATTATAGCGACACAGGTTTAAAAGGTTCGTAGTATTGAAGTCACGGTGAAATATTCCATTAGGAAGTGAGTGCATTGCATTATGTTTGTTCTTGTAAAGGCTTTCGTTTCGTTAAATTGAATTTTATTATATAGAAGGAGACGAGATTGCTCGTAACATGTTTGTGCTTCAATATTTTCCGCAGTTTTCCTCGCAGCGGCAAGGTGCCGCGTCCTGGTCTGGGCCAGCGGAGCGAGGTGCGCGCTATATGTTTCGGATCTAAACAAGAAATAACTTTGTCACAATAAGATAGCTTTATACAATTGCCGTGATGCCGTGATTCGCTCCCATTGGTAGGACAACATGTAGGGAAAAGTTACTGGACAATAGACGCTAAACTCTTAGTAAACCTACCTTCATGTCAGGATGATAAGCTATATAGTGTAATGTCGATGCATAAAAGTACTACAATTATTAATAACATCAGGTGAACGTTTTGTTCGTCTATTTGCATAGAAACCACGATCGAACTACGTACAATGAAAGGAACTCCCATTACCAGTTATCTTACAACGAGAATTAAACAAGGTACCGAGATTATGTGGTATAAATCTATGCTAGAATGTTTCCCAAGAAGCCTAATACCTCAGAGAGAATTAATCTGTTTGTGTATGTAGCAGGAGAGGAGAGAGGAGAGGAGGTAATGCAGAGCTTTCATTATGGAGCGCACCTGTGCTGATTGCAACCTCTTTGAAACGTTCCAATGATACCATTCGTTATGTCAACCTATTACTACTTTGAAAATTACCTTAGCTTAAACGAAACTGTATTTTGCTTAGAGCTTATCGTATGATACCTGATAGGTTCAGCATAAAATTACATCACACCTTTGTCCAGAACCCAGTCCCATAGTGGGAACACCAAACTTCGCCAGTTATGTTTTAGGCCACATATAATAAGGGGTGAGCCTATAGTCATCTACCGGGCACAGTTCCAGATTTCAGGCTGCCGTTGAGATAACGTAACAAGGAGCTCATGGTCGCAGTGGTGTTTGCTGCATGATCGGCAGCTCGACTACTACGTCACAGAAGCGGTTGCTAAGCACATATTATAATCATAACGTAATAGTAATCTATTCAATGATAATAATATCGCTCAGCCTCGTTGGCTCAGATGGTAGTAACTCTGCGAGTTGCGATCCCGCACACGCGTGAGCTCCTGATGCAGGACACCGGAGTTGTCCGAAACCTAGGTCGAGCGATTTCGACTTTAAACGTGAGTTAAGTCGTTATATAACATAATAAATTTGTCCCATATTATTATTATTAATATCTCTCTTATAGCTACGCCACCAATTTTTTTTTATAATAGTGACCTGATGGTAAGCATGATTGCCCATATCAGACACAGTGCAACCCAGTGTTTTCAAATTCTAAATTGTGCGGCACTGCGCTGTGCCTGTCACTCTGAGATATAAGCTGTTGAAACTCGTCATACCCAGTAATTTTTCTGGTAACATTGCCCTTCAGACGGGAAAACAGTAATGTTTGCACATTACTGCTTGGCGGATTGAATAACTGGCAAAGGTATGGTACTTTCCCAGGCGGCCCCCTGTAAAAGAGGCCTACCACTACAAAAAACCACAAAATAAAAACCAAAGTTTCATTGATTTTCCGAGCTATGCGATTTAATATCAAATAAGATCCATTCAGAGCAATCCATTTAAATTGAATTGTAAGTCAGTGAGTGTGCAATCCCAACACAATTCACTTTTTAATAAAAATATTTGTTATCGTCTCAGTGCAGTAATCGGTTTACATGGAGTCTCGGAGAGTTTATGCATTTCACGCCGTACTCCCCGCGATACTGCGGGAACTCTCGACAGATACTTACTTTATTTGTAACTTAACGCTCCACTTGGAAACTAAGTGATTCTATAGAATAGATTTTTCATTGCTAGCATTCTGTTTAGTCTTTCTTTGTATTAAACACAAACTATCAATCACTTTCCATCGTTTTATGCAAGATTAGATTTTCTCAATTTCGTTTCCCCGAAGCAAATAAAGCTGAATAGAGATTGACCACGCAAACAAAAAACAAGTAAAAAGGTGTAATTTATCTGAGACGCGGTGGAGTTTACATAAAATATATCAGTCCATTCGTCCACGCACATAGTTGTGAGGTCTTGGTGACACCCAGACACCCGCCCGCGCCCGCGCCGGGCCGCCCCACTGATACCCGAGACTAGACAAATGGTCCATCATCGCTGCAATCCCTTATCAAAACGAGTAAAAACTACCTTCTTCTACTAACGCCATGTTGGAGCGATAAATGTTTCAGCTCACTTTATTTGCGATTTATTTGGTGAAAGTGATAATATTGTTATACCCACTGCTGCTACTTGACTGCTGGGCTCGGTACAATAATACACAAAAATGCTATAGATAATTCTGTTATATTTTTTTAATCGCATACAGTACAGCATTAATAATAAAGCATAATAGATAGCTGGATAGATAAACTCTTTAATAATTATCATTGAAATAATTTTCGTGAGAAATTTTATTGGTTTTTTCATGAATTTGAGCTATGATACAATTGCAAGAGTATTTATTTACTCCTGTGTTCCTCCTCCTGTATTAACAGTTGCATCTTTACAGTTACATTCTGTTTGTTACATTATGCCAATCACCAAATCGTAGCGATTGGAGAATAACAAGCGGTACGGCTAATAAATGATTTGAAAGTTTGAGATATTGAAGTTTTTCATCTTCCATAAACATATTATTTAGATTAGCGATGTCTCCGCCACGATAACAAAGGGCTCATTTCTTTTGAAACATCCCAAAGCAGGAAGAAAGCCAAATTCAAATCGGGATCTAGAGAAACTGTCATGAGTCTTATAATGACGGATGGTGTTCAAAATATTCTGATCCTTCAAAAACAGAAGACATACAAAAATAACTGGTTTTCCGGGTAAATAATACATCAAAGGGCTAAGTGATTGATGCAGGGGCGAGGAGGGGGAGAGGGGTAGTGGAGGGGGGTGTCATGTCATTAATCTTTCTGGTCACCCCTCTCCTCTCGGCGGCTCGCAGTGGAGCAGTGAAGACTCAATGTAGGGCGCTGATCGCTTGTTTTGATGGCGGAGTGTGCTATTCTCTCCAACTTAGTTGTTTTTGGCGCAGTTTTTGCGAGAAAGTGGTTGTCTAACCTCGGTTATGATAATAAAAATAAAGTGTATTATTTGCTGAGAATGAAATCGTGTTATAAGCGTCTTCTAACTTTAAGTAGGGACGATAAAACTTATATTTTACAAGCTTCGGGAATAATAAAATAGTAATATTATAGGTTCAAAAGAAAAACGACGTCGCTTTGAACTGTCGACACTTTAATAACATCTAGTTTTAGAAAATATTATAACTTCTGCCGGTGATAATTCTTTTTTGTAATATTAATTAATATATGGATGTTTATTATAAATAGAGATTATAATATTATCAGTTATATACATAAAGTTAATAATATAACCATGCGGTAAAACGTTTTATTTTAATACCCACGAATTACGCGGGTTCGTCCCGCAAAGACACAGATCCGGAGAGACACGATATTAATTAATATACTAAATTTCATACTTGATTCAGTAAGAATATGCGTCTTGTATTCATACATGAGTCAGTATAAATTCAGTCAGTATAAGTTAATAAATCCTACACTGAAAACCCGACAATTTCTGAGTAAATTCATAAAATAAGTCATAGCTGACGTTACAAGAACTTGTCGATTCACAAAGATAATCAAAAACAAGTTAAGAAAGCTTCCCAAAGAAGCGAGCTCGGTGAAAAAATTGTGTGACAATCCACTGAGGAATTCACAAAAACGGAGCGATCGCGAACATTCTCACAACTCTCTTATTACTTTGTTAAAGAAGTATCGAGAAACAATTGGAGCAATGTATTACCATTCGACTGTTTTGTTTGCCGAAACAATACCGACCAATACTGCCACAGTGTAACCGAACCGTCTCATAAAATCCACTGAAAGTTACAGAACGCAAGTTTCTTTGTTGATATATCCGAGTCTGTGGCTCTGTCGATTGTAAAAAGCAAGAGTAGTAAGTCCATAGTCACGAGCTGTAGACATCAAAGGAAACCATTTATTCTTGTAATGTCTTACTTATTTCTATCGCGAAAAACTCGCACCGGAGCGAGACGGGGAATACTTTTTGTAGTGAAATATTAAGTATCATGCTTTGTATTGTAGTGAAAAGAGACGATTAGCGACTCCTTTGAGTGGCAGCTTCGAGTGCGAGCTCACACAAAGCTATGTATGTCTTATACGAGAATGTAAAGAATACATGACATTAATGACTTTGGATTTATTGGCATGCCGGTTGTCGATGGAAATGGTCTTCACTTGTGTTCGTGTGCTTTTATAATAAAATATACTCTAGTCGGGATTTATGGTTTTGATAAAGGTAGTTTTGGTACCTACTTATTTATTTCCAGTAAAAGTAGTGAGTTTAAAACTATTTGGTCAATAGGTGTAATGTATAGGTATAAAAAAGTGAGTTTTGAATATTTAGCAGGCAGCAGTATGTTAGTGGTCCCATGTAAAAGGGGTAGAGCTTATTGCCATCTACCGGACACAGTTCCAGACTCCAGTCAGCTATTGAGATAATTCCTAATGAAAAAATCCAATATATTTTATAACACTTTGCCTGACCTGGGGATCGAACCCGGGACCTCATGATGTGGCGTAGTGGCGTAGTGGGCTCGACCGCCCACTACGCCACTGAGGCAGTGAAAACGATACATGGGGATTTAAGTTACATTTTATTAAAATCTCGTAAACAAACTTGCCAATGTCACAGAACAACAGCAATGTTGCTATAATATAGGTAGCTTACCATCAAGCTCACAAGTATCTGAGACCTTCCTAAACCAAAGCATATAAAGGAAAATCGTAATCATACATTTATTTGCCCGTATCTGTATCCAGTAGAATGGTCCCTCGGAGAGCCACAAAATATTTCAAATCGTCTTGCACCATAAACATATTCTCGCTAAATCAATAAATAGAACTTAACGAAGTCGACGAGAAATCTTGTCCTCCATTCCGATACCAACTTATCTAGCTGTTTTGTAACTACAAAATGAACTTAATTCCCCAGATGATAAGAGTCGAGGAAGGTTTATTAGACTGTATGTAGAGTGTAAAATTCGCTCATGCCCCATGAGGCGAGAATTGGGTTTCGCTGGACCTTTGTGGGGCAAATTTATAAAATAGTAAGCCAATTGGAGTATAATATGAACGTTAGAACGATTGATACGAGCAAGGGCCAAGGGTTCGAGTTTAGTTCGCTTGCTATAAGTATGGGGACGATATACAATGTCGACCCGGTTATTGGGGGGATCAGATGCGGTTTACTGACCTTACTTTTATAAGTAAGATTATAATTTGAAATTATGGTACCAAGTTCTAAACTTACAATTGTTTCATGAAAGGCAGACCATTATAAAGTAAGGACTACAATAAATGCCCGTACAATGGTACAGTAGCGTGAATGCTTATAGTTACCGGCCCATACAAGTTACGTTACGTGTAAGGAGCTGTTATCTAAGTGTACCAGCAACAGTGATTTGTATCGTAGCCCTAAAATCTAAACAGTCACAAGTGCATTACCTCGTACAACTAGTTAAGGATACATTCGCACTATGTATTGAAGCGACGTGTGGAGCTCCGGCGCGGCAGGCCCGGCATGCTGGCACTCCGGCGCGGCGTCCCTGCAACCTGCACATTTGTATGCAACCGTCGACCCTACCTACAGTTTCGACTAATTTGGAAACGCGTCGAGCGTTCGGTTAAAGTGAAAACCTCCGACTCTCATATTCGACAACTCGTCGCCCGCAGTATTAGAAATTCTCCGCAAATTCCGTTCAATTTTTGTCGTCCTTTGTCAAAGGCGAGTTTACGTGTTTCATGATCGTTGTCGAGTGTAGGAATCTCTAGGATTTGTCCCTTGTTGCTCGTTATACGTAGGTGTGTTTGAGGTACAAATTATAATTTACCTTAACAATAAATTATGTTTATGGGAAACCTATTATTGATTTTACTAAGTGAATGAAACAAACGCGCCGTTTGTCTGACTTAAATCGACACATCGGTTTACTCAATCCCCGTGCAATAATTTGTTACCTAGGTTAGACTTCAGTTAAAAGTGCTATATACACCTACGCAAAGCGTCGGTCACCCTTTCATAATATAATAAGTTAAATCTCCGCATGCACATATTATGTAATATTAGAATTTGAAAAGTAAAGTAAATCGCTCACACCAATATATGTATTTGTTGACTTATGTACAGAGCTATAATAAATATTCCATAGTACCTATAATATATAAATAGTAGATATGTCAGTCAGCCATTAGTCGAATGTTGAAATCCAAACATGTAGTATAAGCAAACAGCCGCGATGCGAGGTGCGATGTGGCGTCGCAAGGAAATAGCTGTCGCCGACCATTTCCTATCATACCACACTACCATGGCGGCGGCTGTGAGGTCGCCTGTCCCTGTCCCTGTCCCTCACTATACAACATTAATGCCATTCTTCCATTTTATTATGCAGTGAATGATATTCCACATATCCGGTCAATTTACCTGTTGCACACATATATGTTTTATATATGTGTATAAACTTAACGTTATTTTAGCGTCATTCTTATGATTTGTGCAACTCAGCGTTAATGTTATAATTTTAGAACCAAACCAAAAACTAAGAGGAGAGGCCAGTAAATAGAGCTCTAAAGTTTAATTTGTTGTGTATATAACTTAATATTTTAAAGTAAATTCTCTGAAGTCTAATTTGAAAGTTTATATTGTAATTGTATTGTTATTTTTTATTGAATATTTTCTACACCTATCTACCGCCTAGGTCCAAGGTCATGTCGTGAGGGTTAGCAAATAACCCAAATAAATTATTGACATACTTGCATTTATTTTTTTATTTTGGTTTATAGGAACCAACAAAAAAGCTATTTATTTTTACGACCGCCTCGGTGGCATAGTGGGCGGAAGCTCGACTGCCGATCATGAGGTCCCTGGTTCGATCCCCAGATCAGGCATAATTGTTAAATATTGGATTATCCCATTAGAAATGATCTCAATAACTGCCTCGAGTTTGGAACTGTACCCGTTAGATGGCAATAGGCTCGCCCCCTATTATATGGGACCAATAACATACTGGCTAAATGTGGGTGTACCTACTACGGGACGGAGTCCTGGGTACGCCTCTGCCTAGCCCTTAGGGGAAAAGGCGTGTTTGTATGTTATGTTTATGTTAAATAAGCTATTATAAAACTCTGACAAAAACTGGCACAACTCATTCTAAAAGCTTATTTTATTATTGAATCTATTTTAATTCATAAAATAATCTATAGGTACGGGAAATTTCAATATTATCGTAAGAGACATTTTGAGTTGTGAGGGTCATATCTACAGCAGCGTTGGAATCGTCATTTCGACCTTTGTCAAATAGTATCATATTAAAAAGAAATAAATATTATTTACAAGACCTTCTCTGTAAGGGGGGTTCTGACAATACTCCCACGCTTGGCAGGCTGGTTGGCCTATGCCCAGCAAGGGACTTTCAATGGCTGTGAGAGAATTTATAGACGGCGATGATTAATTTTCGGATCAGCATCATCATCATCTCAGCCGTTGGTCATCCACTACTGAACTTAGGCCTCCCCCATAAAGAGGTGTTTTGCCAATACTCGATACGCTTGTTGTGCGGGTTGTCGAGCGCAGTTCGATGGTCTGTTGCAGAGGACGCTGCTGCCCGTCCTCTGGATAAGTTAGGGTCACATATCCAGAGGAGGGAGGATTGGGATTGATAGATTGTGGATCACAATAGGTAATATTCTTATGCCATTTCGAAATGCCCTAAAGTAACCCGAAAGCACATAAATTCAAAAATTACGTGGGCATATTTTAGAAGGAATTTATGGTGAATCAAAATTTGTCCGTTCCTGGCGTCTGTTTACATACAAAGCTCGGTGTACACGACACGACACGACGCGACACGTCGCTTGTGTAAACACGCCCTGACGTGTGACACTCAGCCTGCGCCCAACATACACTCCCCTGAGGAAATTTAACTTTAAAGTTATGTGAGAAACTAACAGCGGCTAAAATATTTCACTGGTCTTTTGCAGGTGCGAGAATTGTATAGAGGTGCTAAAAATACGAAAGTTTGTCGGTATTTGTCTATATTTGGTACCTCTTCAGGGTTCGTTTTTAATAGCTACAGTCCCGGATAGCTACGCCTTCATTTATTTATTTAATAATGACGATAAAAAATCCATCACGCCATAACTACAAAGTAGCCCTTAACGTTTTAAGTGGGTATATACTTATTCGTATGTACGTAATATCATAATTATATGTATAAATCAAGCATTAGTTGCACAGCAATAACCCACTTGTCCGCAGTTATTTCAATAAGTGAACTTTCTGCTGAAACACGATTTCAAAAGAAAAACTTTGGTAAAGTTGAGTGGATCTTATAAAACTCCAGCTCAGACTGAACAAAGGCTATCCTGTGTGACATCACTTTTATTCTGAGCAATAGTTAGCGCACTTTTTGTACGACAGGAACAATAATATAAGAGCTACGTTATTGTTGGTTTTATAATAGTTTCAACGGTTTTCCATTCTTCTTATTCTTTTGATGAATACTTATATGACGCCGTGATACCATTACTGAACTTATTGTATTAAATATTATTGGAATTTTGGATTAATCAACCCTGCTCCACTAAAGGGGCAAAGTAGAGTTTTCTAATGACATGCCCAGAATAATATTATCTTTTATTATGTCATCTAGCCTATTAGAGGCTAATGAGTAAACTGGGTATAACTTAAACTGCTACATAAATATTAAAATAAGAATGTGTCCAATAATACTTATTCTTATTGTCTATATTAAGACGAGGTGGACCCTTTATACCAACGCGGCACAATGATGTTAACTACTCATATGTCACTGTGTCCTGGATACATCTCTGCCTCTTCGGAGAAAAAGCATAGAGATAAGTAAGATAACCTAAAAAATGAAATGCAACCCTAATATCCTACAATTATATCAAAAAGAAATTTATTAATTAAGCTTTTATTCGTATTAAACGGCATTTATAGTTGTATGTTGTTAGGTCTCAGCAATAAAGGCAGACCCTCACGTAGTGTAGGCTCACTACGCACATAATATTTAGTCCGTGCAAGTAAAATAAAGCGCTGGAACATGCCCAATGAATAGTTTATCTCAAGGCCACCTCATAACTCATCTTAATGGCCAATATAGATACAGTTCATATAAACCCCTCTACACACTCACCGACCTTGTCGAACTCTGTCATTTCATAAGCGCCTAGACGCTGGCGAATTGTTTAATTTGACAAGGTACTACAGTGTCTATATAAATGTCTCTGGAACAGTGCGTGTGAGAAAATAAGCGATTCGAATGCACGGCACGGGCGGGGCTAATCTAAAGAAAACTCTCCTTTCTCCGGGGAGCGACAATAAATGAAATATTTTCACCTTATGACCTTTTGAATAACTCGTTTGAAGATTGAGAAGTATTTCACTCTCTATTACGATGGATAATGATGGAACAACAATATTTTGATATCCATTCCCAACATCAATTTGGTGAGAATATTTGAAGCTGAAAATTTATTGTATTGCCGAAATGGTTCCAAAAGTTTTTGGTATTTTGTGTAATAATTTTTGTATTCCAAACAAGAGATGGATTTATTTTTTGACGTGCTAAAGTGCTTCCTTGAAGCTTATTTGAATAAATTAATGTTTATTTTTCATTATGCATGTCGACGAAATTAAATATGCAGGGATAAAAAAAATATTATTATGTTTTTATATCCACTAAATATTATAATTCCTTATCGCAAAAATTATGACTCGAAGAACAAAAAATTAGAGAGGAGCTTCAACTTTTCGTACTTTAAAAATTAATACCGAATTTTTTCCGTTGAAATTCTGTATAATTTAAGCTATGCAAATGATACTCCAAACGCCATAAAATGATAAAATTGCCCTTTCAGAAAAACTCCGCAGAGAGGAAAGGTTGAAATATATAATGTTCATATATTATGACAGAATGTGGAATATTTCCGACGATAAGTGCTAATCCGAGGATCGATCGAGGCTTCTGCCACAGCAACTGCTGCAACCCACACTGGGATGATTTAAAACTGCTATGAATCATATGCGACAGTTTTCATGTGACAAATTTTAAGCCGCATATTTTCTACTTTATGAAAGCTCAAAACTTTATTTATTTTCAACGAAAATTGTTGATAAAAATTGTATATAAAAATAAAAAATATATATAGTCTCATTCCGTAATATTTTATATACTAACAGTAAAAGGTACTTTGTAACTATTTGAATAAAATTATAACACTTGAGGCCAGCTATAATATTATGGTTCCATCTCTCGTTAGAATTGTAGTGGTCTCGTCTCCGTGTCCCGGGAATTAATGTCCCGCGTGAGAGTGAAGGCCAATTATCAAATCCCAGTAAAGATACATTGAGGTGGGGCTAAGTGGGGCTTAATTGTGTTAAACTCAAAGATTTATTAGAGTTTGCGTAGGTATGAGGGCTCGCCGATCGCACACCAATTATTAGCTTTGCGCCGCTAAATGCTGCGTAAATTGGGGTCCGCTCGGATCATTTTCAGATTTCAAATTGGAAGTGTCACTCACGGGTTTCCATGCGAATAAATTATGTTTTAGATTTATTTTGGATAAAATTAGAACTATTGAGTGAATAATAGGTGCGTATATGAATGAGCAGTTCTGACACGGTTTAAACGGATAAAACTTTCAAATATCTTGAAGTATTAAGTATGTTGATAATGATCTTTTTAAATCTTGTATAATAATTTGTTTTATTTGCCTTAACTTATATAACCTACATATTTAGTAGGTAGGAACATAAAATTTGGTCCGTGGGTCCTAATTGATCTAATTGATATTGTCATCATTTAATGTAATTTACATATTATTTGTATTATTATAATAATGTACATAAAAGAACCTGCTGCTTTTGTCCCGATCTGTTTGTGACGTTACACGTGGATTACGTTTCGTGTTCTAGCTCGGGTCCTATTATTAAGGTTTAATTAAAATCTGGGATATTTGCTCAGATATTGTGATCTAGGTATTATATATTATAATGATTAGTTATAATATTACTACATAATATGTACCTACATCATTCAAATTAAATAATCGTACAAATCGAGACATCACTAACTTTTATTGTACCTATATTATAATTTATTGAGTTTTTGATTAATATATATCCAATAAGTTGTACGAATGTAGATATTTTTCTTAAACAATTCTGAATACCCTTGATCATAGTAATGCCCTCAATTTCCTGTGAACGCTACAAGCGAAGCACGCAAAAATAAGGCCAAAATCATAAACTGAGCACAAATTGTCCAACATTTATTTACAGAAAACATATTCCTATTAGTAACAAGAATCCGAAACACGGGAAAATCAGCGCAACGGCTCGCAAAAGCATGAAATAGCCGTTTCTATTTCAACGGGAGGTAAAATCCCGGCTCCAGCAGAAATAGTGACAATATCGGCTAACGAAGTCTGGCAAGGAATGTCCGCGCGCCGCCCCACGCGCCACGGGACACGAAGGCACGTGTTCTAATATTTCGATATCGAGGAGAAATTCCCGACGAGTGGCGACACATTGCGTTCCCCTCTTTAATCTACACGAAAAGAGATCATTGATGGTGTACATTTTTTCCTGAGAAAAGTTCTTTGTTCGATAGTTCACATGTCCTCTGACCTCAATACAAAAATAGTTATGGTCACGTCCTAAATTTTATTTCGGTGACCAGTTATGTTGGTCAGAGGTGAAATGCATACATAAAGCTAGCTCATTATAATGAGTAATTTAATAAACATAAAATGTCATCAAATAACAATCTTGTCACGTTGAAACGGACTTTAGTCTGTCATGATTAACTAATTTAAAATACTCACACTCATGATTAGGAAGATTCAAAAATAGCTTGTATCCGTACGAGGAGATGTGTCACTCTATGATATGGATATCGTTAACTAAAATAGGACGATGTTCCGCTGATTTTGTGTGATTATATTAGTCTTTTTCAAATTGTCACATTTAAATTTGTGACGCATTTTCTGTGCATCTCTGTAGGTGTGGAAATATTTTAACGTTTCTGTGAAGTATCTTCATGGTTCTAAATATATAGTTTTATAAAAGTGATACATGTAACATAAAATCTCTGTGTGTAACCCGAGCAGATCAGATGATATCCGAACATTAATTCTGGAAATATCTTCATCCGTGATGGAAATGTCACGGCATCTTCTGGATTATATTTTCACTCCTCGAAAGGCTGAACTAATGAGCGCGGGATCAAAGGCGGGACTTACTTTATTCAAAGCAATTTTGATACAAATGAGCCGACAAGCGCGACGGATCGTCCCACTTGTTGCCCGACCTGTCGCGAGATCTGTGGCGCATCCTTCCACCGTTTGGATGACGTCGAAACTAATTTCGGAACATTCCATTTGGGATTCGTTCGTTGTAATTTTGTAATAGTTTAGAAATTAATTTCCTCGTTTCGAATATGAATTCGTTCATTTATTTATTTAGTGTTATAGCCGTTAATGTGACTTTTATGAGCACATCTTTTTAATTTAAACATAGATATTTCTTTCGAGACAAAACTATGCCATCAAAAAGAATATATTATTTTTGGTTCGAAAGTTCAAATATAGTTCATTTTTAAATATTTGTATACACAAACGATTGGCGGTCACGACATCTTGCAGCCTCGAGAATGAACCTATATTTAATAGTATAACATCATACTAGCTAGGCTCAGAAGTATGCCTGTTTGCTGCCTATACTTGTAGGCATTCTGTAGAGCCACAGACGTCAGTAATAATAGAAAGCTCAGTATTAATACAACGTGTCTGAATCACGCGAATGCCCAATCACCATTTTGTTGACCTTTTAGCTTCAAACCACTACAAGTACTACTACTTACCTATATTATAATATACATACCTATATTATGTTCACAATCTGTGATTATCATATTACCTAAATTACTATTTCTTTATTTCACTGCATTAGACAAATAATAATAATAAAAAAAAGTTTATAATTAAAGGTATTCTCCATACAAGCAACGTGTTTTTGGTCAAAATTTATTTCTAGATTTCTTTCTTGTATCGTGAAAACGGCAACAGCTAGGTATTTGATTTTTTTACGGAATGTTAATGATTATGATTGCTATACTATGAAATAATTATAACTAAATAAAATTAATAAATAACTGGAGCGTTCATACAATTCATTTCATTCATTCATTCATAACAAAAGTTTCACACTGTAACACCATAATGGAAATAGTTATCTACTTGAAAATCTTACAAAATATGGGTAACTATAATAGCTATAACAACAAATACTAATAATTAAATAATAAAAAAATTATATTCTTAGGAATCCAAAAAAGGCGTCCTAAGTTTTGATATAAAACTCCCATAATATTTCATAATAATTGTGAGCGAGCCGCTGTTACACGAGCCGTGCTTACACTAGTATCTGTTAAAACGTATGGTTTAAAAATATTGAATTTTTATTCGACTCTACTAAACAACTTTGGTGTCCGAATTGTAAAAATATATTAAAAATATATTAAAAATTAAAAGTGTCAATTCGGACACTTAGTCCGAGTATTTTGTGTCGTAGTCGTCGGCTCCAGCTTATATTAGAGAATAATATCTGTTTATTCTATCAAGACGATAAAATCATTAAAACTTACAATAAACTATATTACGAGCCTACACAGTTGAAGGATCTTTATAAAATTAACTCAGGATTTGAAATAACTTTGACTTTGAGAGTTTATTATTAAATTAAAAATGTTTACAGAAAGAAATCAATATCTTCATTTAAAGGCGTTTGATGATCATAACTTCGTTTAAAGTTTCGTTAAATATTATTATCTAGAATTAGTTTTAAACTGTAATTGAACGATGGCTACCTCTAAACAAGGTGCATTACTCTCATACTTTTCTTTACAAATAATGTAACTTATTATTATAATTTATTACTTCAATATCAAATACAAACTTAAATTTAAAGTTTATATGTTAAGTACCTAAATGGATTTTTATAGAATTGGTTAATTTAACAAAACTACTTAATGACTTCTAACTTTAGTAACGTGTAGATAGTCCAACATGTACAATGTCCATGTACAATCATGTTCTGGGGATACAATATGTTATACAATTTTATGAAAAATAATAATTAATAATATTATAAAATAATATTATTTAAGTATATTTTCTTATTAAAACTCATTTACACAATATAAAACCACAGTAGCAGTAGATAAGCCCTATAAGAATTCGGTAAGGAGCTCTACAGAAAAGCTTACCTAGATAAATAGTGCTAGGTACTCAAACACACCCGTTGTCCAGAATATCTAGAAAGGCAGTAGTTTTGCCCGAACTCTACTATAGAGGCACATGTTATAAAACAACAAGTATTAGAGGTACATTCCAAGTGTGAATCTCTCCAGATAGCCCGAGAACAGTGAACAAATGTGAAAAGTTGTCCGATCCTTTGAAAGGTTTCTCTTGGAGATTATTCAAACGACGACACGAGTCTGAATGTAATGTCATGCACATAATTTGTAACATTAACTACACGGATGAGAAGCAAATGAATTGAAAGCTTGCAACTTAATATAGAGGGTAATGCATACCAAGCAGAGGATGTTTGTGAGCTTGCTCGAACGAGAACTGTGTTCGCTGTTAACGTATTGTGTAGGTTGCTTAAGATTTTGTTTTCATTTCCTTTTCTCGTTTAGTTTATTATTCCCTCAAAGCAATAATAAATATGTCCTTTTTACAATGACTAAACAAAGTCACCGACATTATTTTGGTCCACTCAAAACACAGATTCCAAGTCTATTTTAATTTCTAATTACGTTTTTCCAATTTGCTAACCAGAAAGGTTACTTGTTGTGGGCGAGTGTTTGAGAACTCTTCTTGACATGTGTCACAACGTCACAACATACTTTATTAATAATCTTTGATCCGTGATGAGTTTCATTCCTATTCTTTATTTGCTAGGAGAGGTCATTCATATTCCAGATTCTCAGAAATTTAATTTAATTTATAATTACGTTAATCTTAACTTTTACCCAAATTGAACCAAAATAATTTTATTTTGAGTAATTAATTGACTGTGGAAAAGTTTTATTAAAGCGTTTATATAATAATGTGTAAATGCTGTGATATAAATTATTGTGTTGCAGTGTTTTATTTACGTCAAAATCACGTAACACATTACACATACATGATCCAATTTACAAAGAATAATATTCTGATCAGTGAATCCTTCAGCACTTCCAGAGGTATACAAATTTAGCTTCATTTCTCTGAATGAATAACTCCATAATCGTTATAATCTGTTTGTCATTCCTCGCAACATCAAAGGAGTTAGATATGTCCTTTGTTCCCTTCCACAGATCGAATACGAACAAACGATAATAGCATCTGGTGCAATAAGAATAAGAGCCACTGAATCACGCTTCATGTGGATATTTTCAATTCACTTTCATTAGAAAGGGGTACGGAAATAAATTGAAGATAGATTTGTTAGAACGAGAAACAAAAAGGCGATTAACGATAATGCCCACACAGGATGAAATATCATACGAGTACATGCGCAGTAGAGGACCACAGGCACGACGACTCACTGAGATATACAGTTTCGTTTTAACAAAGCAAGTGAAAGAGTAAAATGGTTCTTCAACTGAGAGTCGATAACGATGACGCATTGCCCGAAGCTCGATAGGAATTGTGTTTAAATTGTATATTTTATGTGTCTATTATGGGACAACCATGGGGACAGGTTTTAAAGTTGTCATTTTAAGTTGTCATTATTAAACTCTTCAGCGTCATCATCTCAGCCGCAGAAATTCCACAGCTGGACATACGCCCTCCCATAGATTTTGTTGGCCCCATTGGTTTTGGCTGTCTTTATTTGATCTTCGTTCTACCTTGTGGGTGGACGTCCTACGCAGCACGTGCCAGTCCGTGGTCTTTAGATGAGAATTTACACCCATCAGTTCTACGTGCTATGTGTCCTGCTTATTGCCATTGAATCCTTGGACAGGACTAACTCCTGCCAATTTCATTAACACACATGACATTCCAAAAATGACTGACACTTTACAGACACTGCGTTATTCAGACACCTAAGAATTTACATAGTAAACGTAAGTACTTACAAACAGCCGAATTCCTCAGTAATTTTAGAACATTTAATCAGATTTTATATCGAATTCATGCTTAAATAACGTGATATAGGAACGCTGCCGACCTCGATCCGGTTAGTAAGTAATGTACCTTAAATAAACTTGTCAAATGCGTGTTGGAACGCGCATGTGAAGGGCTCCTCACTCTCCACCGTATGTACTGATATAGCTATAGAAATCACGTCTTCTCATCAAATTAATGTACCTTACACAGAAATTAATAAAAAAAACAATTGTCGGTCAAGTAAGTCACATAATAAATTATTTTCAAACGTCAATTTCTAAAGCAAGTTTCATAAAAAATCTGCGGGACTACCACTTTTATTGAAAAACACGTTCCTTGTACTATTAGGACTCTATTGTTCCTCTTGAAACCAATCTTCACACATTGTTTGTCCATTTTTTTCTGTCCGTCCATTGAAGTGCCACTTGACTATGAACTTTTTGTCCCAGACTCAATCTTAATGACCAGCTTCCAAAAAAAACAAAGAGCAGATGTTGTGGTATTTTACTAAATTCATAATTTTATTATACTTACTTATTTTGGTTTTTAAGAGGTAACTGATCGTTTTACTAAAATACCAATATGTGGCTTAGATGTAATATTATGTTATGTATTCTTTATCTATTTATTTAACAGTTTCTAAATAGGTTAACCTCACTGCTGCTGTTCAATAGGTACTTTGTTTATCTATGATTTTTACGTATTGAAAATATTTAGAGATATGGTATTTTAAGGGTTGTTAGTTAAGGGAACGTAGGTGGCAATGATTTTTGTTAAAACTTGAAATAATAAGGAAGACTGTAAGTATAAGCGGCAGTCTCATCACATTTAGGAGTTTTTATACAGATAACCTGATGATGTTGGTATGCAATAGATATCTAGATTATAAATATTACACAGGATACGGTATCTTACTCGTATAATATAAGGTAAATCATGATAATGTTATATGTGTATTGCCAAATATTGTTTGAAATCTTCTTCGAAAACTCTAGTCAGAATTAGTCTTATTTGATTTTAATAAGTCGGAAAAGTGTCTTGTATGGGAAAGTCCTTGAATTTTTGAATTTATTTAATTTTTAGTATTTGTTGTTAATTATAGTTATCCATATTGTGTAAGATTTTCAAGTAGATAACTATTGCCATTATGGTGTTACAGCGTGAAACGTTGAAAAAAAATCGTGATTTGTATGAACGCTCCAGTTATTTATTAATTTTATTTAGTCATAATTATTTCATATTATAGCAATCATAATCATTAACGTTCCGTGAAAAAATCAAATACCTAGCTGATGCCGTTTTCACGATACACGAACGAAATCGAGAAATTTTGAGCAAAAACACGTTGCTTGTGGATGTACCTTTAATTAATGGAGAGTACCTTTAATTAAAAACATTTTTTTAATTTTATTATTTGTCGTTGTAGCGGCATTAAGGATACATGTTTTCTAAAAATTACAAGTACCTAGCTATTACGGTTTATGAGATAGAAGCCTGTGACAGACGGACGGACGGACGGACGGACGGACAGCGGAGGCTTAGTAATAGGGCTCCTTCGGCACCCCGTTAGGGTTCGGAGCCCTAAAAAGAACCTTAATGTATATCGTCGTCATACTGGGAAAACCAATTAAGTAGGCTTTTTTCAAAAAATCACTTTTTTATGCTAAGCTACTCAATTTTTAAAGCTCTTTCGTCTGCGAAAACCCTTTAAACGCAATGTCGTTTAGTTTAGAAGATAGCCAATGAGAAAAACAATTAATTTACATGCTTGCTCGTGTGATTCTCAGGTACAAAAGTGTACGTTGACTTACATTATAATACTGCAGATTTGCCTTCAATGATAATCGGTTAAAGTTGTATAGTTGCCTTTACCTCTAAACTCGCGTATACTTAATTTAAGCTTAAAGTTTACAACGAAAAAAGTTCTACTTAAACTAATTGATTTTCTTCGGAGGTAATTTTAAGGAGACGTCACAAATCAGTTCCTGCGAAAAACAATTAAATCAGTTTAATGTTCTTTGCCATGAGTTTAAATCTAAATAGTTGTTTTTTTTTTAGTCATGTTGCGAAATCATATCAGATCAGCTACTGCGAAAAACAATTAAACTAGATTGAAGGTTCTTACCACGCGGCGGCGTTGCTAGTCACTGTATAAACTGGTTTTAACCTTACACGTTCGCACGCGATTTTCGCGAATAAAAATTGAAATTGATTGATTTGCAGTTAACAATAAAGTGAAATGGGTTCAGAACCAAAAGACCACTTTCATTTCGATCCTGGAAAACCAGAGCAACAAGAAGGCACGTGTTTTTTTTTTTAAAGATTACTAAGTTTTTAGTTTCGTGGCCCCAGGGGCCCATCGTCTCGAACTGGACCAGGACGAACACGTACCCCCCTTGTCTTCTTCTTCTTAGTCGTGACTGACTCATGACTGAGGGACGTGATGATGGTCCGTCAACATCCTTGCCACCATCTCCTCCCAGACATTCCTGTCCTGCGCCATCTGTATAGATGCTTGCAGGGTGACCCCCGTAGCGTCATGCGTCGTGTGTGTCCATCTTGTAGGAGAGCGCCTTCTGTCTCTCTTACCCTCGACACAGCCAGTGATGATTAGCCTTTCCAAGCTATCTGGGTCTCTCCTGACTGTGTGTCCAAAGAATTTTAGGACCCTCTGCCTACAGATTGTTGAGAGCCGTACTTTTATCTGTAATTGTCTAAGGATGGATTCGTTTGTGCGGCGTTCCGTCCAGGATATTCTCAGCATTCAACGCCAGCACCACATTTCTAGCGCGTCAATCCTCGCGCACACGCGGGCTTTTAATGTCCAGGTTTCCCCCCTTGTAGATCCCGATATTTACAAGATTTTCTCACCTCTGCTCCCACCACGGCGGCACGGCGGCGCGAATGTGGCTACCCACATTAATGCCGAGTTAGCGGGTCGCCCCTACGGGCGAGAGTATCCACGCAGGTCACATCCCAAGTGAGAAATTTACCCTCCTTCCACGACACATGAGACATGCCGTCAGGTCTCTTGCCATCAGAGCGAACGACTCCGTTTGGTTCTAACGTAGCCGGAACGTTCGCCACAAATAATTGACAAACGTGCGCGACTTCCACCGAACCACCCATCGCTGGAACCGTGATTCCAGCGAAGAGGACATGGCAGGCACAGGCGGAAGAAAGAAAAGCTGGCAATGCCACTTCTGACGCCTTCCTAATAATGCCTAAGCCCCCAAACCGCACCGGCAGGTAAGCCTGAGCCCAAGCTTTGTCAGTAAGGTGGACTTTTAAAACCTGGGATAGTATATCCGAGACACACGCATCCACCTCACCTAGCAAGGACTCGAACCTCCACAATAAATGTGAACAACGCAGCAGATACATTAATTTCGGTACAAATAAACAGAACTTAATCAATGTAAGGGCCATGTGAGCATTAATGCGGCACAGGCGGTCGGAAGTCTCCCCTCCAACCAACCTCCAAGAAAACCCCTCCAACTGCCGTTGCATGAAGCCCGGAACTGAGTCGTCCAGCAGAGGTGCTCCCAAAAGCTGTAACGAATCTATCTGGATCCCACGTGCCACTGACGCGAATTCAGCCAAAATGCGCTGTCGATCCACTAGATATCCATAGAAGAAGGAACATACAGCTCGCATTTGGCAGAATTAAGCTCGAGCCCAATTGAGCCAATTGAGAAAACTTTAGATGTAAGCGTGGCAAAGAAAAAGGATTTACTGGAGCTCTTCCGCAAAGATGTTTGTTTCATGGATGGTTTGAAAGTTTTAAAACTAATACTGAAAATAAAGATAGGGTATCTGATGCCACTATTTCTGACGACAAACCCGCAAGCAGTTCTGACGAAAATTAACAATATAAGAAGTTTTAGTTAATATCTCATTATTTTTTTAAAATAATAACTCCATTTTGTATCTGTGTAGATACACAGATTCACAGATACACCAAACATCACACACAGATAATAATGTGTATCTGCCTGTGGTATCGTAGCTCCCTTTACTAATGGATCGATTTTGATGCGGTTTTTTGTTTGCAAGCTGACCTGATCGAGAGTGTTCTTAGCTATGTTCTTACCTCATGAAAATCAGTTCAGCCATTTGAAGATTATTAGCTCTTTTCTATCAGCTGAAGGGATATGAGCAGTTTTCAGTGGTCTAATTGATTCGAAATTTGGTATTCTGTCACTTCAACAATAATGTAAAGACTTGGTGACCTTGACGTGATGCTGCAGCATCAGGTCAAGATCAGGTTAAGGACCGTAGTCAATTATTAAATTGTGTTTGGGCTCATCGCAATTGCCTCAAAGAATGGGTTATATAGATGGTGATCAGGGTCTGATGATGGAGTAGGAAGGGAAGGAGGCCCTCCTCCTCTGGGCCTCCTCCTCTTCCTACTCCATCATTTTTTAATTTACACTTTTATCATTAATAAGTTACCAATAAATAAATATTATGGCTCAGACTTAAATTAATTGTCCGTTTTCCTTAGAGTTAATTCATGAATACATTTTCTATTACAGGTAAAACCAATTAAATAATTAAAGTTTTATTTTTTATCGCTTTCTAGCTTCTGCCTGCAGCTTCGCCTGCAAAGGTTAAGATCATCTTGTTAATATGAGTCTATGTTTTATTAATTTTACAATATTATCCTAGTATTCACCGATAAATCCGTAATTTATAGAAATACTGCCTCATCAGGGAAAAACAATTATGTATGGTACCTTTTAGAAGTAAAGATACATTTGCTTGAAAACTATAAGCAGAATGCCAATTAACTCTATAATTTTCAAGAGAACATAAAATGGAAAATCATTTTGTTAGTACAAAACATGGAAAACTATGTATTTTAATGAAAATATTTTACTCGGAAGTTTAAATTTCATTTAAAACAGAATATTGTTTGGGGCACTTAACTGGTTTTCGTAGTATAACGGCGATATTATATTAATATAAGTAGGAACTCAGGAAGAGCTTAGTTTATATTTGAGCGGGTAACGGTAATGCCGCTAGTGGAGCGGTCACCACTTATTGTATCCGCAGTATAATATAGGCAACTTCAAGGATAGGTATCGTTAACTACTATATATTAATTCATTAAATTATAAAAATTGTCTATATTGAGATGAGTTACATAATACAGAATAAATGAACTTGAATGCTAGTTCCATATTGTGTCACGAATTAGCTCGTTTTGGACCATTTACCATTAACTACTCCCACATGCAAGTCAAACACAAATAAGTACATAGCAGGCACTCTAGGAGTGTATTCAAACTCAAACTCAAACTCAAACAGATTTATTCAAATAGGTCATAATCTGACACTTTTGTACGTCAATGAAGATACAGTACTGAGTCTACCGTGCGTTCGGAAAGATACCTCTACAAGAAGAACGCACAAGAAACTTGTAGGGCTTAATTTTTTCAACAGATAGTTTCACAATATTTGGTTTGCTTACATTCGTTTTCTTTGAAGGTGCCGCGAGGCGACTATGCAGAAGTTTCCAGGCATCTTTGTCCTCTATGTACTGGTTGACTTTATAATATGCCTTCTTTAGTAAAGTAGATTTTATATAGGTTTTGAATTTACCCTCTGAGAGCCCAGTTATCTCTTTTGGGATTTTATTATAGAAACGTACACTATTTCCTAAGAATGTCTTTTTATTTGTTTTAGATAATCTAAAGCTAGGTACAGCTATTTTGTCTTTATTCCTAGTATTAAAATTATGAAGGTCACTATTTAATTTTAATTTATGTAAATTTTTACGCACATACATGATGTTCTCATAAATGTATAAGGATGGTAGGGTCAGTATGTTTATTTCTTTAAATAATTCCCTCAGGGATTCGCGTGGACGCATCTCATAGATGGCACGAATCGCACGTTTTTGTAGTATAAAGATAGTTTCTATATCTGCAGCTGACCCCCACAACAGAATCCCATAAGACATCAAGCTATGGAAATATGCAAAGTACACTAATCTCGCCGTGGCTACATCTGTTAGTTGCCTAATTTTATAAACCGCGTAAGCTGCAGAGCTTAGTTTCCCTGAGAGCTCGGTGATATGAGTGCTCCATTGCAGTTTAGAGTCTATATTTATGCCAAACTATATGTATGGGAAACCAGTCTACTGAAGTAAATAATTAGAACTGTAAGGATAATACGTGTCCTCTTACTATGTATGATGATGGCTGATGGATTCAAGGATTCGTCATAATTTGTGTAATTTGTTTGTAAATCCATGCAAATCCCAGCAGATCTTCGCTCGGTGCCGGCTCGAGCCGCCGGCGGCTGCTGGCGCCCTTTCCTTTATAAACCGTTTTGTCCATCGCATCGCCGACACGCGATGTTTCAATTAAAATCTAACCATTTCTCACTCGCTATCATTTGTGCCATGATTAATGACTTCACACTACACCTTCACCGATACTTCTTCCTCATTCTCGACCTTCTTCCTTCGCAATAAGAACCCAGGAAAGCCTATGGTTCGGTCCGCGTTCTCAAAAATATACAGGAATTTGGAACTCTATCCCATTGTGATAAAAATGTTTTATTAACTCGCGGCCAAATTAAAATTAATGGAATTTGGCCTTTATCCCTTTGTGTTAAAGGTTCGGAGGTGTTGTGTTGGTGTGACAGCAGGCTATGGATTTATTACTTTTGCGATTTCCTGAAACTAACAGGACAGGGGACTGAATTGGTAATCAGGTGGAAATAAATCATCGGCTCGCACAGATTAGCTTGTAGTACTGCTTTTTTTGGTAGTTATACATTTGATGAATGTATTTATTTTACTTTTTATGTAATTTCCTATTTTTCTTAAGTTTTTTTTATAATAGTGAATAACAAGACGAGCAATATATCAGGTGCCTGATGGTAAGCATCATGATCGCTCATATCAGACACAGTACCACCCAGTGTTTTAAAATTTAAAATTCTGCGCGGCACTGCACTGCGCCTGTCACCCTGAGATATTAGTTGTTGAAACTCGTCATGCCCAGTAATTTCGCCGGTAACGAAAATGCTCTCTCAAGCTAGTTTAGCTTCCAGTAACGGTCACGTAGTTTAATAAATAAAAAGAAAATGCCATTATATAAATTAAAATCAATTATACCCATGTCAATTCATTAAAATATGTTATATGTGAGAATTATTATTAATCATTGCTTTATTAGTACATATTCGTCTTAATTATAAATTTTGATTAAGCAACAGAGTGTTAATAGAATAAATTAAATATATTATATTAGTGATGTTTATTGTAATAGTGGGCTCCTGTCCCTGAGTTAGGGATCGTATTCTCATTTATGTTTTCACACACGGAGTTCATTCATCATCTGGCGCTATCACGCATTCATCCTATTTCTATTTTCTATCTATTACAATCTTCATCACTCGCTCAGCATACTCCATAAACTCTCCTCTCTTACACCCTTTCATAATATCCCATACAGTCGCTTCCGTAACATCCATCTCCAATACTTGCATTATGTCCTACCGTTTGCGCTTAAAAGCTTGCCGCCACTCAAACAGGACATGCGGTACTGATATCCTGTTTGAGTGCCATGATGTGATGCTCGAATATTACTGAAATCTGAACAATACCTACCACGCTTCTTTGAGGTTAAAGGAATACAATTGATGAGATGGGAAATAAAACAATGAAAAATTAGAGGTGTTTCTAATCGATGGATTCCCGCTTAACAGTAAGTATATAATATGGTTGGTTGCAAGTTGCAGAACAGAGTTGAGTCAGTACGTTACGGGCGCTAGAACGCGGATATATCAACCATGATATACACACGGTCAGAATACTTTACAAATGTTATTATTGTAGAGATATCATAACAAGATATCTCTACAATTTTGTAGTGGTAGGCCTCTCTTGCAGGGGGCCGCCTGGGGAAGTACCACACCTTTGCCAGTTATTCATCCGCCAAGCAGTAATTTGCAAATATTACTGTGTTCCGGTATGAAGGGCAATGTTACCAGCGAAATTACTGGGCATGATGAGATTCAACAACTCATATCTCAGGGTGACAGGCGCAGTGCCGCGCAGAATTTTGAAATATTGGATTCCGGTAGATGGCAATAGGCTCGCCCCCTATAACATGGGACCATTAACATACTGGCGAAATGTGGGTGTATCTACTATGGGACTGAGTCCTGGGTACACCTCTGCCTACCCCTTCGGGAAAAAGGCGTGAACGTATGTTATGTTATATTATGTAATAGGCAGCTTGCATCCAGCGTGTTACAGCTGATGACGTCTTATGATCACATAAGACCACTGCACAGCAAAGACGGGCTTAGATCGGCGATACTCTATACTCAATACAAACCCTAACTACGGCATGTTTTACTATTAGAGTGCATGTAGTGTGTAGTTGTATGTCTTGTGGGTCCCGTGTGTGAGCAGTGGAGGCGGGTCTGGCCGCTCGCCGCGCGTACAATTTACCTAATTTGTGAAGTTGCTCTGCTCCGACACAGCGCCGCGCCGACATGCACCCACACACCTCACACAATGGCTACTTAACACTTAGCCACTCTACATAGTACGTACAGAAAGAAGCACCATTTTTTAGGCGCGGTGTAAAAGCACCTACGCGTACATAGACAACGCTCCAGAATTCTTGGCAATTTCCCAGTGACATAGTCTGAATCGTTTGGTCGTGCTAGTACATAGGTGAATAAATATTTCCTCTTAGGGATTGGTAGTGTGTGCGTTGACAAGACCTTCACTAGGCTCTACCGGTAGTTGCTATACAACTAGGTGTGCTGGAGCAGCCACTAGTCATGAACTGTACATGCAACTTACAATTATAAATGATCACAGGATTTCGATGCAAACCAATCAATGTTTGACCGCCAGAGCACGCTCCAAAACGTGGGTAAGAGAATAAGAGTGGTTTACAGAGTCAATTTCGTACGTTTTTTCTAGTGAATTGGAAGTTTATTTAACACAAATAGTGTTAGAGCCGTTCTTCTGTGCTAGTATTTATTGAGTGAAAACTCTCGGTCCCTACACACAAGACTTCCACAGCTTGTTCTCAATAGAGTCGAGTGGCTCCCGGCTATCGCCAGATTTCCAGCCAAAGGTAAGGACAGCTCGATTGTGTATTGTTCACTTTAGGTGTGGTCAAGCATTCCTATTCCATTGGATACATTGAACAATATATATGAAAATGTCTTCCACTCCTCTGACAGACTAATATTGTTATGAAATAAAACGAAACAATTTCAAATTTAGAGCTATTAAAACTAAAACCTATTTCAAAACTTTACAACTGTGCGGTCTCTTAAATCTCAACAGAAGTTGAGTGAATAAATAATTTATACATAAATGAGTAGGCTACAAATGAAGCGCTCTTGTAGTGATCGTTCTTGTCGGTGTAGATATGGGATGCGACATTAGACAAACTAAAAGTACGGGTACGTTGGTAAAGTTGTAAAGTAGTAAACCTGAACAAACGGTAGATTCTCGCCATCAATCAGAGCCGACGTGAGCTTTATCTTGTCCGTGACGGGCCACTTTACACCGCGACCTCCACGGTCCAGCTCACCCTCGGCCCTCACCGCTCACCGCTCATCCCACGGGACTACTTATGGGACTCTATTACGTGCGTGGACAAACTACAAGCCTAGCGCGGTGGCGGCGGCGGGCTCGCGATATTTCTAGCGGCATAAATAATATTACTGTTCATGACGAGTTTCAACAACTAATATCTCAGGGTGACCCACACACAGTCTGGCTGGATTGGAGGCGGCTGGGTGACAGTGCCACCCAGCGTATTAAAATTCTAAATTCTGCGCGATATATTAGTTGTTGGAACTCGTCATGCCCAGTAATTTCGCTGGTAGCATGGTTAATGTTTGCCCATTACTGCTTGGCGGATGAATAACTGGCAAATGTGTAGTACTTCCCCAGGCGGCCCCCTGCTAAAGAGGCCTACCACTACGATGGGTGGTGGGGATTGGGCAGAATATAAAGGAAAATTGAAATCTTCCATTGTGCAACACCTGAATTACGCCTGAACGCTAGTCGCCGGTCACGCGCGTGGCCTCCACCCGCCTCCGTCATCGCGCCCGCGATATACGTCTGCCGCGTGGCCTCCGGGAGCTTGCAGCTTGAGCTGTGGCCATGCACTACACTATCATCACACTACTCATTTCTAAGCAGAGGACAATATTAATGTTATGTAAAACACATATTAAATTTTGAAAATATTAAATATGAATGAGAGTTAATGGATATCATCGCACTGAATAATAAATATTTTTTTAAACATTGTTAGATAACTTTAAAACTAGAACCAAAGAAAGATCAAGGTGACTGACGCCTAGATTTAATAAAACTCCATTTTACTCTCTAGACTAGTCTTTAGAGAAGGTTCTAATCTATAACTCGTGCAAGATATTTTTGAGCGTTCGTAAGTTAGCGTCGGCAAACGCGTTATTTTCCCAGGGTTCCTAATGGTTTACGCGACGTTATAGGTTTGAATGGTTAACATTATTACTTCAACGTTTGTTGAAATCCAACAAATAAGCTTACCTTCGATTTATATAAACTGCCATATAAGTTTTTCGAAACAAGACACATACATTTATTTATTTTCATATTTATAACAATGTTACGAGTAGGTGTCGGATCCACAACACAAATGAGTCAGGTACCTCCGCTTTACGGTGATTAACTCTACGGACCACAATAAATAGGTACTTTACCTCAAACTATAGCTTATATACATAATATTAAGTTTTACTAGTTAAATATACGTTAGGGTTGTGTTGCGCCCGTCAGAGACACTATTCCGCTTTTTGAGCCGTAACTCGACCTTTCTCTCAGCAAAAGGTTATTAATTAATTTTGGGCTAGCGGGAAAGTTATGGCCGAACAATAGGGATGTGTTTCATATTTTAATCATAAACTTTATAGCTGTGGGAGTAACAATTAATATTGTTTTATTTTTCTTCCAATTCGTTTGGGTCCATTTACTGTGTTTGTATTGTAATATTAAATAAGATATGTTGATAGATAGATATAAACTCTTTATTGATATAAGAAAAACAAGAAACTGAACCATAAAATTAACATACATTAAAACCAAATAGTGTAACAATTGGCGGCAATTGGTTAGAGTGGTTCCCGCGATTTTTTTCTATGTAAAGAAAATGTTTCCAACACGACATTATTATTAGTAGGTCTAGTCTAGACCGATTCAACGACATTGTTCTAGACTAATATCTGTAACATAAAAGCTTGGTAAACATGGCTACCTACATTTGCCTTCCTCAGTACCCACTGGGATTTCTCGTAATAAAAATCCTTCACCTTTAAAACGTATCCGTAACACACATACATAGTGACTCCACATTATGTAAAGTGAACCCTGTAAAGAACATGTATAATCAAAGTATTTCCTCATTGGTATCTTTCCGTTCGTTGCGACGTCTCCCTAATACGATACTTTCTATTCGTGCCGGAGTCTTTATCAAGTGCACTGGACTCGGTGCTATCGGACGCTGTTTCTTTTTAGGACTTCTATTGTTATTCGGCCGATGCGATGGTATATACACCTACTTACCTACTACAGTTTTTAGACCTATATTACTGTGATGTTAGCAATATGCACAAAATTATTTTATGCGATAAAATTTTGTATGCAACACGGCAGCATTGTTTCATTTCGAATTATCTGTTTAAATTATTATTATAAAATGTAAATCATTTGTTTAATTAATTAATGCCTTGTTAAAATAGCTACTACCAAATAACACTAATTAATATGACATTATGATGACAATGTTTATATATCATAAAGCTACATAAGGGTAGTACATAATATTATTATAAAGGTATAAGGGTAAGCTATGGGGGGGTAAGCGTAGGGTAGTTCATAAGTGTATAGCTACGTAGGTAATTTACGTCTCATTTTAAAACGAAAATAAATTGTTAAGGCAAACGTATGTATGCATGTTTTGTTCAGGTAAGAACTGCATAGTGTAGGGTTTCATACAAAACGCTTCCAATCCCAAAACCAATCCACCTACTAACATATAGCGCCATCTATTAGTTGCCTGCGCGCAGTATGGAAATATGCAATAAAATGAACATAACTTTTGATTGCATTTATTTAGAAGTTTGATTTTTATACAGTCACAAAGGACCGCAGATCTGAGTATTCGATATAAATTTATACTTCATACCTTTTTTTTTTTTTTTTATGATAGCGAGTGACAAGACGAGCAAATCAGGTGCAATGTTAAGCATCATGATTACCCATATCAGACACAGTGCCACCCAGTGTTTTAAAATTCAAAATTCTGCGCGGCACTGCACTGCGCCTGTCACCCTGAGATATGAGTTGTTGAATCTCATCATGCCCAGTAATTTCGCTGGTAACATTGCCCTTCATACCGGAACACAGTAATGTTTGAACATTACTGCTTGGCGGATGAATAACTGGCAAAGGTGTGGTACTTCCCCAGGCGGCCCCCTGCAAAAGAGGCCTACCACTACAGCCTACTACCTACTACCTCCACGGGTTCCCATGAAAAAGTGTCTTAACAGACATACTTTTTCCTTTTGAGGTGTAGAACCCTATAAACGCTAATTCTCTATTAATTACTTACACAAATGGACCAATGTTGTCTAAAAATAAACAATTTTGAAGTTGAATTATTCACTAATAAAAAATAGCCGCAAAGGATTAAAATAAATAAATTAGTGAAAACTATAATAATATAATGGCTAAGTTTAATAATAATTATAACTAGAGAAGAAGCCTTAGATATTAATTAACAAGCAATTGAAATAAAGCAATCAAGCGAAGTAATCACAGATTGAATTGCATTTTGCAGAAACTCAAAGTATCGCGTCGTCTAGAAGCGATCGTAATAGTTTATAGGACCGATTGAAAAGAGTCCTCGACCGGTGTGTCGTCCTCGACCGGTGTGTCGTCCTCGACCGGTGTGTCGTCCTCGACCGGTGTGTCGTCCTCGACCGGTGTGTCGTCCTCGACCGGTGTGTCGTCCTCGACCGGTGTGTCGTCCTCGACCGGTGTGTCGTCCTCGACCGGTGTGTCGTCCTCGACCGGTGTGTCGTCCTCGACCGGTGTGTCGTCCTCGACCGGTGTGTCGTCCTCGACCGGTGTGTCGTCCTCGACCGGTGTGTCGTCCTCGACCGGTGTGTCGTCCTCGACCGGTGTGTCGTCCTCGACCGGTGTGTCGTCCTCGACCGGTGTGTCGTCCTCGACCGGTGTGTCGACCTCGACCGGTGTGTCGTCCTCGACCGGTGTGTCGTCCTCGACCGGTGTGTCGTCCTCGACCGGTGTGTCGTCCTCGACCGGTGTGTCGTCCTCGACCGGTGTGTCGTCCTCGACCGGTGTGTCGTCCTCGACCGGTGTGTCGACTGTCGTCCTCGAGTCGGCTAGCGAGTCCTGCGCTACGGTTGGAACGGTTACAAATCCTAAACAAATATTGCGATATAATTAACGATGTTTCGAAGCAGTGTTTCATTGAACCTCCCGCTACCATGCGTCTGCAGGAAGGAAAACATTTGTACGATCTGTTGTTTTGGGATTGAATTATTTAAATGGATTACTAACTATGATATAACCGAGGTACCTAATATAGTTATTTCGTTTCTCCATCACATTGTCGTATATATATATATATATATATTTCTTTTCGCTGTCGGTTCTTATATATATATGAATCGATGTTTTATGCCTTAAGTGGCAAACAAGCAGACGGGTCGTCTGATGGTAAGCAGTTACCGCCGCCTATGGATACCTGCAACACCAGGGGTATTAGCCAACCCTTCAAGACTCTATTACTTGAACGAATTAAGTCTATTCACTCTCCTTTTGGAGAGCCCCATGTTGTAGTTCAACGGATAGACAGCAGCAGGGAGATTATTATGTATATGTTAATAACTGTACCATGCCTGACCAAATCTGTAGTTATACTCATTTATATTATTACGTTTTGCGTGCTAATGCGTATATATGAATATTAATAGATGCAATAATGTTGGAGTAATTCAATATATAGGTATACACACTATTGATTTTTAGGTGATAATAGATATCCAAAAAAAAGAAACAAACATTTTCCAACTAACTTTCACTAACACCAAAAACTTATATTCCTTATTAGATGTCTAAATTTCAAGACAGATTTGCGACAGCACCTTCTACTCTCTCGGTACTGTATTGTGAATGTACATAACATAACATCATGCCATTTGCCCACAGGGGTAGGCAGAGGTGTACATAGAACTTATTTCTATGGTAGGTGAACACACACTACGCCACAAACTATAATATAATATGAAATGTTGGTATTGTACACCGTTCAGCGCGAGATCCATTCGCGAGTAAAGTGGCGTTAATGTAATAACGTATACCCAATATAAAGGAAACATTATCGCCACCCGATACATAGCGACGCGGCATCAGCTATTACCGCGCGAGCCGAGAGGATCCATTATTCAAATTACAGAACGCCTAACCATAAAACCGATAACCTCAAATAAATTACCTTGAACTCCTAAATAAAGCACATAACGGTACATAATACATAGGAGCAGGTGTTGGCAATGTTGTCGTAAGTGCCGGAGAGAGTGAGCTCCTACTCGTACATGCTCGCTGTGGCTAACGCTGGAACTTCTAATAAATATACGTATATTTATATTATGAAACTTATTTGTAGTTTCTCACTCCTACCTCGACCTGACAGCCTCGGTGATGTAGTGGGCGTAAGCTCAACTGACGATCCCGGGTTCGATCCCTAGGTCAAGCGGTGTTGTTGGATTTTTTCCATTAAGAATTACTAGCTGTGCCCCGCGGTTTCACCCGCGTACATTACTAGCTGTGCTCCGCGGCTTCACCCGCGTACATTACTAGCTGTGCCCCGCGGTTTCACCCGCGTACATTACTAGCTGTGCCCCGCGGCTTCACCCGCGTACATTACTAGCTGTGCCCCGCGGCTTCACCCGCGTACATTACTAGCTGTGCCCCGCGGTTTCACCCGCGTACATTACTAGCTGTGCCCCGCGGTTTCACCCGCGTACATCGTTCCCGTGGGAATATCGGGAAAATATGTACCCTATGTGTTTTTCCAGGGTCTAAGCTACCTGCACACTAAATTTCAGCCCAATCTGTTCAGTGGTTTTGGCGTGAATGAGTAACAAACATCCATCCATTCATCCATCAATCTAACCAAAACTGCGGTAGATGGCGCTGGAGGTGAGTTAGAACTCGCAAGCGTTTTATTCGCCTGTTAAAAACGTAAGTTTTTACAATGTACTGAAATTTGAGATATATAATATTAGTAGGTAATATTAGTATCTCTATGACAGCCTGGAATCTGAAACTGTGCCTGGTATATGTATAGTACCAGGCACAGTTCCAGATATTATGTTGGCATCCCTATTTACATGGGACCAATAACATAATGGCGAAATGTGGACGCACACCTACTATGAAACGTGTCCTCTGACTACCACTTCGGAATAAAAATGTTATTCCTTGATGTATAATGAATATGTTATTCTTTCCTATGACCTTGCAAATAAAACTTTGATTAAGTTAAATAAAACTGATCGCGATATGGCCCTAGCAATCAACACGCAAATAAATTCGCCTACAAACTCTCTGTCTCTATTTTTGACAGACGAAAAAGAAGTCGTTGGAATTATATCGTCACTTAGAACAAGTAGTGCACCGGGATGGGATAAAATTACCACCAGTTTACTTAAATCTTGTTCTATGTATCTAGTCCATACTATTGTCCGTCTTTGTAACAATAGCTTCCCCCAAGGTGTATTTCCTTCCGTCCTAAAGAAAGCAATGGTCTGTCCTATTTTCAAGGCTGGTGATAGGCAGCTGCCATCTAATTATCGTCCCATTTCCCTCTTGCCGACACTCTCCAAAGTTATAGAGAAAATAGCTAACAAACGACTGATGTCATACCTGGAAAAGCACCAGCTTGCAACCAGTACGGTTTTCGAGCTCGAAAATCTACTGACGATGCCGTGCTCAGGTTGACGTCGCGTATAACTAAGTATCTGGATAAGGGAGAGAACTGTGTCGGTGTTTTTTTTGGACCTCCAAAAAGCGTTTGACACAGTATCCATTCCAATACTACTTGCACGATTGGAGGGCGCCGGTGTGAGGGGAAACGTTCTAGATTGGTTTGCTGACTACCTCAGTGATAGAAGTCAGCAGGTAGCCGTCAACAAATATATAATCGATAGTGCCATCTGTAATTACGGTGTACCACAGGGAAGCACGCTAGGGCCTACCCTGTTTCTACTTTACATAAATGCCCTTTGCAATCTCCATATTAGTGGCGCTGATATCCTTATGTTTGCTGATGATACTATCCTTTTGTTCCATAGCTCTACATGGGCAAATACAAGACAACTTGCCGAGGAAGGGATGGCAAGAGTTACTACATGGTTGGAGGATAACCTCTTAACACTTAACGTCAGTAAAACAAAATATATATGCTTCAGAAAAAATGAGAAATCAGCACCACCATCTGAACTTAAAATAATAGCCCATTCATTCCCCTGCAATCGTAACCGTAAATATAACAGCTCAAATGCCTGTATCTGTGACCCACTTGAATGTGTCGATACAATTAAGTATCTCGGTGTTACGCTGGATAATCGACTAATCTGGGCTCCCCACATTGGGCTAGTTTCAAAGCGCATTAGAAAATTGATGAACGTCTTCAAAGCTCTTAGACCAGTGGCAGATGCGCAATTATTGATGCAAACTTATAAAGCTCTCGGAGAATGCATCATTAGTTACTGCATAACCTCATGGGGTGGTGCAGCAAAGACGCATCTAATTGAAGTAGAACGCGCCCAAAGAGCCCTTATTAAAGTTATATTAGGTCTTTCCTTCAGGTATTCTACCACTGACATATACATAAAATTTAAAGTCCTCCTATGTGAGAAAACTATTTATTCTCCAGTCACTTAAGAGGTATCATAGAGAAACAGTCCCGTCTCTACCGGTCACATGCAAGAGACGTGATACATGTCCCGTCCCTAGATGTCGCAGTGCTCTCGCTAGGAGAAATTATGAACGCGTGGCACCCATGCTTTATAATAAACTACTAAAAAGGCATACCCGTAGTATTAAATCAATGAATTTCAATAAACTTAAAGCCTTAATAGTGGATTGGCTGCACCAGCTTGACTATGATGAAACAGAGCAGCTTTTTGCTATAATAAAGTAACGTACTACCTAATTATACAGTTTATTTATGTATTATATATAATGGAATGTCATGTTATATGAACATGTACTAATGCTTATATTTTATATAGTGGCCCGCCCCGGCTTCGCACGGGAGAAGTAGAAGTGAACGTTTTAACAGGAGTAAATTCGTGATACATTGTATTTTATAGGTATAACCCTAATGGTTTACGCAGCGCACGCAAATTAATGACTATTTCTGTTACAGTGACCAAACCTTAACAGATGGAAACAATTTCCGAGGCCTATTTTGATGATATATAACTACAAACCCCTAGTACATTATTTATATCACCATTAATTATTTTCATACCGCATAAAAATAATGACTTCTTCGATTATTGTGACTAAACCAAAACAGACTGATATAATGTCCGTGGACTATTTTTTGTAGATAGTGATAATTACTACAAACCCCTAGCCCTAGAACATTACTTTATTCTACCATGAATAGTTTTCACCGCATGCATATAATGACTGTTCGATAATTGTGACTAAACCAAAATAGATGATATAATGATATAATGTCCGTTCACTATTTTGTAGATATTGGTAAATACTACAAACCCCTAGTACATTACTTTATTCTACCACAAATAGATTTCGTTTTAATTATTTACAGAACGCCATCTATTATGCAATGTTGGAACTAAATTACCTAATAATGTTGCTTTAGGGTAGTTATGTCTTGCAAGAAAATATTGAAATTTTTCTGTAGCGCCATCTAGTAAGCATTGTTGGAACTAAAATATTCATAAGAAACTTTAAAATTGTATTTTTCCACAAAAGGGCTGAAATTTTTGAAAACGCTGAAACACGTGTTTAATTATTTTCATTTTAGAATGTTTACAAAATTTGAAATTAATCGGCTGAAAAATGAAGTCTACTCCATACAAACTTTCAACCCCTATTTAATACACTTAGGGGTAAAATTTTGAAATATCCTTTCTTATTACTTGTCTAGACTGTAAAAATAATCTATTGTCAAAATTTCCTCATCATCGTTCTAGTAGTTTTGGCTCTGGGTTGATGAGTCAGTCAGTCAGTCAGTCAGTGAATCACTTTTTATCTTTATATAATAGTATAGATACCTATATAACATACGTAATTATCTATATGTACTCGTATAAGATACCTATACAAAAGCTCATTATGCTAATTATAAGTAATAACTACGCATTCGCATTTATGCTCATACTGTATACGTGAGAATAAAAGAGTTAGAAAAAATTACTATTTAAAATTAGAAATAAGCACGATGTTATTGTTAATAGTTATTGGGGAGGACACTACCTTTTGCAACACAGTTTTCGAACTAAAGCAAAAGGTAGTGAATCTTGGTATTTGTGTACCAATATTTATTGTCATTAAGAGGATACATTAGGGGTGATTTTTCCATACAAACGTATTCCCGTGTTTCCTCCCTAGATATTTGCGTCAGAGCAATGGTTTTTTTTTATAAAATCTAGGTCTTCAGTAAGCATGTCCCTGTTATTTTCATTTTTCTACAAACTCATTATTAAATGAAATATGACTGTAGAAATTGTGGAAATAAAATATATTTGCGCTTGAATTTTGATTTATTTTGCACACTTCTTCTGTTTTTTGTTACAAGATTTACGCCCTATCAATAACCTCAATTCAATTCTTTTTCACCTTTTTTTGACAGTTGGAACGTCATACGTCACCTTGACATAAATCTCTTTGACATTTGCTTTTTTAATGAGAAATGGTTGCGAGTGAAATTTTTAATCCTAAACATATCGCCCACTAAGGGCAAGGTGAACCTTGACCTTCACTATTATTCACATCGCCCACCATGAAATATATACATACAAAATTTTATACAAAACAAAGTAAACATGAAAAGTATTATGTGTCCTACTGTTGTGAATCAAACATTATGGAAATTAAGTTACATCCATATTACATCTTGGTTAGTTAAAGTTACAATCTAATTGTCATCACATAAGCCATAAAACATACCTTGAACTTGTCAAATTTTACATAGTTGACTACCTATTGAATACTTAAATAATTTTATGATAGTGTCCATACAGGAGAAAACACATTGACTAACATTTAGATGTGCAAATTAGTTTCTAACATACTCTATTGCATGATACAAATTATACATAGCTTTAAAACTTAAGTCTATATATATATATATATTTTTTTTAATGGAATATTCTAATGCTTAAGCATTCCCCAATATTTCAGAACTAGAAGTTGTTAGTTAGCTGATTCTTGAACAAAACTACATTATGATGATTTTGAAAACTTAGTGCTTATATTAACCTTAAAAATTATAATATCAGAATGCTTAAACATCTTTAGCTACAGGTAATAAACACAATTTTGAAACAGGTCGTTTCAGTAGACCAGTTTTAGTTTTTAAGGTAACAACTCTTATGATATGGTCATCACCTGCATGAGCAGCAACAATCCTACCGTAAAGCCACCGTGAAGGTGGTATGTTATCCTCTTTCACCACTACTACATCCCCCACATTAGGTTGAGGTTCATGTTTGGCCCATTTGTATCGGTGAAGGAATTTAGTAAGATATTCCTGCGACCAAAGTCGCCAAAAAGTTTGTACCATCTTCTGAGTATGCTGCCACCTTCTTAGGCTGTGAACGCTCACAGACTCTACATTGTGATCTGGTGCTGTAAGGAGTGGTTCTCCAATGAGAAAGTGTCCGGGTGTCAAAACAGTGAAACTCACATCCTGGTCATCAATAACAGACATGGGTCGGGAATTGAGACACGCCTCGACCTGACATAGGACAGTAGCCAACTCCTCGTATGTCAGTGTCGAGCTTCCTACCACTCTCTTCAGGTGGTGCTTCACTGATTTGACGCCAGCCTCCCATAAGCCTCCAAAGTTTGGAGAATGAGGGGGAATGAAATGCCACTCACAGTTGTTAGAAGCCAGCTGCTGAGCTACTTCCTGCTGTATGGACCTCCATTCTGCCTTGCTGCGTTTCTGCATATCAGCATCAGCTCCGATGAAATTTGTAGCATTATCACTCCATAGGTGGGAGCACCTGCCGCGCCGGGCTACAAATCTTTTATATGATTGTAGAAAACCTTCTGATGTCAAATCTGTGACACATTCTAGGTGGACCGCCCTAGTAGCCATGCAAACAAATAAGCAAATATACCCCTTATAGGATTGATGACCTCTGCCCTTTGACGTTCTTATCTGGATTGGGCCGGCATAGTCCACGCCGCTATGTAGAAATGGTCGCGCCGGTGTCACGCGTTGCGTTGGCAGCTGACCCATCAGTGGGCTTCTTGTGTCAGCTGTATGCTTAGCGCACGTCACACATTTGCGATATTTCGCCTTTACCAATTGCTTAGCGCCAATGATCCAGTATTTACTGAGTATGTATGAGAGCATAAGCTGCGGTCCACCATGCAATGTTTGCCTGTGAGCATCTGAAATTATAAGATCTGTTAAATGAGACTGCTTGGGGATTAAAATAGGATGTTTTCGGTTGAAGCTCAGAGATGAGTGTTCGAGCCTGCCTCCAACTCGCAGTACACCTTCTTCATCAAAGTATGGATTCAAAGACTTCATATGTGCCTTGTTGCTCTTGACGGAAGTTTGGCATTCCTGGCCGAAGTGTTCTCCTTGGCATAGCTTTATATAAGTAGTCAGAGCTTGTCCTAATTCCTTGGCTTTAAGATGGCCAATTTCTCGATGTATGGCTGATGTCTGCTTGGAATTTTTGATGAATCTTTTACAATACGCCATGACTCTTACAGTTTTTGTGAGTGAAGAGTATTTACTCCACGGAGAATCTTCTTGTATGGCACAATGGACCTTGACCCTTGCCATTTCTAAATCGGTTTCTGTGTCCGTAGGTTTCATGTAATTCACTGTTTCATTTGAAAGAAATTCAGGACCATGAAACCACAGGTTGTTGTTTACGAGTTCTGATGGATGCAATCCTCTGGATGCACAGTCAGCTGGGTTGTTTTTTGAGCTGACATGAGACCAGTTCTGCGGATCCATGTTGGTCAGAATTTCAGAAACGCGATTTGCTACAAACACATTCCATTTACTCGGATGTTTGTTTAACCAGGCGAGAACTACTGTAGAATCAGTCCATGCATGAATGTACCTCCTATCTATGTTCATCACTCTTGCTACTTCCAGCATCAACTTGCACAGGAGCACGGCGCCGCATAGTTCCAGGCGAGGTATGGATACCTGTTTCACAGGAGCCACCTTTGTTTTTGCAGTAAGTAATGAAACATTTACCTTGCCTTCGGAGTTGACTACACGGACATACACCACTGCCGCAAATGCTGATTTAGACGCGTCGCAAAACCCTTGCAGTTCCACGACGGTGTCTCCTGCTCTGGTGCCGAGCCATCTTGGTATGCGTATGTTGGCCAACATCACCTGTGCTCCACGGTAAGACATCCATTCCTTTAAAATGTTTTCTGGAACTGCTTCGTCCCAGCCTATTCCTGCCAACCATAGCCTTTGTATTATAATTTTTGCAATGATTATACTGGGTCCTACCCACCCGAGTGGGTCAAAAAGTCGGGAGATATCTGATATTATTTTTCTTTTTGTTATAGGTTCCTGCAAGATGGGAAGATTTATGACATACTGGAAGGTGTCGTCATTCTGATTCCAAGTAAGTCCCATTATTTTTACCAATTCATCTTGCTTAATATTCAGAGCCTTTTCCGCCTTTTGTTCATTTCTATTTGGACTGATGATCTTTAATAGACTGTTACTATTGCTGTTCCATTTTTGAAGTTCAAAACCTGCCTTTGATAATAGCTCTGTCATTTCTTGGAATACCTTTGTCCCTTCCTCCTCAGTCTGAACTCCTGTCATCAAATCATCAACATAGAAATTTTTGAAAACTCTTTCTGTTGCATGAGGATATTCTGGGCCGTGATCAAGTGCTACTTGTTGAAGAGTTTTTACTGCCAAGTATGGAGCTGCAGCTGTACCAAAGGTTACGCGGGTGAGTCGATAATGTTCCAATTCTGAAGTTTTGTCATCTCTCCATAAAATCCTTTGAAAGTCTGAATCTTGTATCGCAGTCTTTACTTGTCGGTACATCTTGACAATGTCGGCTGACATACAGATCGGCGGAGCTCTCCACTGCATGATGATGTGCCGGAGCTCAGGCTGTAAGGTTGGTCCTGTTAGTAAATGATCATTGAGTGATAATTGATTTTTACCTTTGCAGGATGCATCGAAAACAACACGGACCTTAGTGGTCTGCTTGTCCTCTCTAACTACTGCGTGGTGAGGTAGGTATATGGCCTTGCTGTTCCCAATTTCCTGATCAGGTACCCTCTCCATGTGGTCAAGTACTAAGTAATCATTAATCACCTTTTGATATTCAAACTTCAAAGTTTTATCTTTATATAATTTGTATTCTAAAGATTTGAACCTTTTTTCAGCAATTTCAAGAGATGCAGTAACAATGGGAGGAGATTTCCTGAATGGAAGACGTACTACATACCTGCCATTATCATCTCGGACTGTGGTATCCTTGAAATATTGTTCACATTGTTTTTGTTCCTCTGTGAACATCATTTCCTTTGGCTGCTGCACATCAGATTCCATTTCCCAGAATTTCTTCAGCAGATTGTCGTCATCCATAGAACAGCAGTGCATCACACTGATGGGCGGTGTAGTTGTGTTCGACATCTCAACCACACCGGACAAGATCCATCCCAGACTGGTTGCTTGTGCGATGACTGAACCATGAGGCCCTCTCTTCATACCGTTTTGAAGGATGCGAGTGTAGATCTCAGCGCCTAAGAGAAGATCAATTTTGTTAGGGATATAGTATTCCGGATCAGCTAGTACTAAGTCGTTTAGTTCCTGCCATTCAATGGCGTCCATTCTTCGTGATGGAAGAAGAGATGTGATGCTCTTGATCACATGTGCCTTCACCGCAAACTTTATCTTAGGATCCATGCGGGATTGGATCTCTATTTCAACCGTTGCCTTGGAGACCATACCTTTGTCTCCACCCAAACCTGTTATTTGGGTTGTAGTTTTGGTTTTCTTTAAACCCAAGTATTGAGCCGTGGACTGTGTTACAAATGAAGCCTGCGACCCCTGATCTAGGAGCGCCCGAATTTTATAACCTTCCCCATTGTTTGCCTTAGCCTTAACAAGAGCAGTAGCAAGTAAAACTTGTTGTACCTTACCATTAGCAAAACAGGAGACCATGAGTGCATTAGTCGCTGCACTCGAAGTAGGCACACTACCTACTGCATCCTCAGAAGAAGTGATACATTCCTGTGCTGTTACCTCTGATGATTGTGAGCCTGTGGGATGTAGCAGTGAATGATGGTTTCTTTTACATATTTTACACCGTAATTGTGTTCTACACCTTTTCGAGGAATGGTTGCTGCCCATACATGTGAAGCACACATTATTGCTGAGCACAAATTTACGACGCTCCTCTACAGGTTTTTTTGCAAATGCTGGACATGTCGCAAGTTTGTGCCCCTCTGTACATAGTGGACATTGAACACTAGTTGTATGTAGAACATTCTTTTGAGTCACAACTCGTTTTGAATTACCCTTGGATCCTGTTTCTAGAAATTCAATGGCCCGGTAACGATTTGTTATAAATTGCTCAAATTGTTTTAATGTGGGTAAGGAATCAAATGTGTCTGTGCTATTGACATGAAACTCCCACTGTCTCCTAGATTCAGGGTCCAATTTTAAAGATAATATATGAATTACAAGGACATCCCAGGACCTAACATCAACTCCAATGTTTTTCAATGATGATAAGCAATCTGTTGTGGTGTCTAACAGGTCTTTTAATAAATGTGCAGATTCACTTACTACATTACGTTGCATTAAAAGTTTTTGTAAAATATTATGACATAGATAGCGTTTGTTGTTGTACCGCTCCTCCAACAAGGTCCAGCACCGACTGTAGTTGCTGCCAGAGATGGGTATCTGCCGCAACAGTTGCTCAGCTTCACCGCTTAGCTGGCCCTTGAGGTAGTGTAATTTTTCTACATCATGCAAACTTTTGCTTTCGTGTATAAGCGAGATGAAGAGGTCTCTAAATGATAACCACTCACTGTATTTTCCACTAAATATTGGAATGTTTATTTTAGGGAGTTTTGGCATCTGCTGCAATGTAACTTTCGAAGCACTAACACACTCGCTGCTCGTTTTTTGCAGAGCTTGTTTTAGCAAGCATTTATACTCTATATACATCTCTTCTGTGGCATCATACACAGCACTTTGATTGTAGTTCGTACTATCGAATATGTTAGGCTCCAACCCCTGCACGAGATCCCGGTGGCCGGCGGTAAACTCCGACCACATGCTCTCCAAAACTTCGAGCCTTGCTTCGCAATATTGTCTGGTGAGCCTGTCCTTCGGACTCTTCTTGTAGTTCGAGTATGCTTTGCCCATTCGAACATTCAGATCTACTAGAAAGTTTATTGTAGACTCCATTTTTGAGGTTGCTTCTACGGGGTTGAGGTTAGCACGTTGACGACTGCGCGCAATACCACCACTTTCGAGTCTTTCCGGTTCCGATGCATCCAGCGACGGAGGACCATGTAGATTTTGTGGAAATAAAATATATTTGCGCTTGAATTTTGATTTATTTTGCACACTTCTTCTGTTTTTTGTTACAAGATTTACGCCCTATCAATAACCTCAATTCAATTCTTTTTCACCTTTTTTGACAGTTGGAACGTCATACGTCACCTTGACATAAATCTCTTTGACATTTGCTTTTTTAATGAGAAATGGTTGCGAGTGAAATTTTTAATCCTAAACAATGACCCTTTAAAAACATGAAAAACTGTCCCAGTTTTACTCGCGCAATTAGACGTTCACTAGAAAAAAATGAAGAGTTAAGGAAAAAATATAAAATAACAGGGACATAGCCTAATCTATTTCCTAATTTTCAAGATATAAATTTATGGATAAAACTAATTATTCTCGGAGGGAACACGGGAATACAAAACATCGATTTCATCATTTTTTCGTAGTTATAATCGCTTTGAGCTGCAGTTGTCCCTTTCGCATTCTACGGGGTGCGGCAGGCGGTGAGGGGGGGTTCCACTCACACTTATACAACTAGGGAAGGGACTCATAGACATAGTATTTTGAAAAATCCTAGTGATGTTCATAGAAAACGAGTTTAAACCAATACTTCTTACGAAAAAATGATAGTATGTAACAATATCGATTTAAATGCAATTCAACTATAATATCAATTTTCATATGGCCCATTCTGGTTCAGTTAGACCTTCGGAGAACCTAATGTGCATAGCACTTGTTTTTATGGTGATCTTTCATTGTCTTCTATACTGTTAAGTAGGTAATTTGTTAATAAATATTATATAATATGTAATTGTATTAAAATGTATTACTTTATCATCATAATCATTATTGGCCTTAGTACGAGTAGATACATCTTTAAAAAAGAGATGGTTCAAGAGCATTATCGCAAGCTACGGCATTTGCGTTCATGGGTTTGATCCACAAGTCATCCAAAAAATGTAATTGAATTTTCTATTAGGGGTTTTCTGAATGACAGCTTGGAGTCTGAACCTAATAGATGACAATAGGTACGACTTCTACTACAAGAGATTTAAAATATTACTGGCAAAATGTCTTGTGTCTGTACTCAGTGAAATTTTCTAACACTTTGCCAGTAATATTTTAAATCTCTTGTAGTAGAAGTCGTACCTATTGTCATCTATTAGGTTCAGACTCCAAGCTGTCATTCAGAAAACCCCTATATATAAAATAGAAATAATAGAAAATCCAATTACATTTTTTGGATGACTTGTGGATCAAACCCGGGTTCTCATGATCATATGATTGGCTCAAACACCACCTAAATGGTTTTCAAGTTTGTAGTTGATAGCGATCAACGGTTCGAACGGATCGAATTTTCGCGGTTGACATGACTATCAACTGCTCACCCCTAACATCACTCGTTAGGTTGAAGAAATTAATTTGAATTGCGTTTTATCGTAATTTCATGATGAAAACCACAAAATAATTAAGTATGTACGTATTTCCTATAATCAAACGGATGGCAAAGGCGCAAAATGTATTTGCCGTTTTATACGTAAATGGTGTATTTTTCGTAGGGCGTTCAAAAATAAACGTCCTGCCCCTTTTGCTTTTACTCATTTTCAGAGCAAAATACTGAAAGAAATTCATACAAACAAGCCAAAACCGTAAGTACTAAAGCAAAAGAATCAATACGAATAAGGAAAGAAAAATTTCATCCACGGGCGGGATTTGAACCACGCACCCTCCGCACCAATACGTGTTGGGCGCTCTACTACTTGAGCTACCGTGGAGGTACTAGTCATCGGCGAAATTTTTCTATCCCTTCTACCTAACGCTCTAGGGGCGTGTGTTTATCTATTATAGGTGATGCATTTCGCAATCTACCCACCGACAAGTCTAATGTTACAATTAGAATTCATATCGAAATTGATAAACACTTCCTTTTTGCTTAATATTTTCAATTTTTAGACAAAGCGGTCTACTCGCATGAAATACAATACGAATACAATAATAATTCTTTCCTTATTCGTATTGTATTTCAGGCGAGTAGACCGCTTTGTCTAAAAATTTAAAATATTAAGCAAAATAATCAAGTCCGTAAACAACAGCACCAAGCGGCCCAAGCGGCTCAAGCGGCCAAAAATTAAGGCGAACCATTATTAGGTAGCTATTACAATGAAAAGTTATATTTTCAGCAAACGTCTAGACTGACAGGATGATCTGAAAAAGTCAATACTTACCTTCGAAGATAATATACACATTGATATGAATTTTAAGCGCTGGGCGACTGGTGTCATAATATAAACTATAAATATATATTATAGTATCTATTTTTTTATTATATAATATCACAATAATATAAATACAGATAATGAAGAAAAAAGTTCCTAACAAAAAAATATCCGGGCAAAAATTACTCCTGGGACTGGATTCGAACTCGCATTCGTTGATCGATGACACGATATTGTGAACGCTGTCTGAATACTGCAACCACTGGTCCATTTCATACTAGACGTAGCTAATGAATTTAAGCAATCATCTTTACGAGAATGTAAATAAAAACAAAAGTCTAAATAAATAATACCTACGATAAGTACCTACCTAATTTGAATACAAGCGTCACAAACTTTACTACTGACATGAATATGCGCGCGAAGTCGCAATAATAATCTTCTTACACACACATTCATAGCTCATACTTTCAGGAGCAGAGCGACGGCGATAGTTTTTACAAAAACCGAAATTTTAAATTCTTCGTCACTCAGGTTTCCCGATTTTGTATTTTGTATTTGTATTTGTTTATGTTGTCTCACCCCTACAGACTACAGACCGATGGCGAGAAGTCGCGGTTGGAACAATTGAGACTGAAAAAGAATGTGATAGCGTTCTTTTACTCGCTGAAAATCTGTTGAAGTTGGCAACAGCAATTGGAAAACATGCGAGCACGAGAAACCATGATTAAAGAAAACTATCACAATCACGGTTATCGAGCGTTCCTGGAGGTCCGAGACAAGACTCTGTGTGGACAAATAAAAAGCACTTTGCTTCTCTATCCTGGTACGTCACAGGGCCGGGAGTGACACAAATATATTCTGTATAGAAATCTAAGCAACATTGTTCCTTAGACGGGTCCGTGACGGTCGCGAGCCGTGCACGGCGCGTTAACTATCCGCCAAAAATGTCTATGAGAACGGTGTGTATAATACGTTACAGTGCGCAAGGTACACCGATCCATATCCGTCGCCTGCTCGGATACGTTCATATAGCCGGCCTATATTCATCACATAGAAGAAGAAAAGAAGAGGATGATTATAAAATAAAACAAACAGGATCCTTTGCAATCTTCAAATTTTATTTTTAAAAAACATAACATAACATACATTCACGCCTTTTTCCCGAAGGGGTAGGCAGAGGTGTACCCAGGACTCAGTCCTATAGTAGATACACCCACATTTTGCCAGTATGTTATTGGTCCCATGTAATAGGGGGCGAACCTATTGCCATCTACCGGGCACAGTTCCAGACTCCAGGCAGCTATTGACATAATTCCTAATGGGAAAATACAATATTTAACACTTTGCCTGACCTGGGGATCGAATCCGGGACCTCTTGATTGGCAGTCGAGCATGCGCCCACTACGCCACCGAGGCAGTCTATATTTATCTATATTTTATTTTTATATTTTACAATAATAACAATGTTACTTTTATTACTTGATCAAAGATCAATAATTCAATCAATTTTGCTAGTTTTATTTTATTGTTATTTTATGAATAACAATCCCGTCTCCTGTTATAAATTGCATTCATAAAATCCAAATGTATGCACATGTGTGTGTTCCCGAGAGTGTTTGTTTAATAACCACCCTGTTAGTTCCCTCGGGTGTCGGGGGCCCCGCCGGTTTGCTTGGCGGGCGGGCCCTCGAGATGTGCTTGAAGGTACAAATGGCGGGGTGTTTGTGTTTCGGATCAAACTTCATTTAGCATAACATGGGGGAGGAAAGATGAAGAGATGTTGTGTGTCGAGGCGATGCTTTGAACGTTTTTATACGTCTAGAGCATATTGTACGTGTGTGCGCGAGTGTACCTAACGTATTATTACAACGTGAACGAGTATCTAGAGGTATGTTATTATATATCTAGAGGTGTGTTATAATTGTTTGAAAAATGATATGAGTTCGCGGCAAGATTGCAATGATAGCGAGGTTCGTGCTAATAAGTAATTGCAGCTTATTTAACGATGTTGGAAAACTTATATAATCCATAAAATCTTAAATGATTATTTAATAAACTGTAACATCAATAACAACAAACTTATGGATTCCCATTTCGAGCTTAAAGTCAACTAGAAGTGCCATAATCCGAGCAGACACGTGACATAAGTAGACAAGCTCCTGTCGTGTGACGTATCACCGCGCGTATCACGGCGACGTAGCATATTACGGAGTACGCAACGTCGCAGTGAAATTATGACAAAGATACGACAAGACGCCACCGCGGAGGGAAACCGCATGACACAGTTGCAGCCGCGGCAGAAGGGGATATTGAGATAATTGAATTTATTATAAAGAAGAAACTGTATGACGCGACGGCGGCATTCCTGTACTCAATTCGATATTAGACGGTCTGACGGACCTGCTGGCATTGATTTTTTACAAGCTTTTATTTATTAAATTGCAGATGTTATAATATTTTATTACGTATGTGGGTCTTGCAGCTGAATTTTAAATCAGTTATCCTCAACTAATTATTGAAATGAAATTTTGCGTATGTACACTTTTAGTTTGGATGACAATGCATGGTTAGCGAAAGGAAGTTATTCTAAATCTAATATGGTGGAGGGCCCAAGACGGCGGACGAGTTATTTATGCAAGCCTGTAATATGTGGTATTCAATACCACAGGATACCTACCATAGGTATCCTGTGGTATTCAATGAAAAGGTTTCCAAAAGAAGATTACGCATTTTTTTTATTGTTTCATTTATTATTATGTTAAATCTCTATGAGCAAGCAGATTGTCCACCTGATGAGAAACCAATACATGAATTTCTCGCAATCTCTGGTTTTATATGATACTATATATTATATGAAATATTACCTTCTGTTTAAGATTGTTCTGTGGTTACCAAAGTTCAATATGACAATAATCAGTATTGACTCGTCGTCCTACTTCTTATTGAATGAATAATAAATACACGTGTATTTCCCGAGTGTGGGTCAAGGACTAATGAATATTTTACCTTAAAATTACGCATTTTGGAGGGGAGACTCAATTTATGCTATTTATCTACAAACGTGTTACAGGTAATTAACTCTGTTCAAATTGAAACAAAATCAATAAAAAGTTAAATAAGATTTAACGAGTATAGCATTGACAAATAGAATCTCAGCATACTTGTATGAATGTAAATTGTATAAATAAAGTTAACATATAGTTTCGTATGTGTGTGTGTAACGACATAATGTTTTAGTTCGCGACGCGTCGTACGTGGCAGTGCGCGAGATAATGTGGTTTATTTTCTCGCTGACTTTAAATAGATTCACTACATACTGCATCGGATCTCAGATTTTAATTAATATAAAAATAACAAAGTGACTCCCGCTCCGGTTCGTTCCTGGTGCAAAGGTTGGCCATTGCCATTCAGCGCGGTAATGCTGCGAGTGTGATGGGCACCTTTGCTCAGGGAACTGTCAGGGGCGGGTTATTTGATTAACTGACATGTACATTTATTGTGATCTATTGTATACCTTTTACAACTATAAAATAACAAAGTAGTAATAGTCAGGAGTATCGATCCTTACACTTGTTGGAGCTTTTTGGTTCAAATAATATTATGTGATGTCATAACCTCGCCTGTCATGATCGGGAACTGTATGGGAAATAACAAAGTCGGGCACAAGTCCTAACTTGTGAACTGACATTGAATTGTTGCTTAATCGACATTGAATTGAAAGAAGCAATCGTGTCTCGAGAATTTAGCAAACTATAACATTAAACCAAAAATGTGATTGGTATATATTTAACAAGATTTACTCATGCGATTATTATTTTTTTTTTATGATAGTGAGTAACAAGACGAGCAAATCAGGTGCCTGATGGTACGCATCATGATTGCCCATAAGACACAGTGCCACCCAGTGTTTTAAAATTCTAAATTCTGCGCGGCACTGCACTGTGCCTATACCCAGAGATATTAGTTGTTGAAACTCGTCATGGCCAGTAATTTCGCTGGTAATTGCCCTTCATACCGGAACACAGTAATGTTTACACATTACTGCTTGGCGGATAAATAACTGGCAAATTTAATGTTTACAATGGGGAATGTCTATTTATTTTTGTTTTTTGTAATTTCAAAACCATTTGGAGGAATAAGGTTGCTGATCACTACCCATTACTTAAAAACAGAAAATAATCACGGATTATTATTATTTTCGGATTTAATTGAATAACCTTCATTTGACCTTAGATGACGTCACACGTAGATTAATGGAAAAACGTGTGAGCCTAAAAAAAAAAAAAAAAAAAAAAAAAAAAGTGAAAAGTCCTTTTATGTCATTAAGTTGTCAAATGTCGATGTATGTAAACATAACCTATATCTAGCCGACTGCAAAATCTTAGAAAGTTACTGTGATTTTATTGTTTACTGGCAGCTTCTTGTAAAGACCACCACTTTACTAGAGCTGTGACTTGACTGGGCTTGCCCTGACTCTGAATTGACCATATTAACTTGAAAATTTATATAACTTGACACTGGCAATACATTCGTGTGGGTCCATAAAAGAAGAAAAAAAAAAGCAATGAACAGTTTTTTTAGAAAAGTGGGGTTATAGGTGTGTGATAATATAATGACATTGACAATCTGAATTTCATTGCCTTTTTTTTTTTCTGTTGAGGCCGCAGTCACCGTCTATAAAGCTTATGATGACGTCATCATCACCAAAAATTCTCAAATTTTTAAAAATGTTTTTAAAAATAACTACGACGAAAATAGCAAAAATATTCAAATTAGTTTCTTATATTGCTCTATATTTTCATTATCTAAAATAAAAATGGAGGTCAAGATAATTTGGACATTCCCCATTATAATTAATCACCTTATCTGTACATTGTTTACTTAATATTTCGTTCTTCAATTAAAACGCCTAGATGTGCTTATTCAAGCCAGTTGATATAATAATGTGCATGTGCAGTACTTAAGTGTGAGTAAACGTGACTCGTATGTGACGAGACGTGTAAATCGTGACGAGTGAAACATTGTCATGCAAACTGTGACGCGATACTATGCAACGATACACTTTGTACACTGAAAATACTTTTTACAGTGATCCTGACAACATTCGCTTCTTCCACTTCGATGACATTATTCATACATGCACGACGGTTGCTGGCCTTTCCATAGGACAACATCAAATTTCATGAAAAGTACACCATTTTTTTTGTTGCCCGAAAACCGAGAACCATCTTCACCATAATGGGCCTGAACGAGTGTTTCCCGCCCTTCCGAACGCTGTCATAAACGTGCCGGGACCCTTCCCCGCCCACCTCCACAGCAAGGCTCAAGCGAGCCCCGCCAGCGCCGTCTACTGTGCCCTATGCTGACTACATAGGGACACGCGAAGACGCAACCCACGCCGCGGCTAGAGTAATTTCAGTGCTCGTATCAAGTTGCTGCTCACCTCATACACAGACAATGTTGACCGCAGTTCATTCCTCGTCACTCTATCATATCATATACATATACACTCATTGAAGTTATTGCAACTGTTAGAAATATAACAAGTGCTAACACAAAGGTGTAGTAATACTTAAAGTTCTTAGAACCCGTTAAACTGAATCACTCGCAAAAGACGGAATTGCAACATTTGCAAAAAAATCAATTTGCCATTAAAATTTAGCGATCAGCTGATCTATTTTGATGTACAAAATAGATCAGCTGATGGATAGATCAATTTAATTATTTTATTCTAATGTAGCGATATTGGATATCACAATCGTTGCATGTGTAACGGATAAAAGTGCAGATTTGCACATTTGTAAGCACTACTGGAGCGTTCTCCTCTCTCTAGTCGTGTACAGGTTTCGTATCGGGTGTACTCGTACGCACTTGGTAATTAAAATTAACTAACAGCATCTTAACTTTTATTTAACAACGTTGACTCCTTAATTAATTTAAGGACCCATTGGACCAATTGGTGACCCTGAAGTCAGAGGCCGTAATAATCCGTATAATTTGTCCGCTCACATACTTGTATATTCACGGATGAGAGTATTTTCTTCCTTGTTAGAAGTAGGCCTAGAGGTAAAGGGGGCGCCACACGTCACGGTCGGTTGAACTCTGCCGGATCGAATGTCTCATATGGATGGAACGTTTAGACGAGAGCCTATCGTGTATCGAAATTTCACCGATGTTGTCATGGAATATTCGTACGTCGTCAAATTAATATTCTATTCGATTTGAAACCGGTTCGAGCGATGAATTTCCGAAGTTTGACCTGCAATATAATAATTTTATCAAATTACCTTTGCCTACCGATTTGAGATATTGCGTACAAATAAATACTCAATGAGTTTATTACTTTTTCAAAAGAGGTTTAAAATTTATTTTGGAAAATTCGGAGTAGGTACCTAATCCTAAAAATCGGAGCAACCTTCTCTGCCACCTTTATAACTCGTACTCGCAATATCAGTAGATAGTAACGAATTCACGGAGTAGAATACTCTCAATATAATATCGAATAGAAGACAGTGTGGCGCCGGTGGCCAGTCGCCGCCACCGGCGACCCACTGCATCGGAATCGATTATCCAATCGTCGCGAGTAGCTATCGATTGTATGCTACTAGGTGCAGCACGAGCGGGCTCGGGCGACGAATGGACAATGTTACGCTGAATGTTTAATGTTCACTATGTGAGCTGCTGATCTATTATGCATCTCAACTATTCGTGCTGCTTGCTTAGCTGCGTCACCACCAAATATTATTACGTTTTTGGACTATCAACAAGAGACATAAAGGCTTATTCTTTTATATAATAAAGCAAACCCAACTTATATGTTTTATCGCAGGGTAAAGCAATGTGCTTACCGGTCCCTACGTCGGCGTAACAATGCTATAGACGAAGCCGTCGGTATCTGCTGTCGTCATAAACGATAGTCGTATCGGTCATGTCCTTAAGGCATCACAATAAATTGGAATAATGTTAAGTTTGTTATTTCCAGTTGAGTTAAAGTTATTTGTGTTGGATAAAGCTACATCTGCTACTCCTAATAACATGAGCAGTCCTTGAAAATTTAGAATTTCAAATGACTCTGTCGTTGCAAATGCATTTGTCTCCTGAGAAAACATATTTTTCCAAATTGAATTGAAACAAAGGTAAACTTATACACAGGCACATAAATTTATTTCTAAAATATGCGTAGAAAATGATAATATTTTATTTATATAAACAGAAATTTTATAATTAGTTACTGACACCCTGGTTTACCTATCGGTTCGTGATTTTTCAGGACATTTTTAAACTCGTCAAGAGATGAATCCGTTGTATCATTGGTTCGCAATCTTCAGTATCTTCAACCTATCTTATTAACTATTGTATTATTTATTTAATAGCAAGATAACATTAATGAAAAAGATCCATATCTAGGAATCTCGTCGCTAAACCCTAAAACGAGAACTGTCTGTATTCCCTTTCACTGACTGGGGCCCTACTATCATCTCTTTTGTTATTATCTAATAAAGTACATAAGTACGTAATTATGAATTGTTCATGTTATTATTATAATTTATTTATTTATTTAATCAAAATGGTTTACACCTATTACACTGATTAAGAATATAGAGTTAGAGTATTAGAGATAGAGTTTTGACTTTATACTATTCGTACAATAAGTGTCAAAAAGTTTAATTTAACATAACATAACATAGATTTACGCCTTTTTCCCGAAGGGGTAGGCAGAGGTGTACCCAGGACTCAGTCCCATAGTAGATACACCCACATTTCGCCAGTATGTTATTGGTCCCATGTAATAGGGGGCGAGTCTATTGCCATCTACCGGGCATAGTTCCAGACTCCAGGCAGCTATTGAGATAATTTCTAATGGAAAAATCCAATATTTAACACTTTGCCTGACCTGGGGATCGAACCCGGGACCTCTTGATTGGCAGTCAAGCAGGCGCCCACTACGCCACCGAGGCAGTTTAATTTAGAATGTAAAATTTCAAGAAAATTAGTCTTTTGTATCGGTTTACTATATATTATAGATCCTGCTATCGCAGAATTACAATATTATTACATATCAGCTACTTAAATAAATGATATAATAGTAGGCCCCCGGCGCTCGTGTACCGCAAGTGTACACTCACGTACATAAGTCACAGGGATTTATTGCGTTCCTGATAGAGGCGTTGTCTCCTCGCGCGCCTGTTTATTTTTAAACGATACGAACTAAACCATAGATTGATGGCTTCGAGAGTATTGCATGTTATATTGTGTTTACATAATGTGTAATGTGTGGACAAGAGTGTCGAGTGCTGAACGAGATAAACTGTTGTCGATCTAAACCTGTACGGATTCATCTATAACCAAATAGTAATTGTCTCTCTTTGCCAGACAGCAAATTATTGTAACTGTGCTTAAAATATTAGCACCCATTCACTAAAAGCGCCACGGAATCAATAATGATAAGCTAACAAAAGTTAATGTCTGTTGAATCTGTTGAAAACATTAAGCCCTACAAGTTTCTTGTGCATTCTTCTTGAAGAGGTATCTTTCCGAACGCACGGTAGACTCAGTACTGTTTATCTTCATTGACATGCAAAATTGTGAGAGTATGACCTATTTGAATAAATCTTTTTGAGATTGAGTTTGAGTTTAATAAAAATACTATCCACTGTTTTAAAAGTAAAGTAAATTAACGATGTAGACTTTTAAGTCAACATTTATAACAAACGAGGTCTGTTCACAGGTTGTTTAATATTAACCTTTTAAAGTTTAACAACACGTACTAATAATAAAGTGTTTGAAACCAACATAATGTTTACGCTTTCCAAACGGGCAGTTAAACCGTCATAAACCCAGTTCAACGTGTTTACGTATTGTAAGTGATTTATAAAGAACCTCTACAGTGAATAGTGGAGCGTTATAATGAGTTCAAAGGGTGGCGATGGCTTGGTTTAGCTCGGTTCTCTTCTGTTCTGTTCATGGTCTCGCCTCGCCTTACCTACGTCTGGATACGTGGAATCGTAACGAGATAGAATTGCCTTTGATCAAAGTTCAAATAGTTTCTGAATACTGTTTGTTACTTGTTAGCTACTACGTCACGTGTAGCTGCTATTTATAATATTATAATTATGCTATTCATGGTAATTGTACTACCTACCTACCGGACATATATAACTATAGCAAGATATGGTACAATTATAATTACTGTTAGACGTATGTATAGGTATACTAAAAAAAAATTAATCTACAATATTTTATCATATTTTTTTTAGATCTCGAACGAGAAGTGCGACGAAGAAGTGCTTTTCGCCAATAATATATTATTTGCAAAGTAAGAAGTAAATTAAAGCAGTATTCGTTAAAGGCGAGTTGGCGCCAGTTCCAGTCGTGTTGTTGTATCGACTACTGCTTACTTATCAGTACTACATTCAATGATGGCTATGAGATTCAATTAAATGAATAAATAAACGTTTCGATGAGTCATTAGAATTGGTGTCAGGAGATATAATGAAACAGTCTGATAGTTATAATATCAAAGATCGAATATGTTTTGATGTAAGTATACATACCACTAGATGTATATACCCTATACTTATCTAGTAGTTAATTAAATTGAATACAATAAGTCAGGTGCCGCTGGCAATACGCTTTATTCGTAGGCTATCAACTACTCTGAAATGTTTTCAAAGTAATTTACGCATCGGAGTTAGTTATTACGAATATGATATGAATAAATGGTTTTTATAAAACCCAGTCTCCAATGCAACTACTGTCTCTGCACCGTTTCCATTATAATTTTAATAGGTGTTTATAAAATCATTAGTAGATTCTATAATCCCGCATCAATCCATTCTACATCCCATTTCACAGAACAGAATATGACTGTTTATATTTATGTTTAATATATATATTATTATGTTTAATGTATATAATAAGCAAGTTAATGATAACTTACCAAAATAAACGAAAGTTGATCATATAACGTTACACTAAATCCGCGGGCGAATACCGACAATAATATCAACTTAATATCTCGGATCGTATTAAAAATATTAATAAATACAAATGTAATTATTTTAGTTAACGAAACGTACTTATAGACGACTCTCATATTCTTGATTCATTGACTTCACTGACAACTTTATGTCATGGCTTGCCGACGACTCGGACACAAAAAACTCGGTCCTTAAACGCTTACGTCCGTGTCCGAATTGACACTTTTTAATTTTAATATATTTTTCACTGCCAATTCGGACACCAAAGCTGTTTGATACAAGCAGAAAAAAAATCAATAGATCAAAATGAAATTTGTATTATTAATTTTTTCAGAAATAACATCTGTATGTATTATTATGTCGAGGTTTCTACATACATACCTACATAACAGAACAAGTGTTATTATGTCGTTAATGTAACATGGACATTCAAGATAAAATATAGTTATAGGTACCATAAAATTAAATCCAATTTTTTATTAAACTAACCAATAAACGGATGCAATCGATGATACTTAATCTATCATAATCACCAGTCCTTCAACTACCCATGTAGTTGAAGGACTTTCGAGGCAGAAAAGAAGATGATGCAAAGTCTACTTAAAAGTTAAATTAATTCTTTATACAGAAAATCTGAATAATATAATAATTTAGTTGATGATAGGGAAAATAGGTAATGAATATCTTCAATAATTCTTTGTAGATCAATCCTAAAATATAATCGGTAGTTACTCTTAAAAAGGTGTCAGTTAAGAATACGGGCACAGCAAGATCTTTTATTTTTATAGGTCAGCGTTTAACACCGATCACACCTGATGTGAAGTAAATAAAGGTATTATTCGAACAGTGTAAATTGGGAGAAGTGCAAAACGTGCATGGGTTATGCACGTTTGCACGTCAGATGGGGTCGGAGCACCTTCCCCGCCGTCACACAATAATGTCGAGTTATCGCGTTTCATATTTCCTCTTTATTCTCACTTCTCTTACAAAACGCTGTTAAATCTTATAAAACGCTTAAGTTTTTTGTCCGCTGTAAATCACCACAATTGTATAAATATCTGTTTTATTTTCTTGCGCAAAATTGTTCAGAGACAAAGGTTTAATAGAAAAATTCAGGAATGTATCGTGAAAGTTTATTGTGACATTGAATTAATGTTCGTAAGTACATTATACATTATACGAGTATCTCTTCACGCTCGGTCGGATTATAAACGACATGAGTTTCTGAGATATGGCTACTTCAGATTCTGCTATCATACATACTTCACTGTCATACTGTGAAGATATGTCGAATAATTCGAGATCATAGATGCCTTATTTTCAAATCTATCATAATAAGTATTAATTGTGTTTACCTGAAGTTGCGGTTGTAATTTCCTCGTTGGTTGAACTGGTAATGCATGTAAATCCACATTAAACCCACATTTTACTCTTTCAGTGCGCGTCCTCTATAATTCAACAACGGATGAATAATTCACCGTTCGAAAGACCAATTGTTTACTTTGCTTCATTGTGTTCACATTCGGCCACATCCGCTCACTCGACTCGCAACTCTATTATGAGGTATTAAGGTACGTTTTGTAGTAGTGCTGTGAAACTATCTGCATACATATTAACGCGTAGGTCGAGGCGCGACTATTCTTTATCTGCAATCATCTGTGCCGTCGAGTTTTCATATTTATCTTCGATTATGTGCTGTTTTGGTTAATAATGGTTTTCGATGTTTGAGCGTTGAATAATTATTGTTGGGAATAATAATTAAAGTTGGGAGGGAATTCATTTGTATTTCACATTACGTCTACTTTCAATGTTAATGTTTATTTTAAAGTTATTTTAAATTAATAGGTACATACCGAGTGTAGTTAATTAACATGACCACAGTGTTATTATTTATTAAATACTTATCGGTTTGATCGGCGCGTCCTTTCCTCGGATACCAGTTTTTGATTAATTTTTTTAAAAGTTTTTCTAGGATACATTTTGCTATTTTTCTTATATTTACCATAAGAATATGTCGCGTACCTAGACCTAGATTGCTTATTATTAAGTTTGCGTGCGTAGATGTGACACAGCTGAGGCTCGTGTTTTTTTTTTTAATAGAATGAAACATTGGACTATTCTAGAAGCCACACCTACCTACTATGTAAAACTTTCAAGACAAAACAGCGATAATCAAATAGAAATTGAACACCCAAGCTTGAATAGTAATTTTGGAACACAAAGAAAATTTTACCGTATTTTACGTTTGTTTGATTTGTCCTATTCGTACTCTCTCAAATGTTTTAGGAATTTGACATTTTGACAGTATCGCCCGAACTGTGTTCACATTATTTTAGCATGCATTTATCATGTCTTGCTAATTTTACTTATATTATTTAGTTTAATTATTAGCGTTCGTGAATAAAAACAGATATATCTGAAACACGCTTCTGTAACCGTAGTGTAACCATACCAGATCAATAAATACAAACAGTTGTCAGTACAATCAGGAACAGGAGGCTCGAACAGCGAGGCTTATCTAGCCGTGATGATAGCGCCGAGCGATGTGATGTGACCTCTTTGTATTAAACCGTTGTACTGCTCTACGGTTGTAAGCCGGAGAAGCGAGAGCTCGCCTCCACGGGGCGGCTTGTGGCTTTAAATTACTCCGTGATTAGAAATACTTACAGGATGTGCTCATATTAATATATTATGGTAATATATTTATAATGTTCGAAACGTGGACCTAATTCGTTATTTGAAATACTAGCAGCAGATGATGTACTAAATCTAGGAGCTCGACCGCGAAAACTTCGATCCCTTAAATTTTTATATTATTTATACAAAATATACAGAGATAAAGAGAAACTATACTTAAATGTACAAGCGGCGAATTATGTTAAGTTATGGGAGTCAAATAGAGTTGAGTTGGGCAGGACACGAGGCTAGGCGCGGTGACGACAGGCAATGTAAGATGTTGACTGAATGATGGCCAAGGACAAGACAACGGAACGTCGGTCGTCCGGCAGCACGTTGGGCGGACGATATAACAAGAGGCGGATCGCGTCTGGACAAGTGGCATGATATGAAGGAAGCCTTTGCCCAGCACTGGGATGTAGTGGGTTGTGGACGATGATTTCAACTCGACATCTAGTCAAAATTAATCAGTCAGGAAAGATAGTGTATCAAAAATGAAATACAGAAGCAGCGTAGGTACCTATGTAAATATTTGAAGGCAGTACTGCAGTTGATCGTGAGCCGCGGGTACTCTATCTCACGGCGAGATAAGCAGCGGTTCTACCGACAGTGTACATTTAGATCCGGAGATTTATCCACAGCTCTCTGTTACCGCTTTATGGAGGTGTAAAATTTTAAGGAGAGGAGATGAAAGAAAGGATTCCGAACCTACGATGGAGGGATAACAGTTTTATGTCGTTAAGATTTAAAATAACTTGCAATTTACTCGTATATATCACAGGTAGATACGAGAATAAAATTATAAAACTAACTTTAGCTGTAAATGCTTCAATTGTGTTCAAATTCAGGTCAAATATTACAAAAATAAAAGGCTCTCTCCTTTGTTAGTGGTAACTAGCCAACCGATATAATGTTTGTACTGCGCAAACAATTTCAATATAACATACAGCTTTGTTCATATTGTTCATTAATAAGTGAAACGATATTAATTGCCTTTTACGAATACATTCCCATTTAATTGTAACCGATACGTTATCGAATGCATCAGAACGTATGTTTTAATAGTTCATTATATTTGGTAACTAATTTATTGACTCTATGGAAGTGGTATATAATTATGAACTTCTCATCTACGTTTAATTTATGCAGTTTAAATAATTCAATATTTATGGTAAAACCAACCTACGTATCTAGACACAGCAGCGGCAGTTTTCATTAAATCAGTCATTTTATAAAGTTATTCAAGATATATATACCTATATATATTTTAATTCTGATAAAAACTGTCCAAGTCCAATCTAACCTACTTTAAGATCTCACATTTTTTAAATAACAGCAATTGTTAAAGGTATCCAATAAAGCAAAGAAATAGAGTTTAATTATACTTGTTCATAATGTTATTTTGTTCCTATAAATACATATTTGGATTTTGCATAGAACTTGGATCACTCATTTAGATGTCCATTCTTTTTGCGGCGAAGGCCACAGCTAAGCATAATTTTTGTATTGAACTTGGCTCTCCTTTTTTATATATATGTTTTTGGTAGGATCAATATAAAAAAATCAACCACTATTTATTACCACCTTCCCTATCGTAACTCATAGTTTCAAATAGAAACATTTCTTATCCGATTCAACCGTCTTTATTGTTGAGACTCGAGAGTGTGGTGACATCAGAATAATATTATATAGTCACGCGTCGATCCGTAGCTTCTTGACGCTGAAGCGTATAACCTTGTTCGAGTGAGACTGATTCAAACATAATATCTATGATCTCAACACTGAACACTGAACACTCCACTATCGAGGAAACTTAATTTAAGACATGCATCCTAGGAAATAGTGTAGCACGGGGTGCACGTTGAAGCGAGACGTTTAGATAAACAATTTATATTTTACAAAAATCCAATGGAAAGTGTTATTATCACATGTCATATTATTTGTTTAAAAGCCGGTGTCAATCCGGCGGACGATTTTATTTATGGCAGCCTCTAATCGATTGCAGCAGTAACTGTATCGCATACGTCGAGCTTTACTTTCACATTCGTTTCCTCGGGGATTATATTTCGAGCCGATGCTCTTACGTAAATGTACTCGTACCTTTCACGCATTTAATATTATTTGTTTCCTCCCGTCTCAGGTCACAGACTCCTATAACGAATAAACTGGAAAGACAAACAAAAGCAGTTCACAAAGTCCCAAAACTTTTCTAATATCACAAAAACACTAACATAAAATAACATGGAATCAATGATCTTCATGTACATGTTATATTTATATCTGCTCGGGCCGAAGAGAATGAGATTAATAAGCTTTGCAGAGAGAGCAAATTGAATTCTGAACATTTCAATTGCGATCTCAGTCCGCGCCGGGCCGCGCCGCGCCGCCTAGCGTAGCGGAGGCAGATATACGTCGCTCGATGAGTTATGGACCTTCTGTTTGCTTAGATTATTATAATCTTTGGATTTGATTTGACGATGTCGAATCTCTTAGGGAAGGCAGAATCTATTTTAGAACCTTTCTGAACAATTTTTATTATGAGAATATGTCATCCTCATATCCCATAATATTTGGTCTCAACTCTACGACAAATCGATGAGGACCTGTATTGTATAGAATCGGTCACGATCGTGATGAACGCGTGTGTGTGATGCGACCACGACTACTCGCGGGATGGATAGTACGACCGCCGCGCCGCGCGTATTCATGAACGGTACAGTATATTATATACTTGTATTGTTGTTATGTTCATATAATCTTTTTTTTTTTTTTTTATGATAGTGAGTAACAAGACGAGCAAATCAGGTGCCTGATGGTAAGCATCATGATTGCCCATATCAGACACAGTGCCCCCCAGTGTTTTAAAATTTAAAATTCTGCGCGGCACTGCACTGCGCCTGTCACCCTGAGATATGAGTTGGTGAATCTCATCATGCCCAGTAATTTCGCTGGAAACATTGCCCTTCATACCGGAACACAGTAATGTTTGCACATTACTGCTTGGCGGATGAATAACTGGCAAAGGTGTGGTACTTCCCCAGGCGGCCCCCTGCAAAAGAGGCCTACCACTACAAACCATAAGTATTATTATATTATATCTACCATAAGTATTATTAATTACCTACTTTATTCTCATAATTTTTAGTAATGCTGACGCAGATCTTTCGTTTATTTTCCAACCTTTTCGTAAATGAAATCATAATAATTTTATTATACATAAAATTAACCTCAAAGTAGAAAAAAATGGTTTAGCTCAAATATTCAATTAAGTTCAATCCAGCAATATCTGAGGGCTTAGATCAGATTTATTACATAAAAAGGGACCCTACTGGCTACTGGCTACTACCGCCCTCTAGTCTGGAACTACCCACATTCGATCGCGTTGGGAATTCGAATAAGACAATATGTATTGTCTACTATTATTCTCTACATACCAAAACACAATACCTCCGGTTTTAAGGGTTGCTTCAAATACAGCGCGTCGAAGATCTGGAATGATCTACCACCACCTTTGAGAATAAAGATAAGTTTGTACACATTTAAAATGAAGTATAGGAAACATCTTTTAGGTCGACAAAAGCAGCACTTTGAAGCAACTTTTAAAATCATTAAGGGGTGAACATAGACACACACACACATCCACACCCACACACCCTTACACACTCAGACACGCACACACATTGAGATAGTGTTGTAACCATCATAATATGCAGTATAAATTCATCACTGGCATAATGAAATTAATGTATGTAATTTGTAATCCCGCTAATAACATATTTTTCGTTACTCGGCTAACATCTGTGTTCGAGCTTGGGATATGCTGAAAACCAGCGCTGCACAGGGTCACCTTGTGCAGCACAAAGCTGAGCATATCCCAATTGCTAGTAATATAAAACTATTAAATTTTTTTTTTTGTAATATTTTTTGTATTTGTTTTCTTGTATTTTTACTATACTAGCAATAAATGTATCTTTATCTTTATCTTTACTGAGCGTTTTAACAGAGATAAATATCACAATATCTCTCCCTCTCCCGCATCTCATACAATTGTACACCTGTCTCTCTCTCTCTCTCTCTGTCATCATGTCTAATAGAGAGGAATAAAGTTCCCGAGTAACAAAGAGAAGTAAACAACTGTTGACTGTGAACTCTCACAGGTTTGTGGAACCTTTTCATTAGCGAGGATTCTTTTATTAAGTCTCAATAGGCTTCCCTCGTGTGACGCGAGGAGGCGAGGATGAGACGCGATGTGGCGGAGTGATTGAATTCATTGGTTTTGTTTCATTTGAGTTTACATTCCACCAATAGTTATAAATATTAGCACCATACTAAAAATTGTAAAGTAGTCTCAAAACCAAATAAAAAAAACTTCTTTTAAAGTGAACAAATATTTGATACCAAAAGTTCAAGTAAATTATAGAAATGTGATAAATGTGTTGGTTTTATTATAAGAAACCAAATGATAGCTATAAATAGAACCGTTTCACTGAATAAACGTTTATAATAATATAAACTGGATTGAAGTTTGGTGCTACAATCACATAAGTTTGGATTTATTTTGAAGCATTGAATGGTTGAATAAACAATTATACTCAACAGAGCGTTTTGTATAAGTAGATAATAAACGCGTATTTAATTGACAAGTATAATATTATATTATATACAAACGTTATAAAACTATAGACGATAGAAAATGTTAAGTTACAGCGTGACAGCGTACCTAGGATCCTGTCATAGGCGCCAGTCGCTCGCTGCATCAAGGTTGCCACGCGCACAAAGCCATGCAAGTTTTAGTCGGAACTCTGTGCCGCGTTATTTTGCGGCGAGTGGCAGTGGCAGCCCTAATTTGGGTTCAGAAATATAACTCTTGACTTTTGATCCTTCTATTAGCCACTTTCAATCTGAAAAATTCGTGGTTTTGCAATTCGATTCTACAACAAAAAATATTAAAGTAATATCAAAAATAAAAGTTAACCCAGAAATAATTAAATTTGAATGAAAAGTAAATGAAGAAATATTTCGATATATAGATTAAAAAAACAAAAGCTTTAAATAAAACGGAAGATAATATTTGCGTAACATTTACAAAAATAATATCTTATTGTGAAAACAAGCGTGTTATCTTATGTATTCAGAGTAAATGAACGCATCACGAGCCGTCAAACGGCTGTCGCTGACATAAAAACACGTGTTTTCACATAATTTATGAACCCTCCGCTCGTTCTTACATTATAAATGACATCCTAAAAGGCCTATTTATGTCCATGAAGTTACAAGGAATTGCAGATCCATCACGCGTCCCCTCGCGCTCGCGTCCCGTCGCCTCGTGTGTCCGCACCTCTAAAATAGCAACACATATCACGCACAATGCCGAACATTTATTTAGGATCAGCGACGATAATCGGTGATGTTACCCCATTTCTTTAGGACCATGCACATAAAGAAAATGCGAATTTATGTCGTATTCGTGCGAGGGTAGAGTCGAGTTTGGATCGGTAATGAGGAGTGGGGTGTCTATGGCAATTTAGGGTTAAGGTGTGTTACTATCGGGAGCGGTGTAGTCCCCCGAGAGAGGATGCATCTGTTGTTGAATCTAGTTTGATATATGACGTAGTGTCGACAGATCGGGAATGTTGTATATCGTGAGGGAGGGCCGTTGTTTAAAAATTGAAACAATCGAGTTGGTGCCCCAATTTGGTAAAGGATAATTGGAATATTTTATTCGACGTGTTTGTTTGGATTTGATCGTGAGTTTTTGATTTGCGGGAGCTGATTTGGAGTAAGTCAATTATCGGAATGTTGTTTCGGGACCGGATTGAGGACGACTTTTTTATATTAAAATCGAAAATTTGATTTTGACGAACGTGTCCGATGAAGATTTGTTTTAAATTCTAAATCGTAATAAATCAAATGGAATGATTAATATATTTCAGTAAAATTACGATGTTTGTTTCTTCGCTAAACAATGATATTATTTGCATAAAAATATGGATTCGTGTGAAATGAATGCATGAAATTGAATCGCCCTATTAACCGTTCCATTATAAGGGATAATAACGTTAAATAACGAACAGTTATTCCCGCTACAGGTACGTTATCGCGATTTAACGCCGCTTCTATCGTTAACGAATCTTTAATGATGCTCTACGATTATATTTTTACTGCGAAAACTGGAGCCACACTTTACATCATTATATATAATATATATGTATAATACTTGCTAATTGCTAATTTATGATTTTAATTGTACAAATATATTCATCATTTATAACATGGGTTCATATTTTTTACCCATGATTTTATAGACAAGTAGCTGTGCCCCGCGGTTTCACCCGCGTCTTTGTTCCCGTACGAATATCTAGATTAAAAGTACCTTATGTGTTATTTCAGGATGTAAAGTATCTACATACCGAGTTTCAACCCAATCGGCTCAGTAGTTTTGAGGTGAAAAGGTAAAACTTATCCATCCCTTTCATCCCATCCATAGTAGGAGCTTTGTGTTGAAATATTTCAAATTTCCTTTTCTTCATAAACAATAGAAAATAAATTCAGCTCCAAAAGAGACAACATAAACAAGAGATACGCAAGTAAGTATAATTACAACAAGTATTCATCAAATAAATCGAAGTCACCAACAGCTTATCAGAGTACTATTAGATCTTACAGAAACCGTAGCGTGAGTACGATGGGTTATTCCCAACCGACCTCTAGACCTCCCCACGTATTCGAGCGCGTTCGATAAAAATCACCTGTATTTGAATATTCTACATTAGCGTGATTGCGAGCGGTACGTTATTGAAATCTACTCTTTAGATCACCCACTTCGTGTAGGTAAAGATATTGATTGGTTAGATGACCAGACATGGTGTAGTGTCCGGAACGATCAAAACGATTTAGGTGCCTACAGATTTAGGCACATTTATTTCTATAAATTATTTACGTCTTACATCTGTTGTAATAATTAACTAAGTTGTTCGTTAATGAAAACTAATTGTAATCGAGAACACATATGGCAGGTTGAAATCTTTAAACCAAAGTGATATCATTAAATTATGTAAATTCCGCGCCTGAAATTATTCAGTTAATGCTTCCATTATCTTGAAACGTTTGAACTGATATTTATAATTTTATTGCAGTTAATAGGTCCTTATAAAGACTGCTTTATTCTATAATAAAACAATTGGTAAAGTAAGTAATAAAAGGTAACTACGTCAAATATTGAACAAAAATGAAGCCGTTAGTCGTAAGTGGCTCTGTTAATAATAATATTATTATGAAGATATGCCATTTCAATCGGATGCGTTTATAAAAACACAAAAAATGACGTGTGTTTCATAAAACATTTGAAAGTTCACCACTCATCCCGTGTTGTACTTATAACAACTACTATATTCGGCTCCATCACACTGACCTCGAGGTAATACTATTATTTAAATTCATCGAATGCTAATGATAAACATTTAGACCTAGAATATGAGGTTTCTGGCTGTATCCCAGTGTCTCTTCACCTGCTAGTCTTGGTGTTAAGGCTCGCTGTGTCCGGGCCCAGCCCAGCCCAGCCCACAGCCCGGCCCAGCCTAGACTGGCTCACATTACCCTTTCAAATATTATATTTAAGAGTCAAGTAGCATGGAAACTACGTACTCTACTAGCGAAAACATAATATTAGATAAAGACTCAAGCAGGACCCATGGCCATACCTACACCACCCACAACACCGACACGCTGGAAAAAACACCCAAATCTGTATATTATTTACAATAATATATATATAAATATATATATAGAGGTATAGCTAGGTAACATAATAGATATTATGCCTATAAAGGTGCACAACTTTTTTTTTAAAATTTAATTTTATTTTATTAAAAAAAAGTATCATAACATTATTATAATACTCGTATCATAAACCAAGTGGGCCTCCCTCGGACAGAACTATATTATATATATTATATGAATATTATTCACGACATGAGTCACCAGTCATGTGACCAAAAGAACTATGACGATGGATGTAAGTAGTTATGTGAAGAGGGGTCCTCAACATATCTGGATAAATTGTGAATGAGGATAATATGCATGTGCAAGGAGTCAGTGATAGACTATAGAAAATCCAAGTGCTTTTAACCACTATCAGAGATAACAGCGCATCCAAGATACTGGCGACATTGCCACGTAGAATGGCAATGCTAATATCTTACCTACCAATATGACTGAGTCCATCGCACTCGATCCCACATATGACATACATTTTATATTCCTACAACTAAAATGTTGTGTGTACCTACAGTATACTCGTATGTGTAGGGAGGTGGGTGCACCATCAAATGCTCGGCTATATAAAACCAATGAACCATAAGACAAAGACACACTCCGCATTATGTTTTTTATGATATCACAAAAAAAAACAGTATAAAAAGTAGCATAATAAAAAGGCATTCGTGTCAAGTGTGTGTGTCGCATCCGGAGAAGTAGGTAACCTCCGTATCATATATAACAATGTTAGAGTTTAACACGTTACGTGCCGATTGCGAGCGCTCCCGGGCCCCGCCTCACTTCAGCCGGACATCTTCGGGAATAAAATTTTTATGATTGCAGATAAGGTTAATGCGACAGTAAGGTGCGACATTCTGTACTAAAGTTACAAATTGTAACATGATTCTGGAAATCTTGGTTTTATTACAAACTACATAATTTAATTCCCACGATCGTCCCGCTGGCTGGTGAGATATCTACAAACTACTATAACCTACACACTGAAAGGAAAACACACTTCTATAAGTGTTATTATAATATCGTATTCAAGTGGTTTATGTGCCGAGGTTATGGTGAATAGATACGTAATTATAATAATTATTAATTAAGCTTATCATCGCGTAGTGATTCCCGGCTTGCTAGCTAAGCCTCTTTCACTGATTAACAACAATCATTATCTCTCTTACTTCATTATGTATTTACGTGGACTACAACACCATATACCAACCATAATATAATTAATCTCACCTTCATTAATAAACTAATAATGTTAACTTATTGTAGGTCTAGTATAATCTGGGTTTCTGCAATATCAGTGTCAGAAGTCAGGGCGCCTTTTTTAACCTTCCACCTAACGATAATAGTAGATGATATAGTTACAGCAATAGGTACTTATAATATAATAATGTGACTGAGTTACTGAGAGATCGTGTTAAAGTTTATTAATACCAATGAATCAAACGAGTATATTATGTTTCAAAATGTATAACTTAATTTGCAATGAATTTACATACCAAGTCGCAGTCGAACGGCCGGCGAGTTGTACCTAACAATAAATAGTAACAACATGTCGATTCGGTTTATTAAAACTCTCTCCAATAAAGAACACGTTTTACATAATTTACATGCAGATTGATTGAACTCGATACACTGAAATTAAAGACTACTCTCCGTGTAACTACAGAGGCGACTTTCGACTTTCAAACGTTAGCTTTAAAATTCAAGTTTAATTGACTGCGCCCATTCGCTGGAATAATGCGTGAATACAAACACGCGCCAGAAAGAGCGTCGATCTACGTTTATTAATATAATGCCTTCGACTTTGTGACTCTGAGAAGGTGAGCTCTCTATAAAGCCTTAGAGAACAAATACATAAAATAATCCGAGCTCGTAATACTATCGAGTGAATCTGTAATGAATCCCGACGTGTGTCCACGAGTACTCAAAGGTTTATGAAAAATATTCGAGAGATAAATTGAATTCGCTCTTTGTATCGCTCCTGCTTTTAACTAAACGCAGATTTGTGCTCAAAATAAATACTATCATTAATGTTACATTTTATTTTCAACTTTCTAGATAACTCTGTAGATAAACAATAGATATTTTGTTCGATACCTATTATTTGACTGTCGTTAATGCCGAGGCTGTTTACCGTGCTCGGGTCGAGCGCGCGACTCCAGTGGTCGCTTGACAGTTAAGAGAAACAAGAGCATAAAATTAACTCTCACATATTATATATTATTTGTGTTAGGACTAAACAATAACCTATATTGAAGGATCAGTTCGAAGGTTCCCAGTGGGGAGCTTATAGTATATAAGTCCCGAGTCTAGTATGAGTGGAGAGTGTATGGTAGAGAGTAAGGAGCATGTCGGTCGGTGGTCGTAAACATTCCGTGCGTACTACAATATTCAACCGGACATAAGTCATGCGAGAGGCCTCCAGCCGCAGCTTGTAGTCGCCAGACCGCTATGACTTACTGCACCTAACTTTTTACATACAATTTGCCCAAATAATTTGTCAAACAAAATGTGCGAGCAGAATGAGCGGTGTAAACTCAGGCGAGAGGGGGGAGAGTGCGGGGAGTGGGAGGTCTCGCGGGAACTGGCGCGGGTTGTATCGACAGCGCCATCACTGTGGTACCTCTCACGACTATTTAAACTGCTGACTGTTCTCACTACGTTTGATTTTCTACGTTATCTATATAGATAATATTATGTAGATTTGATAAATAAAAGTATCTTTTCGCTTATAATTATTATTTGTCCTCGTAAAATTAACTGACGTTACAGTAAAAAGCAATGTTGGAAAGTTTTAAACCATGGAATTAAAAACAATTAAAACCTTTAACAATAATTAACAAACCCAATAATAGTATAAACTCAATACAGTAACGGTCAGCTATTACCATGTAGCACTAAATGTTGGTGGACCTGAGCTGGAGCGGGAGCGGGAGCGGGAGCGGGAGCAGGAGCTCTTTCCGAACGCACGGTAGACTCAGTACTGTTTATCTTCATTGACGTGCAAAAGTGTCAGATTATGACCTATTTGAATAAATCTGTTTGAGTTTGAGTTTGAGTTTGAGCGGGAGCGGGAGCGGGAGCGGGCTGGCCACACCGCGCGCGCCACCACTCTGATCTCTGAGCTTTCAGAACGGAAGTGACTGTGGCCAACCATACGACCCCCCTCTATGTAGGCTCGTCAACAATTTGATCCTATGTTCTGTACCTCTATTTGTATGCTTATTTTTTTATTTTTTTAGCAGATAACATTTATTTGTTATACAGACGTTTCATTTTCTACGTCTAATTCTTAATATAGGTCGATCCTTAAAAAGGTATTTTTTTAATAGAAATAAAATAAAATATTATATAATTATTATGAGTGTCATCCTTCAATACAGTGTGCTGTATTATGTTTACCTCATCTCCATGAAAACCGGCAAAAAAAGAAAAGGAAATTTACTACAAGCACAGAATAAATAACAATACGTCTACGAAGAGCTTCTGCCATTGTATCTATGTTCCAAGGCTGGCTCAAACAAATGGAGCTTCACTATGATTGCAACAATACTGCATGCAGTATGGTTGCAGTCATAGTGAAGTATCATGATACTCCACGTAGCTACACGCAGAACGCCTGGCCCCAGCCCCCGGCTCCAGGGCCACCTCATGTAAACTACTAGATAGCACGACTTCTCCTACAGGGCTCATATAATATAAACATTATATGGGGATAAAGGAGCATTGTGAAGCACACGGCGCTAGAACACGCTACCTCCTGGGCAAGGACGAGAGGCATATTGTTGTACTGTTTCATTCCTATTTGATTATCGACCTCGCGGACTCATTGACTTGAACGAATTAACCACTGGACGCGCCTTCATTCCGTTCTCGCCTAATACCCCGCAGGTTAATACCATGAAACATCGGACATCGTTGTAGTTTTACTGTCACAGTCGTTCGTACACCATCGGGAGAAAAACATATTTAAAAAAATGACGAAACGTGCAGTTAAATGGTGTAAAAGTTATAGTGGTCAAGCAACTAATGTTTCTTTTCACTTGTAAGTTTAATTTTTCTTTATTAATACAGCTATTTATACCAAAAATTAATATTAATTGAAAAAATATATCCAACTTAATCCGACTATATTTAATAAACGGTCATGAATATTATACACCACGAACAAAAAACACCTATCTAAATTACCTGGATTATTTACGTCAAAGTCATATTTACTAGGGCTTGACAATGTTTTAAGTAGGTATAATAATATCGATAAAAATAAATGACATATATCGATAAAACTGTATTAATACACTTGAAGCAAATCGGGAAAGTAAAAAAAAATTAACGATGTGTACCTCATAAATTGAGCATAAATTGAGCATAAATTGAGCTCAACCGACACAATAATGAAGGGATTTTAAATCGAATCATTACTTGTGATAAAAAGTGGATACTGTACGATAATCAGAAGCGCTTGTCGCAATGGCTGAACCCTGGAGTCCCAGCCGAATCTTCCCCTGAACGAAAATTGACTCAGAAAAAGATACTTGTGCGTGTTTGGTCGTTCACTACAGCTTTCTAAAATCTGACCAAACGATTACGGCAGATATCTATTATCAGCAACTGCAAACCATGAAGGAAGAACTAGCTGCTAAACAACCGAGATTAGTCAAACGCTCTAGGCCACTGCTGCTTCACGACAACGCAAGACCACACACTGCACAACAAACAACCACTAAGTTAGATGAGCTACAATTGGAATGTCTGCGACATCCACCGTACTCTCCGGACCTCGCTACAACAGATTACCATTTTTTCCGGTATTTGTACAACTTCTTACAAGGAAAACAATTCAACTCCGATGTGGCAATCCAAACCGCCTTCAAAGAGTTTATTGATACTCGCCCCCATGGTTTTTTTACTAAAGGGATTCATGAACTACCCATGAGATGGCCAAAATGCATAGATAACAACGGTGCATACTTTGATTAATTAAATATAATTTACAAAAAAAAAAATTACTATAATATATTCCTTGCGTACAAAATGCCAATTTCCTATGTAAGGACCTAATATTAACTAAAAGGCAAAATCAAGCCTACTGAATGGCGGGGATAAGCTTATCAGCAACTTAATAGTAGCACTAAATAGTAATAGTATCCGCGTCTGACAAGCTATCATCTGGTTTCATCAACAGCTCGGCCAACCCATATAAAAAAAAACCGTATTTTCAAAATCGTATTTGAATATTTATTGTCAGACTATCATAAACTCGTTGTTCTTTCATTCGTCCTCGATAGCAATTTATCGACTATGTCAAGCACTAGTGTAGGTGACATAATTTTACGGGTACTTCTCGCTGTCCACACCTTTTTGGTCAACACTGGGACTTTTTTCTAGGTCACTAATGGTGGCAAGTAGGACAAAATAAAAAAAATATTTTTAGAATATGTTTCATAAATCACATAATATTATACGTTATAAATTCATAATATTATTATAACGTCATTAATTGCATCATTATAATATTTTGTCAAGTACGTATATATATGTATATATACGTATATATTATATGCTACGGTAAATGTGTTTTATTGAAAATAATTATTGATCGATAATTATTGATAATTTTCAATTAATCACATCTACCGTAATATGTACACTACACATACCTATTATTATAATATCGTAATCAGAATGAATGGATGCACCAGCAGGCCCCGTCTAGTATTCTTTTCTATGGCTAGCGTAAATTACTTATAATTATTCTAACGGTAGCTGGAAGTTCAACATTTATATAAGGTGAGGGTTGAATTGAGGATGTAAGAATCAATATATGTATGATAGGCAATTCCCACATGTCACGAGTGGAATACATATTCTGAAATAAAAATTGCAGTTGTCACTAGTGGTGGGCAAGGAGATGGGGATCAAGTGGGAAGTACCCAATTTTTCTCTCTGTCATTTTAATCGCAATTGTCAGTTGTTTTGCTCTTAGACAGTGACAATGCTACATGCGAGAATAGTGCAACAATATAATACACAAAGGTAAATCTTTGTGTGCGCGCAATTATGGATACGAATATTACGGTAGTGTGTGTATATCTTCGTAAAAGTCAGCAATGTGTGAAATCCTCCTCCCCCCGCAAAAATTGGTTGAACGTGTTTTCATACTTCATTATGTACAATTCGCGTCCAGTGGTTAAATCGTCCTAGCTCTAACAGCATTCTGTTAGAGTATAAATTCGATTTTTTTATAATATTTTTTTATATATAATATTGGCCCATGCCGATCCGGGACAGAATAGTTCGGCTGAATCTTTTACCTAGCATGTCGAAAAAGGCGACAGATGGACCTCATGACATATACAACATCTAAACATCTTAGTCATAACGACCATCACTAGTGCAGGGTGATAGTTGTTCGTGTGCGTCTAATGAGTACCTTGAATACTACACACCCACAACATTTGAGCCTAAAGAGGGCTCTCTGCACCCGCCCATCAACCCGCATTGGACAAGCGTGATGGGTAAACGTCCAAATCTTTAACCCTCATGTAATTGAGAGTAGAGAGGCCTTTCAAGAGTGTCCGAGTCAAAAACATATGGATTATGTGGACAACCCATATTGTCAGAGTTTCAGGTCGCCAAGATTCCTGCGCAGCCTCCGACATGACCTAACGACTGCCCCGCTACATATCTTATAGGAAACTATAGGGACCTACAGTTTAACGTGGCATCCGAAACACGGTAGCGTCTAGGCGAAAAGTCCACATGGTGAGATTCGATCCAAGAACACCGGATTTGAAGCTGACGATATTCCCGCTGGACCACGGACGCTACTATCATATATAGGGACTTCAAGAATTCATTTTTAATACACACCACAGGGAAAGCATGCCCGCTTTCAAATGTTCTACGTAAAGCTGCTTGGTTTGTTTGTCTGTCAGTCGACTATAGCCTATGGAGTATTATGTATAACGAGCATGGTTTATAACTAGTTTCCTGCGGGCATTATAGAAACTATCAAGTTATCCGACAGAACGTTCCTCCTGATTACATAAACACAATACCGATAACCGATGCAATTGCCTAACTTGCTTAATTTACTACTCTAATTATACCACCCCACACATCCTCTAACCGCCCTTACAGCACATTATAATATACACTCTAACGACGAGGAATAAGGTTTAATTTTAAACAGAGGAAGTCTACTAAGGCAGTGTTCATTATCACTCTTAACCGGGCTACGGCAACGATATGTCTGTTGTGAATTGAACCTTAATAAGTTAAAATAAGGTTGTATATAGAGTGTGCGTGATAATGCCCAGTGGGCCCATAATGGCAAAGTACTGGACCTTAGTAATACAGCTACGGAAGGAAGTTTTTGTGATGACGGACCGAGCGGTTATTATAAGGATATATTTATAAAATGGGAGGTTTTATTTTAGCGCTGACGAGAGCGTTGAAAAATGAGTCAAGTCAGTTTTTCATTTCATGCAATGTCTCGAAGTTGTCTTCCGAGGTGGATATTTATTGCAACCTCTGTAGGCTTTAAGGAGATACACGACAATATGCAAATTTAGTGGTAATAAGGTCCTGAGTTCGATGTCCAGGTCGGAAACAGTGTTAATGGATTTATTCCATTAGGACTTATTCTAATAAATAGTAAAGTAGTAATAGTTCTAATTAATAGTAGCGCGGAGTCCAGATATGTGCCAGTCTGGAAGGCTCGCCCTCGAGTTAAACCTAGCTGTCGAGGTCTGGGTGTACCTACACGACTATGGGTACATCTGTCTTATCCTCCGGAAACAAGGTGTGATGGTATTTAATTGAGGTTTAATGAAACATTTACTAACGGATGTTTTTTTTATCCAGATATGTCTGTGGGCGGAGAGAGAGAGGAGACGTCAGATGATGGAGGAGGAGGTGGACGACCTGCCGCCCGCACCCAGGGTGGGACGAGGGCAGGGAGATGATGATGATGGTGCTACTATTAACATATTGTTTGTTACCTCACGTTCAAACATTATGCAGTGTTCGTGGTCTCTAAGGTCGAACACAGATGAGCGTCAATTAGAAAAATAGTTTGTACATAATATGTTTACAGAGATTGTTTGTACATAATATGTTTACAGAAATTGTTCTTAAAGTAATATAGTTATTATTATACCTGTGTAGTAAGTTACTGTTGGGAGGGAACGGAAGGTATTTGTCTACTTACTAATTCACCAAATTAACTCGGTTTGGTTTGTTTACTGACGAATGTTCACTAATATTATACTCTACACCATCATATATAAACAAATTATTCATATCCTAATACTATTATAAAGGCGAAAGTTTGTAAGTATGGATGTATGTATGGATGTTTGTTACTCTTTCACGCCAAAACTACTGAACCGATTGGGCTGAAATTTGGTACGTAAGTAGCTTAGACCCTGGAATAACACATAGGGTACTTTTTATCCCGATATTCCCACGGGAACGAAGACTACGCGGGTGAAACCGCGGGTCACAGCTAGTAATTAATAATGCAATGGCATAAATGTTTGAAATTGGAGGTAAAGTGTAGAAATAGTATCGTTTCTGACAAGCTCCTCTATTTGATCATTTATCCAACGTACACCCTCTACGCCGTAGACCATCTACGACGCTACGGCGTAGCTTGAGCTGCACATCAAATTGTTGCGTTCTAATTGTTATGAACAAAAACAGTCATCATCATCATCATCATCATCTCAGCCATAGGACGTCCACTGCTGAACATAGGCCTCCCCCATAGATTTCCATCCAGTCCGGTTGTAAGCGGCCTGCATCCAGCGTGCTCCTGCCGTACCTATCAGATCGTCTGTCCACCTTGTGGGAGGACGTCCTACGCTGTGCTTACCAGTCCGTGGTCTCCATTCGAGAACATTACAGCACCATCGGCCATCAGTTCTACGTGCTATGTGCCCCGCCCATTGCCACTTCAACTTACTAATCCGCTGGGCTATGTCGGTAACTTTCGTTCGTCTACGGATCTCCTCATTTCTGATTCGATCTCGCAGAGACATCCCGAGCATAGCCCTCTCCATAGCTCGTTGCGCTATTTTGAGCTTATTAATTAGGCCCACAGAAACCACAGAACAAAAACAATAAAAATCTATATTTTGCGATTCCTGAGATAAGTGGGACGAAACGACGAAGGAGACGATTATAAACGTTAAAACTTGTTTACCTCTTCACAAAATATTTCTTAAAATATTTTTATGACAGAGTTTTCTTTTCAGTTATGTATCTATTACATATTTAATGGAAATACATTATCTGTAGTTGAACGAATATACGATTCATAGTCAAAAACAAAAAAGACATTATTATATTCATGAATATATTATATTATTTATAAAACGTTTTCTTATAAATACGAGCAAATATCCAGTTTCATATGATACTAACAGCGCCCCGCGAGTTCATTCGTTGAAAACTACTCTATAATATAAATATATAAAATCTGACCGTACATACCTTAGCCTAGGCCGATTGGTTCAAAACTAAATAAAAGTAGGAAATTAGTATACATTCCATTTATAGTAAAATAAATTATGCGAGAGTAAAAACTCGAAATATATAAAACTTTAGTCCCACACCTTCAGTAATAGTTTCCAACGTAGTCGTACAATATCTGTAGACTCCCCCACACTAGCGGTACAGTACAGTTGCCGGCAGGAACCTGACACACGGACATACTTACATATTACTCATCAGGATGGCGCATGCGATGCGATATAAACTAGGTAATGTTGTCATAGATATATCCAGAACCAGCAAACACGATAGAAAAAATAGTGTCTAACTGTTAGACACTATTGCTTTCCCCTCACTCGGTCTGACTCAGGCCGTCATTGGATACACGTTACCTAAAAATGCCGTGTAATGCGATCGAAGTGTACAAACATCACTTAACGAGGTGAAAAACAACTAAAATAAAGACATGATTTTATTATCATCGGTAACATCGGTAACAATTTCACATTAATTCCGTCACAATACAAAATATTTTTTTCGCCATATTACATTTAAAATTAAATGTCAAATCCGTCCATGTGTCACGCACACGGACTGGGAGGATACTCTCTCTTGTTATTTAATAGGAACTCATTGAAACTATCCTAGAACTAAGTTACAAGTAGATACTGAGCACTTGCTTTCCAAAACACGGCGCGTCGATCAGCCTTCAGATGTTTATCAAGTGTGTTCATATTCCGTGCCGACATCTGCAGAGTACCCCAGGTTCAGGACGCTGTAGTGATTCTAGCAATAAAAGCAGTTTCTCTTAACAAAATCGGAGCGCGTACACCGACTCCGACCAAATGAGATTAGCCTGTAGCCTGTGGCCCCCGCTCTCCCCCCACCGTCTCCCCCCAGGTGGAGGGGAGAGGGGGCAGTTTTATTGGACATGAAATTAAATCAGGCCGCGGTGAAAGCCACCGGAATGTTCTTTGCTAACGAAGCGACTAATGCAACATTGCACGACGCGACCACTCACTCACTCACACACTCTCACTCCACACAAACTTGACACGTTACACAATTTTATGAACTTTTAGCATATTCATGAGCATACTTACAAATAAACACCGCATATTGAAACCGACAGAGTACATAAGTTGTCATCAAAATAAACTTCTTGTCATTAAATAACAAACTTGTTCAATTAGCATCCGCAACCGTCCGCCTCTTACTGAATTAATAACTTAATGTATGGAAATTGTTGTTAACACTGAAACATTGCAAACAACTAGAGAGTAGCCAGACCGGCGGTGTCTCGGGGCCCGGCGGGGGGCCTTGCGATTTCCCCTGTAGCGGGGCCCCAGGAGCGGTGGGGCTCTGAAAAGTGCATGAGTTTAATTAAGATGGACAGGGATGGAATAAATTACGTCTACGAGTAAATGTCTGCGGTGTAGTGATTTGCATTTGCACTGTCATCTCGTTCCCGGAGGTTGTACTCGTACCTACCTTATTACTACTACTTTTGTACTTTGTGGGTTCTTTCTACATTTATTATAATATAGAATATAGATTATATTGTTCTAATGACTCAACGTATTCGATTCATTTGAATATTATGATACTCCACACTCTCTATCTCTATTTTTTGTACTCCTTCAGGCCCAGTTCACATGACAGGCGGTAATTTAACGCAGTTTAACACAATATTATTATAATATTTAATATGCATTACCAAAATGGCCGCTCAACATCATTCATGTGATCGAGTCTCGGAATTACTCGTAGAACTCGATCTTATTGAAATGTCACGTTATAACGTGCACAGAAACAAAGAGTCTTGAAGCAGTAATTCAATGGAATAATAAGAGTAACATGATGGGTACTACAACCTGTACTGAATGTCCGATCCCTGCGTGTGTAGATACAAAGGACAAGCCAATATTTATAATATAGGCGAGCCACATTCTTGTCTATAATTGATCACTTTATATCTAATTACATTCGAGACACGTCGTACAAACGTGAACTCCGTAGGTATTACAATATTGTGTTCTATCATTTACCTGTACACTTTTAAATATTATTAACGTTCAATTACCTATTTATATAATATTAATATAAGGTTTTTGAGTAAGTATAGTTGTATATATCAGGACAAAATTATATTTTCTTATTGTATAGAGAGGCGAATTCATAATGTACGAGTATTGAGTACATTATAATATATTATTCTAGAGAGCAATTTATTTTTTAAATATTTCATTGTTATATTTCCACTGTAGGAATATTATGCCAGTTCAGTAGAAGTCTTGGGGTGAAGTCCCGGTGCGGCGCGAGGTGAGTTGAGGAGAGGTGAGGAGAGGTGAGGAGAGGTGAGGCAGTTGATATCTCCTCAAATTGATTGTGACTGTACCTAGTGATTAAATTTACACTCGAGATGGAATCTATATCGAATCATCGTGAATTATACACGATTTGTGTTTTGTAGCTGTATCAAGGAATGCTTTCGTTTTATAACGGGAAATGTCATTTATCTATATCTGGGATTCTGTTGTGGGGGTCAGCCGCAGATATAGAAACTATCTTTATACTACAAAAACGTGCGATTCGTGCCATCTATGAGATGCGTCCACGCGAATCCCTGAGGGAATTATTTAAAGATATAAACATACTGACCCTACCATCCTTATACATTTATGAGAACATCATGTATGTGCGTAAAAATTTACATAAATTCAAATTAAATAGTGACCTTCATAATTTTAATACTAGAAATAAATACAAAATAGCTGCACCTAGCTTTAGATTATCTAAAACAAATAAAAAGACATTCTTAGGAAATAGTGTACGTTTCTATAATAAAATCCCAAAAGAGATAAATGGGCTCTCAGAGGGTAAATTCAAAACCTATATAAAATCTACTTTACTAAAGAAGGCTTATTATAAAGTCAACCAGTACATAGAGGACAAAGATGCCTGGAAACTTCTGCATAGCCGCCTCGCGGCACCTTTAAAGAAAACGAATGTAACCAAACCAAATATTGTAAAACTATCTGTTGAAAAAATTAAGCCCTACAAGTTTCTTGTGCGTTCTTCTTGTAGAGGTATCTTTCCGAACGCACGGTAGACTCAGTACTGTTTATCTTTATTGACGTGCAAAAGTGTCAGATTATGACCTATTTGAATAAATCTGTTTGAGTTTGAGTTTGAGTCTGTGAACAACTACACATGTTGATACTAACTAGGTAGTCATTTTTAAACTTTCACGATTCATACGTACACGTTACACGATTTATTATTATTGAAATAAATAAAAACAATAGCTTAGAGCAGTTTATACGCGAACAGGTTGGATTTCCCAGTAGTTGGTTGGATTTCCCCTTCCCTTACAAAGACTAGACAAATATCCAATTATAATATAATATATAAAATTTTAATCAAAGTGAAAACTATTCAACGTCGTTGATTCAAATAGTAAGTTATTTAGGTATACCTACCTTGGTTAGTTTGTATGCTTAGTGTAGGGTTCCTAACTTACGAGTAGATACCGCCAACATGTTAGTTATTTTTTTTGATGAAAATTTTATAATTTTGAGCCAACGGTAAGAACCCTAGAAGTGTTTAACACATTGCCAAAATATGGAAATATGAAATGAACGTATCATTTGATTGCGTTGACTTAGAAGTTTGTTATTTTTTGCAGATTTGAGTTGTTGATTTGAATTTCATTTTTATACCTAAATGCGTTCCCGTGAAAGAGGGTCTCGAAAGACAGGCAGACAGACGGACAACGAAACGATCCGATAACGATAACGATAAGAGTTCATTATTTCATTTTGAGGTACGGAACCCTTAAAGTAATAAAATCATTATTTCTGCACAGCAAACTATTTCAAACACCATTGAAACATGATAACATTGGCGTGTGTAATAATGGAACATAGATCCTGTTCTATTATTCACAAGTATGAACTATAAACCTTCTGTCGACTGGGCTCGCTCGCTACGGTGTCAGGGCGATCGCTGTGGTCTGAGGATGGAGATTATCTCCTCGGGCTCAGCTCACCGCAATAGGGGTACGGGGAAAAAACCCGCTGTGAAAAAGAGTAACCTTTTGTCAGCAGCGTTATTTACTCGTTGACACAAAACTAGCAACGAAGGAAGATATCCGTAGATAATAAGGCGAATAATAGCCATACCTTTTTGCGGGTTCTGGAATTTCTGGCGGATAAGTATTTGCAGCCAGATACAAAGCGGCAGCGCCAGCGAAGAAGAGCTGTTGGTTTCAACATTTCGGAAATCAAATGGCTTGACGGAAACGGCTTTGTCCCCACCCTGGGTCTCACATGTTACGTTTCACACACTATGCGCACTGCACGCAAAACCCTAGGATGCTATCAGTTTTCGAATTTTTAATATTTTGATATTACATAATGAGCAATTAATGAAATATAAACTTATTGAGGTTATAATTTTATTGTGAGAAAAAACTAAACAATTACGCTCGGTTTCACGCTGTTGGTCACAGCGATTCATAGACTGTCTTTACAAATTGCGCATATAATAAAATTAGTCGCTTGTAAGGCTCTGGTCTACACTGCGTAAGTGCTGACGGTTGCGCTTTGTTTATTTGGTTTTCTGTGGTGACAGCATTGCTTGTTTGACATTCACAGCCATTGAAGTGTGACTGACGTTGGCAGTTCACGCGTTTGGCAGTAAATGTCGAAATATAGATCTACTTATTGTGTTGATTGATAAATATAAACAATGTTGTTGCGTGATTTAATAATGGCTAATTACAATAACATAAAAGGATGAGATTCAGTGCCCACTAAAAAAAGGTATGTTACATATTGTATACAGGAATTATAAAATATATAAAGATAATTGTTATAATATTAGAAGGTATATAAAAGGAACAGATTAAAGTAATATTAAATAAATATATGATTTACTAAATACCTACAAAATCATCCATAATATATTTGAGCATTACATTAAATAACTTGAATCTAGTGCGTCTCCGCGAGGCTCCATGGTGCCCAACAGGCAAGCAGCATTGCCGCGTTGTATAGCCAGGCTCAGACGCTGGCCTAAGAAGCTACCTGCTCTGTGGTCACCAGAGGCCTCGATGAGACGCACCGACAGGTCTTTAATTAACTTTTTAGTCTCAAGACCCCAAGGCCCCATCGTCTCAAAATCAACCGGGGCGAACATGTAACCTCCCTGTAGGTCTCTTAAATAAATTAAAAATAAAATTGTAATTGTAATTGTGTTATTGTGAACGACTGTAAAATGCCATACGAATAAATTAATAAATAAATTAAAAATAAAACAGAAAATGATGGCTGTAAGTATAAATTACTATAATCACATAATACTGTAACCTAACCCAACCAACAAACCAACCAACCGATCAGTACAGCACACATTAATAGTGCATTACAATAACGATTGATGGGTACAATAATACAATGTAAATGACCGTCATAATAGTCAAGAACGTAGTATATTGTAGGTACAAATTGAGTTCGTTTGCATCAGCACTAGATCTCATGAAACTTTATGGAAATTAACATAAAATCCAATCTAAAGTCTTTGCATAAAAACTCTTTTCTCTAGAAGGAATAGTACTCGGTAATAGTCAGTAATACGACATCATAATATATAATATTATTAAGTCGTGTTTTTATTTCAATATACTTATTACTAGTGGACTATCCTTGATCGACATCATAACATGTTGACTAAAATAAAATTAACATTAAGTTTTATTAAGCTTAACGTTCATTAAAAAAACTTAAGAATTTGAAACAATCCTATGAAAAATTTACCAAATCGATGTTTCGTATTGCCCTGTTCCCTCTGAATATAATAAACTCATTCTATAAATTTATATTCTGATATTTTTATAGTGAAGTAACCTATGTCCCTGTCATTTTAGTTTTTCTTATAAACTTTTGGTTTTTTCATAGTAAACTTCCAAAAGTCTCAGTTTTATTCTGTGATTGGACGTTCACAACAACAAAATGTGGAGTTAAATAAAATGATAGGGATATACTTTACTTCAACTTAAAAATATCAGGAGATATATATTTTATCAAATAGTTGAACTGTATTCGGAGGAGACAATTAAAAAACTGAACTACCTTCCGTACCAAAAGGGAGACTTGATAGTTGATGATAATTTTATAGCGATGGGTGTTCAAGTGAAACGTTCTACTAATTTATTCTAAATGAGAGTGAGTTCTATATGAATTCTATATGAGAGAGAGTGGGTACACCTCTGCCCCACCTATCAGATTAACAAGATGTTGCGTTATGTTATCAGACGAAATCTATCACATTACGCCTATTGAAATCAGAAGGAACCCACATTATATCAAATCCAATTCATGAATGTTAGGTAAAGAACGTTGACCTACTCACTACTGGCAATATATTAGCTGACACACGAGTAGAAAACGTAATCAATCGGCGTTACAATCCGGGAGGCATTACTGGAGAATCCCGCAACGTGCGTGATTGGATTGCCGAGTGTTGCGGCTTCATGTGGGCCGCGGGCGAGCGACTCTTTCATATCAATTACTTGTGGGACTTCTGTCTAATGTCATTCAATTATACTGATTACGTCATTATATACTTACGATGAATGAATAATGATCACACTGCTCTGTACCACTGCACTGCGGTTCGTTTGGACATTCTCGAATCCTCGCATGTGAAACTTCTTTATACAACATTTTTTCTAAGGATGAATGCACATAATATGCATTTATCCTCAACCATAGAACAGATAATAATACTACGCCTCGACTATAATAATTTTGATAATTTTATTGTGGCCACATCTTTTTCTAAACATTTTCTAAACGATTGCACATTATCGCATGAATGAATATTTTAACTCAATTTTGATATGAAAAAAAAAAGCATTAGTCGGCACATGATAGGGGCATACGTCATTCTTCAGTTTTACGTGTCGTTAATTTGATTTAGACGTAGGTACGGATTGGAGATATATCGTCGGATAGATCGCACGAAACCGTATAAAAGTAAGCGGACCATTGATTTTATTACTCAGATTAGTTCCAATGAAATACCGCGCAGATACATCTACGGGTGTAGCTGTTTTATTAACGGATCGGAATATACTTCGGCTCACAATAGTTTTAGTTCTTGTATTTGGTAGAACAATGCAAATGCGCAAACTAAAACTTTGCAGGAAAATGATGGTTTCTTGCAAACTTTTCTAAGAAAAATGTTTGCAGTGACGAGCAGCGCGGCGCGGCGGCTGTCGAGCGGTCGTAAGCTGCACCCCGTCAGGTTGATCATATATTTTCTCTTTATTCTGTAACATTTATGTGTTGTACCTATCTACAAGGTTTAACTGAGAGATAACATAAGAAAACTAAGTAATTTAATAAAACATTACAAACGTCACAAACAACGTGACGTGACTACAAAAGTAATTAAGTGAAGGATCATTTTGTGAAGGGCCCTTGTACAATGAGGCTCGGTCTCTCACACACCGCACACTTGCTCCCATATTCCAATATAACCTGTAGCCTGCGAACCGATTGCCCTCGGCTCCAGTTATTACCGCTCGGCACCGTTACAAAGGGCGTAGATAAGTACCTACACCTACCTGCCGTCCCATACAAACCGACTAACAGTTCTATTTGTGGCTCATGTGTGATTAGGGTTAGTGCACACTGGGCACTAACAAGCGAGTGGAAGAATTCTCTCGAGTCAATAATAACAGTGATTGGAATTTAATATTTTCTAACATAACGGGTTTCTCCAATTACGCTGCTCGATTCTTATCAAGTCAAGTGATAGATTTTATTCTTACCAGCTTAAGTGCCGGTCAGCGCTAGTCTGATTTCCGAATTGATTTCCGTATGTTTTTAAATACTTCAATTGTAAACTAGTTTCTGGACTACGTGTGCGTAAGCCTTTACATTCTCGAAGTATTCGTATGTACAGTAATGGCCAATTATAATCGACATCAGTTCAGTTCAGTACTTGAACACCGTGTTCGGTTGTTGTTTCTGGCAATACGAGTAATAGGGAAGGCTTGCACTCGAGTGGATCGTTTAATAGCGCTTCTGTGTTCTGTCTATGGATTACTGGATAAACGAACTACCTTTTGCGTCCGTAGCCGAATATGCCCGGCTTTAAATTCGGAGACCCTGGACTGAATCTCACCATGTGGACCTTTCGCTACCGTGTTTCGTATGTCACGTTAAACTGTAAGTCCTAGCTGTTCCTATAAGAGGGTACGTAACGATCTCTACACACTGTGCGGGGCTCGTGCTGGTGTACTGCCGGCGCCGCGCGCGCTGCCTCAAGCGAGATATAGCGCACGATAGTAAATGTAGGGGGCAGTCGTTCGGTCATGTCGGAGGTTGCGTAGGAATCTTGGTGACGTGAAACTATGAAACGGGTTGTCCACTGTCCACATAACCCATATGAATTGATTCAAGCAGTGTAATTGGGGTCGCCCGTCCTGTTCTGAGTATAAATTCAAGTAATTATTATGATTTGACTTTGGTCTCTGATTGTGTAGATTGTGAAATCAGGTTATGAAAGATTTACGTCACTGTAATGTTTTACTCACAGCAAGAACAGATTGAAGACCTGAACCAATTCGAGAACGATATCGTCATTCATTTGAATACATAACATAACAAACAATCACGCCTTTTACCGGAAGGGGAGGCCGAGGTGTACCTCTGCCTCCCCTTCCGGACACCCAGGACTCAGTCCCATGGTAGGTACACCCACATTTCGCCAATATGTTATTGGTCCCATGTAATAGGGGGCGAGCCTATTGCCATCTACCGGGCACAGTTCCAGACTCCAGGCAGTTATTGAGATAATTCCTAATGGAAAAATCCAATATTTTACACTTTGCCTGACCCGGGGATTGAACCCGGGACCTTATGACCGGCAGACGACCTTGCGCTCACTATGCAACCAGATTGAATCTAAACGGAGCATAAAACTTACGTCAAAAAAAAAAACAGGTCTATGCTTTTGAATTTCGGATAAGTTTCCAGATAGTTTTATTAACACTCATTTTATTAAGATTCAAGCATAAATTATTAAAACCTTAGAGCTATTTCTATTCCTTATATTTATTGAATTTCAAATATTCTACCAAAGAGCAATCTCGATGAGTTTTAAAACATTAATCATGAGCACAACGTTAAACTTAACATAATAATTCACCCTGCATGTCCTTCCCAGACCTTTCCTACTCATTTATCTCAACGTTATTATGACTACCATAATATTATGATATACCTAGCTTCAAACGCGTCATAGACGTCGAGTTGTCAGTTAATTAGTAGTCAGTAGTAGCGTAGTGCGATGTTTAGAACAGATCTAACTGAAGTTAGTCTGAGTCGGAGTTAGGAACCAGCGGCTCAAGCTCTCTGAACTGAACTACACTCACTCCTGGCGATTTGTTCAGAGGCTACTCGTATATTGTATAGCAATATGGCTTTACTTGCTCTTACTTACCGATGAGTTTAATAATCGTCGCTGTACTCTTTGAATTTAAAAGCATCAGATATCATAATGTATAGTAATACACATTATTTTTATTAAAAAATTATAAAGGGAGACCTTTGCCCAGCTGTGGGACACTAGAGTTCATCGAAAAAAATTACATAAAATATGAATACACGTTACACAATACACACTATGGATAGTTATCAATCCGAATTAAAGGGATTGTATTTTATTATTATTTTTATTTTTAAAATAATGTAATGTGCACCCGTAATGCATGTGAGTATGGATGTATGTATATGTATGTAGTGCATGCACTCGGGTCCACTAGGCACGGCCACAATCGATGTGCGATGCAAATGTTCGAGAGTACAGAGCTCCGGTCCCACCGGAGTGTTTGTCCGACGACAACGTTCGCTTGTTTGTTTGTTTACCGACTGACTCGTCACTCCTCACTCACGGCGCCACTGATTGCTCCGTGTTTACTTTGCATGCAGTAATATCTGCACCTATTATGTATTAGGGTCGATACTCACGTCATGTCGAGCGCACGTCTTCGAAAGGTCCAGACAGACAGACAGACAGACAGACGGACAACAAAGTGATCCTATTAGTATTTTTTTTTCCTTTTGAGGTAAGGAACTCTAAAAAATCGTCTAAAAATACAACATTCCCTACGTGTTTTCTTCATCTGGTTAATCAATAAACACGTGTAATTAACGAGTGAATTATTATGTTTTGATTTTGATATTATGCATTAATAATGATTACAATTGAACAAGCCGCGGTCGGCAGGTCATGGATCACTCAGGTTTATCTCAGCACTTAACCAGATACAGGACCTCTTAGCAGTTTGACACGATCCTATGGAAAACTTACCAAATCGATGTTTTGTTGTATTCCCCTGTTTCTTCCGAATACAGTAAACCTATTTGATATAATATTTATATCCTGATATTTTAAAGTGGAAGTAAAGTATGTCCGTATCATTTTATTTTTGTTTATAAATTCTATATTTTTTTGTAGTGAACGTCCAATCACGCGAGTAAAACTGCGATTTTTCGAAGCTAACTATGAAAAAATTAAGGGTTTATAAGAAAAAATAAAATGACACATGAAGTAGGTTACTTCACTGTTAAAATATCAGGATATAAATTTATAGAATGGGTTTATTATAATATTCGAAGGAAACAGGGGAATACAAAACATTGATTTGGTAATTTTTCATAGGATTGTGTCTTGAGTGTGTTGTTAGGTTTTGTCTTGACAATCTCATAAACAGCATGATGTATTTCTTGCATTTTATTGAGAGTGTACTAATCTCGAAATGCCTCGGTCACTACCGGGACGAGCTGCCGCCGCACCGGCCCTATACTAACTACTCTACTTCAATAAAACGCAATAACCCATAACGGCCGTGTAAGCGATAATATCATTATTATTGCAACGTTATATATTGTTATTACTGAGCAAAATACATAACATGTCGTACATAGGATATTATATTACAAGCGAGTCGAAGCATAATGTTGTAAAGTGAGCGCGATCAGACTAGCTCTCCATTAATGTGAGCTATTGTTTACTAAATTGATGGAACCTTGCGCCGAATACTGATTATATCGATAATAGGGAACTACTGTACGCAGTACGCAGTGATGGTGTCTAGGAGTGAACACAGGTGGTTATATTTATATATGTCGAGCTTATAGGACCGCGTCTTTTTGTCATAACATAGAATACATTCACGCCTTTTTTCCCGAAGGGGTAGGCAGAGGTGTACCCAGGACTCAGTCCCATAGTAGATACACCCACATTTCGCCAGTATGTTATTGGTCCTTTTTGTCATTGAGGTTAAAAATAAATGAACCGGCACCCGTATTATCGGTTGTCTGGAAGAGATCGCTTTTAGCGATAAGACTGCCAATTGTTACACTATATTCCTATTGTTACATTTGAGTTTTAAGTTTTTATTATGTGGTGTAATAATAAAGAATTTATCTATCTATTCAAGAGCAATACTATGATGGTCCGAATGCATAGGGTCCGTTAATCCAATGGGAAACAATTGCCTGCCGCGACGAACGCGGTGAGAAAATCCTTTCTTAACACAGTACCCTACAGTATTTTTTTTTGAATACGGGTGTTAGGCTTGTACTCGGCCACCAGGCGCCCGACGCCCCGCGCCCCGCGCCGGCGTGTGGCGTCTCACATTCAACTCGATGGCTATAAACAACTCTATTGACTCGATCATTATCATAATTACCGTGACGAGCCTCTCTTACAATTCGTTACCTAACATTATATCACTACTGGCTATGTCGTAATCTTTGCGAGAGATATTTCTGACAAAATTATCTTGTGATTTGGTTTAACAAAGAAATTTTGATTTTTTTTGTATGTTTTCAACCCCCATAGCTCAATCATTACAAAATCAAAAACTGAATCGACAATAAAGACATCTATACAAATATTAAATCTGCTCACATAATTTCACGAGAATCAGTCGATAAATGGGAACTGGAGGAGAATAGCCGGACAGGCAGTTGAAAGCTTTTTAGCCCAATCTTGACAAAACCTCATGAAGGAAATAAATGAAATGAATAAAGAAATAAAAATGAGGAAGCCTAAAAAAAACCTTTTCAGCGAACTGATACGGTCTAAAGTTTAAAAATTACTATAACCGTTGCGACGCGATGTGACTTGGTTTTATTTTCTGTTTTTCTCTTTTTCTTTCAAACCAAATTTTTACCAAGTGAATAGATAGAAAAATCTCTAGCTTTATATCTCGTTGACATTTTTAAATTGCATGTAATTTACAGGATACAGGAATACAGGATGCATTGGAATGTATAATCGGATGTTTACAATTCACATTATGATAAAATTATTGTGTAGGCTGACTCGGACCTAGACAAAATGTGCGTAGTGTAGGCGTCTCTACCGCGGGACGAGGCCCTGGATACACTGCTACCTATCCCTTCAAGAATACGAGACCTATCTAGCAATAGTCGTACCCGGCAAGCGCGTGAGGTTGCAGCTCCCGCGCTCCCGCGAGCCGCGACTATGATAGTTCAACCTCCACAATCAGTCGGCGCGGTCTCATGCACACTACAGCCACCGGCTCCGTTGCTGCGGTGCCTTAATACTTAATACCGTGATACTACTGGTTCATTGGACCCACTAGTTCTACACTTTTTTATAGTTATGTATTCCTCTTTCACACCTTAACGTTTTTGACCTTTGACATTTCCGGAAAGATAGTGATTTATATTTGTTTTTTCGCTATAACAGTTGAATGAACCGATTGGGCTGAACTTTGGTATGAAGGTAGCTTGGACCAGGGAATAACACATAGAGTACTTTGTATCCCGATATTCCCGCGGGAACGTATACGCGGGTGAAGCCGCGGGGCTCAGCTAGTAGTTCATTATCATACTACTTATCATAAATAGATATATTGATACCACAATACAGGGTGGAGTTAGGCTAGCTAGATTAGCTAGGACTTCACACACAACGGACCAAATAAGAGTTTAAATGTTGAAGGGACTCCCCTCAGTCCCTCTTACATCACATTACCACAATACAGAGAAAATAATGGCTCCTGCGTCGTTTTGTAATAAATAATATTAAATACTATTTAAAAAGTGTGTAACAAAAAATCTCTTCAAGAGTTGTTTGAGTAGTTATGCACAGATAGGAGTATCGGTCAAGCAAATATTTGGAATCACTTAGTTACTTTTCAATTTTCTGATTTGAACAACTTCAAATCTTATTACAAAAAATTCAAAATACCAAACTACATCGTTTGAACCAGAGGACAAGTTGCTCCCGAAGTTGCAGTAAGATTGAAGACTAGCTTAAAAGTTTTCAGCGTGTAAGTTGCGCTGTCGGTGGGCGTGACGAACGTAGCGACCGCGTCCGTCGGTGGGCGTGACGAGCGTAGCGACCGCGTCCGTCGGTCGGGTCGGTCCGGTCGGTCGGATGGTGCCGATCGCGGTTCGACTATCAGAGTTCACATTTTATTGTAGTGTTCGGAGCAACCGTGCTTGCGGTAGGACGCGGTCGACATCGCTCTGTAGTTATATACGTAACATGTCAGGCTCGGGGCTTACTCGTACTCTCGTACTCTGACTTGGTATACTTTTGTGTATAAAAAAATAAGTTTAATTAATAGTACATTATTGCAAATGCCGCGAAATAGGCAATTGCAGGCCGTGTATGAGTTTGAATACCGAGCCGTAGGCGAGGACTTCACTAATACGAGACAGGCAATTGCCATTTCCGCCGAGGCATGTGTAGTGTTTTTCTCAAAAGAATGCAGAGAAATAAAATATACTTTCTTTTGACTTCGCTGGAAGCAGGTTTTCCATTGCCAATTTGGCTTCTAATCTTAAATCTGGTGGAGTACAATCAATCTCCGTTTCACTCTCTGAACCGTCGGAACTCATTTTAATTATTAAATTAATATAAAATAAGTACGTACCTATATACAAATCAAGATGAATTTTTTGCCGAAAGGCAAACGCATTTATGACTATACAGCCACATGAACGAAATTTGTACTAAGCAAAGAGACTTACTTTGGTACGTCAAGACTGATAAAAGAGATCCAACCAAAGAGTATTTAATAACTCTATCACGCCGTTTCATACAACATTGCTGGAGCGGTGTAATGTTCCAAATTCAAAAACGCTCCTGCAATGAATTTGATTTTCTTTGTCCGTAACTTCCATAAAACTTCCATAAACTGAATATATACTTATAGAAAAATATAAAGGTAGCACATTACATTATGATACCTCTGCCACCGTCACACAGGTAACAGGTAACATGCAGCGGCAGGTCTGGTACTCCCGTAATTATTAATAATATTATGTACACACTCGTAATATACGCTGCGCTGCATACGTTACATCTCAGTCCACAGAGTAAATGAAGTAATGCCAGTAGATCTAGCGAGTTATTTAGACGACTGCGTCACTGAGAGTCGAGTTACTGCGCTACAATGTGTTTACAGTTACACTGTGGATGACTTGAGACGGCGATCACTGACACACGGTTCTTCAAAGCTTCTACATTAATTAGGTACTAAGAAAATAATATAATTAATAGTTCAGTGTTGTTCTACATCCACAACAGAGAATCAAGATACTTTTTAGCTTCATTGACTTCCAAAAGTCTTAGGAGCAATTAAAAATAATATTTCTAGGTGTCATACATACACACATTATACACACACATAGAAAACATAATTTCTACTTTAGAATAAGTAAATTAATCACAGACATTCTTCGTCGTGATAGTTGATTATACAATGATAATAAACTTATTCCAGTCATTTAAAAACTTCTAGCGTAATTCCCGCGACATATCACGCTATGGTTATATTTGGAATTATTTTTTTAAACTTGTCTACATCATTATGAAAACGATGTGCATAGTTTCAGCTTTTTAGGTCAAAGGGTTAAGGCTGGGCGTCGATGAGTGAGTGTGTCTGTCACGATCAGTCACGACTTTGAATTGTATGAATAGAGATAGATAGATATATAGATAATACTTTATTGTACACCACACCTAAAGAACCAACACAAAGGATACAGAGAAACTATACTTAAATGTACAAGCGGCGGTCTTATCGCTAATAAGCGATTTCTTCCAGACAACCGATGGATAGAGAGGATTCATTTGCAGCAAAAAAACGGTGGCGCATCTTTATTAATTAAATATATCAAGTGTAAATAATATAATATTGTTTAATATAATAATAGCTAATATAGATAATATAATAATATAGCTATAATATTAGCTAATATAAATTTTAATTTGATTTTATTTCTTTTTATGTTATTTTTATTTCTTTTATGTTAAATTGTAATTTTTATGTTTATTTTTATTTTATTATTTTAATATTATATAATTGTAACATTTCATGGGTCTTAATATTAATTAACATGGGCCTGAAATAAACGCATTTTATTTTTTATTTATTTTTATAATAAACTAAATATTAATAAATATAATGTAATTTATAAAATAATATACAAAATACCTTTACTACGTAATAATATATACCTACATAGATATAATATCAATATCATAACATATAACATATTATACTAGTATTATATACATAACTATTACCTATAATCTTTCATACATTGATAGATATGAGTAAGTACTATAATCAATAATCAAAATATTATGGTAGTGACAGACCGACAGACTGTTGAGTCAGATAATGATTCTATACGCGAGACTTGAATACGGATAATGAGCACGTCTAATAGAAACCGGGAGACCGTTCCACATGCGTACAGCTTGTACTGTGAAAGAACGATCAAAGAAGGAAGTCCTATGTGGAGGCATCTTTAAAGAGAGATCCTCCGAAGACCTGAGTAAGTAAAGGTTGGAGCTGTACATGTGCAGGAACTGAAACTGGTTCTTTATATAGCGCGAAGCAGTGAAGTTAAATAGAGTAGAATAAAGTAAAGAAAGGATATGAATATTGCGGCATTCATGGCAGAGAGATGAATAATAAAAACATTTTCAGAAGGTACATTTCACAGGAATCATTTAACATAACATACCTTTATTATGAAACTGGGTCCTGGGTACTCTGCCTCGTGGTGCTGAGTGGGAGTAAACCTTCGGGGAAACAAGCGGTGATGTTATTTACTATGTGGTATCTCGTGTATCACTTTATGTCAGCTCTCTCGTACAAAAGACCTTACTACTACGAATCATGTGCAGATAAAGTATTTAGTGCAGAAACAACATATTAGGATAAACTTTATACAGTATACAGCTGGGCTCGTGTGGACATTGAATATTCTGATATTTGGAAATTAAGTGCAATACTGTTACACAGGAGCGACCCGACACGACGCTGTAAGAACCGACGCGATGCTCTGATCCCGACGCGACGCTATGCGACCTGACGTGACGCTATGCGACCTGACGTAGAGGCAAATGTTTCAGACCCGATGGGAACTTTCTCTTCTATCTCAAATACACGAGTAGGTATTTTACAATGAAATTCCCGAGAATTTAAACAAAGTTAAAGTCCGTCGGACGTCGAGAGATGGATGAAAAATTCCTTTTATTTTCAATTTCACGGACTCCTTTAAAATAAATAACTCATATTTTTATCGGCGAAATACCTTCAGCCCTTTCCGTAATGGAAAAGTAAAAAACAAAGAAAATTATTAATTAAGAAGTGCCCCTCGTAAATTAATAAAACGGAAAGGTTCGAGAGGCTTTTCAAAAAGGCTTTGAGTTCGGAGAAATTCTTAGCGGCCGAGTATTCGTAATGCCTGCCTCATACCTACCGCCGGCCACATGCCCAGTGCCTGCCTCATACCTACCGCCGGCCACATGCCCACTGCCTGCCTCATACCTACCGCCGGCCACATGCCCACTGCCTGCCTCATACCTACCTCATACTGCCGGCCACGACTACTCTGCTTGCTCCATCCGTAATGAATCCATTTGAAATCGAAACAGAAACCATTCTCTCGATTGAGAAAGTATGGAAGACAAGCTTTTTCACTCCTCTTATTCAAAAAGTCCTTCATTGCTGCGTCCAGAGCGGGACTAAAACAACTTTCAATCTCTATGGGATAAAGTAAATTTTTTTTGGTGTCGCACGTATAACATATTGGCCAAAATGTTTTGATGATATTAATATTTTATTTACTCATAATCGTAGTAAAATGTAGAGTGTAACACATGGCGCTATTCCCATTATAACTCGGTTTCTACTTACTCCCTTGTATACATTGGGTCTGTTTAGCCCCTTGTGTTACAATCTACAGACTATTACTGCTCGTATATTATGTACTAAGGAGAGGTTTTGGCGTTATATAATACCATACGTATAACACCTACTAGTAGTTCAACTGAGCGTCTCGACGGAGCAACGACGGGGTGCGGTATGACAGAGAGCGGAGTCATCATCATCGTCGTACCCCTGCCTACTAGTACTACAAACCCCTAGTACATTATTTTATTCTACCATCAATAAATTTCACAGCGAACCGGATTAATGAATATATTTGGTAATTATGTGACACCTTGGTTCACATTATTGCAGTTTTCTTACGGATTCCTAATATTTTTCAAAATCTCATATAGCCTATGTCACTCACACTGAATTAAGCTTTCCATAAGTGAAATTTAGCGGAGCCTATTCGTTACAAACAAAAAAACAAAGATTCTCTCTTTATAACATTAGTATAGATATTGGATCTCTATGAACTCTCTTGAGCAGTGAGGTGACATACAACAGGCCAAGCCCCTTTGTGAGCCATACTCACACTCGCTCCGAACATATTCCCAGGGGGGAGAGGTGAACGAACGATAATATTTGAATGGAAATTAAAGCGATGGAATGATAATTGGCTATTGACAGTGAACAGTAACCGGCGAGGTGCGGTGGGTCACGCGCTCCCCTATAGATCTAAACTCCACCGGTCACTGAGGGACTGTTTGCTTCGGTTTGAAATAAGTTCATTGTATTACACTTATTTATGCACGGCCCGCACGCAATAATTTATTTCTATTTTATTCTATTAATTTGCAATTTTTATAAACTATTTTCACTGGAGTCCATTTGTTCTAGTTCTGCGAGTGTCGTCTAAAACTAATCTATTTTCAGACTAACTTGACTATTATAAATATTCCATAGCGGCTCATTGTAAAAGTGTAAAGGTATCTCGTTCACATTTTAACTTGAGTGTCCAGCATATTGTAGTGAGCAGTCGTCGCGGGGTAGGCATAACTAGTCTTAGATTTATTTATTTAAGATCATCCACATTGTGTACATTAATTCATATTTCATTAGTTACATTATTCATTATCTTAAATCTAAATGTCACAATATTTACGGATTTACATTTACGGACAACAAAAATTCAATCTTACAAAAAAATAATTCTAAAAAAAAAAAATCTAGTTGTCAAAATTAAATACTAATAATTTGTTTCATCATACTAATAATTTGAATTTATACTCTAACAGAATGGGTTACCCCAATTACACTGCTCGAGTCAATTCATATGGGTTATGTGGACCACCCCATATTGTCATATATAAAGTATATATATAACCCATATCATGTCATAAAATTAACAAAATTAAAAAACATAATAGCAAATAATTAATATTATAAAATTCAGAAAATATATAACAATATTTTAAATTTTTTAGACAAAGCGGTCTACTCGCATGAAATACAATACGTAAAAAATTTCGCCGACGACTAGTACCTCCACGGTAGCTCAAGTGGTAGAGCGCTCACCACTGATTGGTGCGGAGGGTGCGTGGTTCAAATCCCGCCCGTGGGTGAAATTTTTCTTTCCTTATTCGTATTGTATTTCATGCGAGTAGACCGCTTTGTCTAAAAAATTTAAAATATTAAGCAAAAAGGAAGTGTTTATCAATTTCGATATGAATTCTAATTGTAACATTAGACTTTTCGGTGGGTAGATTGCGAAATGCATCACCTATAGATAAACACACGCCCCTAGAGCGTTAGGTAGAAGGGATAGAAAAATTTCGCCAACGACTAGTACCTCCACCGTAGCTCAAGTGGTAGAGCGCCCACCGCGGTTTGGTGCGGAGGGTGCGTGGTTCAAATCCTCCCGCCCGTGGGTGAAATTTTTCTTTCCTTATTCGTATAAATATAACAATGTCGATAATAATTGTATCAATTTATTTATTGTTTAAAATATGTCGACTGAATTTGTGAATTTTGTCAGAGAATGAGATTTGTGTTCCTCATTCTATCTAATTGTTCACCCTGTTTATTTATGTTAACGAAAGGAACAAAACAAACGAAACGTGAAAACCAAAGTTAGACTGTAAAAAATGTTATTGTTTGTTTAATAAACAGAGCGTCGATGAATGAGTTTCCGATGATTTGGCGCGAGTGACATTCTGCGAAACGATTAATGAGTCATGAAGGCGAGGAGTGGATACCGAGTACCTTCCAAGGACGGAGGACGGAGGACGGAGGACGGAGGACGGAGGACGGAGGACGGAGGACGGAGGACGGAGGACGGAGGACGGAGGAAGGAGGACGGAGGACGGAGGACGGAGGACGGAGGACGGAGGACGGAGGACGGAGGACGGAGGACGGAGGACGGAGGACGGAGGACGGAGGACGGAGGACGGAGGACGGAGGACGGAGGACGGAGGACGGAGGACGGAGGACGGAGGCCGGAGGATCATTCCCGCCTCCATCACGCCGGCCGCCGCCGACACAGACTCGGCTCAGGTCAGTCAGCTCGAGACTCCGATTCACCGACTCCACTGCAGACCTTACCGAACTCCTGCTATACATTATAACATTGCTTCCCCGAAGGGAGAAGTGCAGTTGTACCCACTCCTGTAGTAGCTGGAAATGTGACTACATTTCTAGCCAGTTATGTTTAACTCTACCTCGGTGGCGTAATTGGCGTAAGCTCGACTGCTGATTCTGAGGTCCCGGGATCGAGCCCTAGGCCAGGCAAAGTGCTATTGGATTTTTCCATTACGAATTGTCTCTATGATAGCCTGTAGTCTGGAACTGTGCCCGGTAGATGGCAATAGGCTCCTCCCCTATTACATGAATAGAATAGAATATTTGTATTAAAATAATGCGAACACAATAACATTTTTAACATTATATCATAATGTCACAAAAGGTCACAGGTTGCAGAATTCGGGTCCATAATTTTTTCGAAGATAAAATTTACACGTCCATTTCATGGGACCAATAACATACTGGCGAAATTTGGGTATACCTAATAATGGGACTGAGTCCTGGGTACACTCCTTCGAGTAGGCAGAGGTATACCACAGGTGTGTGTGAGGAAAAAAGGGTGCGAGCTTATTACACACAAACCCAAGTCCAAGCTGCTATTGAGAAATACCAGACATCATATTTCTCGACCTGGAAATCGAACCCAAGATCTCATGTTTCATGCATATTGTACCGACCACTGAATAATGAATGCTATCATTATTCATCTTATAAGAACTTATGTTATCATAAGCCCGCTTAATCGTTCCCACTCTCCATTAATTAATGACTCCTGGTTACATGTTTTATTTATATTATATTACGAGTATATATCTAGGTACCCATTGTTAGTGTAGCACTTCTCTATATTCAGTTTTCAATGGTAGCAATAACGAATCATAAATTGTATTAGATTAGTTTAAAATGTTATATTAAACCTTTTTAATCTTTATTTGAACATAATATCTAACAAAATTAATAATAAATCAGTGAGCATAGCGTCGGTCCATTTATAAAAGTTATTAGAGTGTTTGTAGCCAACGAGCATGAATATTCATATCGAGAGTACTGCTGTGGTCTGTAGGTGCAGCTATATTATATTATATTGTGCTCCAGCGACCGGGACCGATATGGAGATTACAATTCAATCTGTATTTTCATTATTAGATTCGTGAATATACAAACACTCTGCTTCAAATATGTCACCTCTGTTTACATCACATTATATTGAAACATTCAGTGACAAAATTAAACATAACATTATTATCAAATATAATAATAATTTAATCTACGAATAACAAAATTGTCTCAATATAAGTCTTTTAAATTCGGGCAATTGATAAGAATAATAATGTAGACTTCTGAGAATGTATTTTAAGAAACAACCAAATTATAACTTTTTCGATTAGTTTATAGATAAGGTTTAACAACGACTATAGGTATATATATATATATATACATAATAATATTATAGGTAAAGTTTTGGAGCAATGCGGCTACAGGTGTACCGCACTTTCAATTATAATATCCGAGTGCATTCATACGACATGATACATTAAGATAGCTACATATATTATATTATGTAGAAGCATGTACCTAATGTAGAAGTTAATGAGTCAGAATAACACATAATGTCCATGTGCAGAGAACGAGCCAGTCATCATTCAGGGCTCATTATACCAGTAATAAGAAATCGCTCGCGGCCGTATTATAGCAGATCACTTGTATAACATCGGATCACAACACAATAAACATTCATCATTCCCATCCTATCTACACTACATGTACACTCTACAGGCATCGTCCGATGGAGGATAATGAACGAGAGGTAGAACCGAGGCGAGGTTTAATATTTCTGAAACAAATTGTCCAATAAAACAAAAAAGTTGCCGAGCCCTGATTCCTGCGGAACTTGACAACTTTCAATTGTACTGCGATTGTTTTTTAAAGTATTCTTTGTGCCGTGTACCAATCTGTAGGGTGGGGGGGTGAGTGGGGACAGGTGGGGGGGGGCTTGCCAATATCTGTATGAACCGGCGGCTGATGTAACAGATGGCGGCCTCATCTAGCTATTGTTTATGATAAATACACTCATATCGAACTAATGATAAAATGCACCCGAGTTTAGCGAATAAACCGAAAAACTTTATCATAGTAAGAAAACTATGAATAAATACATAACCGTGAGCAGTACTCGGTTGTTAACTGTCCGCGGTTATTTATTCACTCGACTGAAACTTTTCAACACAATGACAAAAGACGGTGACAACGAGTGACGCCGCGCGCCGCAGCCGGTCTACAGTCAATCTGATGATTTCATTTTAAGACGGCCAGTCGTTATCTAATCTCGTCGATAAATACTTTAACGAATTACATGAAATTTAAAATAAGTTCAGTCCTTGTTAATACTTAAATCTAATCCAATGAAGCCGAATAAATAAATTTAATAAATAAACAATAATGACTAACAAAAGCTTAATATCAGGGATATGAAAATGCAGCGCTTAGATGTGTGACGTCACTAGGCGCGTGGTGGCCCTCGTGTACGTCACGTAGCGGATGACCTTACGGAGAGTCGCCTGAGATGATGTGGCTCTGTGTCGCGTGGACCATGGCCGAGTATGTAGGGAACAGGTGCTCAGACCTTATTGTCATAGGAGCGAGACCTCGCGGTAGGCCGAAGAGGCGATGGCGCGACCTCGTCAGGGACGATATGAGAGCCCTAGTTGCTAAGAAGATGAATTGCTAATGAGAACCTGTTATAAAATTAATCGATTCCCAAGCTCCACAGAAAACCTCAAAACCTCTCGATATTGTATGCGATCACCGCTCGCGCCGGAAATGTTTTGTTAATAGACTATTCAATAATTTTTTAAACTTTGTTTAAGACAAATGCCATCTATCATAATATTATAACAACGAACACTTCAAAATGTTTGAATCGTCAGGAATAAATAAAAAGACAATAAACTCGATAAAATTTGCTTAAAGTTGTTTATTTCTACCAAATAATTTTATATTTAATACTACTCATTTATAAACATTCCAACTACAACCCACACAAAGTTAATAATACACAATAACAACAAGTCGATGGGCGGGCGGTCCACACAGGAGGACTTCCTTCGAATGTTTCATAATGTATAGCACAATAAGTCGGTTGTTATATAACGTTATAATTGGCCATTGTTCTGTCGCGCGAGTACTCGTGTGTGTCCACAGTTTCAACAAAAATAACAATCCTGCTGCTGATATATTATGGTTTTCATAGTATCCGCAATTACGTAACAATAGAGGTGGATTGAAAAGCGCTCAAGCACCGACAGCTTCCCCTCCCCTGCAGGCACGAGCCCCCCTCCCTCCCCCCCCCCCGGGGGGGGGGCACAGGCTACCTCACATCCGGCATTACAGAGACACTTGGAGAAATAATACCTACCACCAGAGAACCGCAAATCCTATCCAATAGGTACCGGGAACATTGCTAAACGAAATATCGCGCGCGGAACATTTATTGTTCTGCTTGGATTACATATATCTCGCGCATTATAATAGAATTGGACTATTAAAATAATCATGTTATTAATTCGTGTGTACGAGATGATCGTAGCGCTTTCGTAGCGGTCGTAGCTGCTTGTAACGCTACGACCGCGTAGCACTGCTACGGTCGCTCTACGGCCTACGACCACAGCAATAATATATTATTTCAACATCTATCCTCTTGATGTGAATCAATTCAAGCGTAATCAGGAACAAACGTAAGATAGCGATTTGACTTGTCGTGAATATGAATTGAATAAATGCTACTGGAAATATGTTTTCTATATTTATGGTTTCCGTGTGTGGATTTCGAAGAGACAAGAGTAAAGCTCGCAAAGCCCTCGTGGATCTCCAAACAATATCTCCCACACGGCGCGGGTCGGGTCGGGGGGCGACGCACATGCGGCATAATAATTATCGCGTCGACAAAAATTGTTCAAAGAACCGGAGGCCGGAAGCGATCGGGCTCGGGGTTCGCGCGGCGGCGGCGGCGACGGTGGAGTGGCGCGTTCCAAAATTGAATTTCAATGTCACAACAGTGCAGATGTAAAAATCGGGCGATCGTTGGTCGTGTGAGGCGCGGAGCTGCGCGCGCAGGGCGGGAGGGGGGAGGCGCGGAGGGCGCGGGGGACGGCGGCGGGCGGCAGTGTCCCGGGGCTCCGCGGCGAGCGCACGTGTGAGCATGCCGGCGCTCCGCACGCTCCGCACGCCCCGCACGCCCCGCACGCCCCGCTCGCCCCGCGCCTCCGAGCCACCTCCGCGCCGCGGCTGCTCGCCTGGTACGTGTGCAGTGCTGTGACTGTGTCCATACTGTGTTACATTACATACATACTGCCGCCCCCGGACTCTCTCGCCAGCGCACGGATCACACTCCACCGGCCAGAGGTGCGTTACCTTAATAATACTCACCTGACATATGTTTATGACATCGAATCACGAGCGCTCTAACTGTTCCTTAAGTTTTTAATGGTCATCGTTTTATGCGTAACATAGGTACCTAGTTTAACTGCAAATTAGTAAGAAGCATGATTTTAAAACTATGAATTAATAATAATTAAAAATTAGGTGTAGATATTATAATAATAATAATATATTTTTGTGTACTCCCATGTAGGGTATTTCTAAAGAAGGTAATATATTATTATTCATACGTAGCAAAGTACTTCCCCTACAGTATCTGATGATGTCAGAATGAATACCATTTACTATAGCAAGCTGCACGCAAGTGAACGATGCTATCGGCTTAGATTAGCACCGGCTCGTGTCGGCCCCGGACCGGCCCGCTCTCGTCACTGTGACACATCTGTCGAGTGTGACGAGAGAGTCGTCTCACCCTCCATCTCACCGCACACTCGTAAAACTTTACAAGCGGTTTAAAGCGCGTCTCAACCGGCACTCACACACTCTCTGAATAAAACATTTAATCTTGTAAGAACCACTCCGTTAGATTGAACACCGTAATTACTCTCACACACATGCGTGTATAAACCACACACACACACGTCGACACCACGTCGTTAAACTGATACCAACCAATAAATAAAACCAATCACATAAACTGACCGCGGACATACATACATACATACTCGTACGAGTAGAGATTATCTTTGTGTGTACACAGATATTCATACATGCACATTACTCCATTAATTCTATTAATATTGTAACGTAAACTAAAATAAATAATAGAATCCGGTTAATAATCGGCCGCCTCATTGCTTTTAGTAATAATTTTCAGACAAACTTGCCGATAAAGGAAATATGAATCATTTATTTTATTCATACTCATTGAATTATGGACTCATAAAATGGCTTGATACTCGTATTTAACAAACTTAAAGGAAGAAATCGGTTTAACCTAAAACTCAGTCGAGTGATTTAATGAGCATGGTAGATGCAATTTCATGCAATCTAACACATTCGTCTCATAACAGATTATTAGATGTAATCACATGTTTCTATAGCACCAAGAGAACAGCAAGGATAGTATGAGGAGAGAGACCACTGCAAGTGGATACCACCGCGGTAGGATCCGACGGAACCGATCCTGAGACCGAGAGTTCAATGGGATCACCCCTTCCAAGGGAAATTTAATAAACTTATGTTCATTGACTTATTACCTTATTCATTATACAACCGATACGATCAACAATCAATATCCCATTGTTGCGGATTTCTTATTTGCACTAAATGTGTGAGCTATGTTTGACAACAATCATAGATATGACGGAGTTAACACAATGACAACATACTTCATAATAACATCAAAAAGGTTCTATAAATGTTGATACAATCTAAGGTCTTTGGAACGGTACAGTAATATATATAATATAGATATATAATAGCGCAGGTATATTTGTTCGCTCATTTAAAACTTTAATTTATTTATAGATTTATGATCACAAAATTCACAAGATTGTAGACTAATGATGAACGCCCGCAGATCCGAGCCGACCGCGCCGAACGAAACGAATCTTACAATTCATTATATTATGAAACTCTATGAACCCTCGCACACCTGCCCGCCTCCAATCGTCCGAATAGGATTATTATATTTTAGTAATTAGTAAATTAGGATCGATGGAATACCAGGCTTAATTTTTCAGCGTTGCAGGGTGCAGTACCCATAAAGCTGAAAAATTAAGGTTACTTTGTATATCAATTTATATTAATACCTAGTATTAATAGTTGTCTGTGACTCGATCTCAGAGTGTCCTACTCGGAAACAGACTCATGGCAGTGAGCCTACCATGAAACATAGCTCATCGCTAGAAGCCTCTCGGTTGTGATGTTTTAGGCGCCGCGTCAACAGAGAACTACGCGAAACTGTTCCATAGCAAAAAGGTCACTGTTCAGTGAAATTTAATTGCCCGTAATTTTTTTATGTGTTAAACTATACAGGCGTTTGACCGCAATCTCACCTGCTGGTAAGTGATGACGCGGCCTAAGTTGGAGCACGCTTGTTCAGTAAAAACCTATTCACTCTCGACTTGAACATAAACACGTTATAGTTTTCGGGAAAAACGGACAACGACAGCGAGTTCCATTGCTTCGTCATTCTTATGACAAATTAGGAGACAAATGGCTTCGTGCGAGCTATAATAATAATATCATCCAATTTAACTAATACTCTCAGAAGATTTTAATATTAAAACATTAATATATGAATCTTCCGTAGGAATAAATAACAATTATAAAATGTGATATAGTAACCAGACCGACTCGTCATTAATCATAGTTCATCATAATTATAAATTTTTTATTTATAATTTATGTTAAGTTATTAGTTGTATTGTTTTAATTAATTATGTTTTTTATTAGTTAAAGTAGGTAATTTGTTATATAAATTTTTACCCATAAATAAAATAATCATAATAAATATTATAATAATAATAATAATATTAAGTTTATTTTCATGGAAAGATGAAACAATGAAAGCCATTAAATCTCACCTACCAATAATATTAGCCGAGTACTCTGTCAGATTCAAAGCGATCTGTTCGTAACACAATATTTGCGTTACAAACGTTATCATAATTTACGACAATCTTTACAAAGGCCGTTTAAAACAAACTCAAATAGCCCTCGCTCTTTATGATAAACACACGAGCCAACGGCTAACGACAGCTAATTGCCTATAATTTGAGCTCTAAAATGTTATTACCTTCGTTTGTTGTTTGTTGAGAGCACCTCACGGACAAGCTTTATGGACGAAACGTTACGTTACTCACTCGATATCGTAACTACACTTTATTTCAAACATTCGCCTGATTTCTTTGGAGTTAGTACCTTGGCACGTAATCCTTTTATGATTGTGCTCTTTTTCAGTAATGAGTGAGTCCTATCTTCACGAATTAATTTCATTCTATCGATTAAAATAAATAAGACACAATTCACAAATGTTGAGTGCGACAAGAAGTGCGTGAATATTGCTTGAGTCCTGAGGCTGAGCATCACGTCTCATGTGTTCACGTTACAGTCTATCCGTCAAGTATGATTACACCTCGCTCCACCTGCTCCGCGCATCAACCTGATACTTCATCGCTCGTCGCCCCCTTATTTAGTACATTCACTATAGTATACAACAGCGTTACTTTATTATGTATTAAATGTATGGTTATAATGTTTCAATGCGACCCACACACGATGCAAGAATTAGCTTTGAATCTAATACAAGTATGCATAACCGTCCACGCTGTAATATAGTGCCTACCCATTTTAGAAATATAACATTATTCATTCATTCATTAATTTGAGTAAGCTATAATTAATTCCTTTACTCGCAAATATAGCTAATATTGTTTCATCGAGCTGTCGTTACGGTTTCTGAAACTAGTAACCTGCGGAACAAGTAAATTTTACATCAGAGAATACTCGCCCTCGTTACGAGTACAAATCGACCACGAAAGTAATTTAACAAAAATTTGACTATTTGGTATTAAACGTTCTGTCGTCCAATTTATACTTCATGTAGCGTGTATAGTATCAGAATTCTATAATATGTCATTTCCTTGCGTGAAGTACAATGAAGTTATCTGTTTATATAGATTTTGCACCCTAATTTTCCGAACCTTGAAACTCAAACTCGAAGAAAAATTATTGAAATAAGTTTTAAAAACACATTTATAAACGTTAATAACAATATTTGCTTTAGTTACATTTCAATGAATGAATTAAAACTCTTTATTGGTACCACAATGTAAGAGAACATAACAAAGTAGAAAAATAAACCAAGTGGTGGCTCCATCAGGAAAGATATACTCTATTTTATACAGGTTTTGAATTTACCCCCTGAGAGCCGAGTAATCTCTTTTGGGATTTCATTATAGGAACTGTGTACAGTTACTTAAGACAAATAAAGAGACTTTTATTTGTTTTAGATAATGAACATCTGGGTACAGTTAATTTCTCTTTATTCCTAGTTTAGCTTTTGTTCTATGTACGGACACAGAGTGCAAGGTTTGGCTCGTAGCCTGCGTGTATATAATAGTGGTATAGTAGGTGGAACGGTCGCGCGGCGCGGCGCGGTCGTGTGGTGCGGTATGGACAAGGTATAGAGTATATCTCGCGTTCGTTCGTTCTCAAGCAAACATCACGTTACCTAGCTCCGTAAACTTTAATTAATAAAAGTGGTCTAAAGTGAAGTCTCTATTGTGAAATTTATATCACCAGACGGCTGAAGATCTGCTGGACACGGTGCCGTTTATTACAAGTTAATCAGGCAAGTGGTTTTGAAGATATAAGCGAAATAGTTTATCAAAAGTTTAAATAACGGCTGCTATCGCTTACGCCGCTTGCATTTGCCGTGACTCATCACTCGCCGTATCACCCCGTGCCTGGTCCCGCTTCGATACGATACTCTGCGCTGACTCACTACGAGAGCCGCTTGGATTTAACTTATCTACCTACGCGCATAGTCACTGCGCGCTACGAAAATTAATGTGCCAGTAGCTTGTCTCGCTAAGAGTTTGTATTGCTTCTACATTTTTGCTAGGCGCACTATCATACGCATAATAATATTATCAATATTGTAACCATGAACTGCTCTGCATGCCTCGGTAAGGTCGGAGAAACCGAGGGTTATCTACGCTGCAGCTTGGATAATTGTGACAAAATATACCATGTCCTATGTACTGGGCAGGAATCCTCTCCTTCTGATGTACATAAATCCTGGAGCTGTCCTGAGTGCCGTAGTGCGGCCAAGAAAGGCGGTGACAACAGCTCTACACCGGTGGGAAAGGCCCGAGACCCAAACGTCACACACAGAAAGAAGGTAACTTCAATCCCTGCAGTTGATATTGAAAGAGAGGAGGACTTGCTACGTGAGGTACGTTGCTTACGAAAAGAGCTAGCAGCCACGAGAGAGCAGTTCGGTACAGTAATAGAAAGATACGAAACTAAGCTCACCCTCTCTGTTTCAATCATTGCCAATTATGAAATAAAACTCAACCAGGCGATTACCACTATTGCTGAGTACGACACAAAGCTAATAAGGTATGCATCTCAAATGGACATACTTTTTGGGATCCTTGACAAGTATGAAGAGTGTGCTAGTTTTAAGGGTTCACGTTGTTCCAAGTGCTCATCTCTAGATAAATTAACATCGGTAGATAAAATGCCGCAGCCTGAGCCCGCTAAGGCGACAAACCGGATGCAGAAGCTGTTGGTTTCTTCTACAGACTGTCAACGTAAGAACCATGACTCATCATTAGTCAACACTAGCCCCCGACTTACCCTGTCAGAACCTCTTCCGGCCATTTCTAGAGACTTAGAAGTAGATAAGAGAGCGAGAACACAAGGGAAATTGCACGTAGTTGCACCAGCGGTTGCTCCACAATCCGCTCCACAATCCGTTCTGAAGTCGGCTGCTATTCTTACTCCTGCACCAGTACCTGCTCCAGTACCTGCTCCAACACTAGCACCAACAACACCAACACCTACATCAAGCGCTGTATCAGCCCCATCGGACAGGCAAACGCATCCCGCAAATGAGAAATGGACGGAGGTACGGCGTAGACCAACGCGACAACCTCTCTCGCTGCGATGTATGGCCGGGCCCACTGTCACGTCACTTAAAGCAGCCGAACCGCGAAAGTTCATGCATTTGTGGAATATGCTCTCTGGCTCGGATGAAATTAAACACTACTTGATGGATCTCTTTCCTCAGAAAGCCTGCACAGTTGAAGAATTAAAAACAACAAACAGCTACAAATCTTTTAAAATCGGAGTGCCAGAGGAATGCTTCGATAGGTGCTTTTCTGTGGATGTCTGGCCTGAGAACGCTCGTGTCAAGAAATGGGTGAATTATACCAAGCGCAGGCCTGAAAGTGGGTCGTTTCAGCGCGAAGTCGGTCAATAATACACCGTGTAATAGTTCCACCAGTAAAGTTGTTATTACCTCACAAAATGTGAGGGGACTCAAAACAAAACTGCGTGAACTTCGAACGACACTGTTCGTAACCGACAGTATGGTTGTCGCCGCATCTGAAACCTTCCTCGATAGCTCAGTGCATGACGCGGAAGTAGTAACGAGCGACTGGACTTTGCTTCGACGCGACCGCCCTACTCCAGGAGGTGGTGTACTACTCGCCGCGAGATCCGAGCTGCGCCTCACGCGGCACCCGGAACTAGAGACTTCGTGTGGTGAGGACCTGTGGGCCTCCTTCAACTATAATGGAGTGACTCTCTTTATATGCGTAGTGTACATAAACCCTAGTGCGACGGATGATAAATATATGACTTGGTTTTGTAAAATAGAGTCATTTATTCAGTATTTTAAATATAAATTGATAATAACTGGTGATCTTAATATGAATAGTGCTACAATGAATATTAATAATTATTATGGTTACTTCTTAGAATATTGCAATTTTATTGAATGTAATGATATTTTCAATGCACGTGGTAGTAAGCTTGACATTGTGTTGGTACGAGAGTGCGATAGGTCTCACGTGAGCGTTGTATCTACGGATAGCTTGGTCTTAAAGACCGATATTTTCCATCCTCCCCTTGAAGTTACTTTTGACGTTGGTTCCCATCGTGATCCTGAGAGGCGATTGCCACCTAGCAATATTGACCAATCGCGTGACTGGAATTTCAAGAAACTTAATATAACTCGTCTAAATGGCTTGCTTAGTGAGACATCTTGGAATGATCTATATGACTGCAGGGATGCTCAGGGGGCTGCAGACATATTTTATAAAAACTTGTATGTCGCTTTCAATGAATGTGTTCCCAAAAAAACGCGCCCATGTTCTTCTTGCTTCAGATATCCAGTATGGTTCACCTCTGATATTATTAGGGACATTCGAAAGAAGAGATCGCTACATAGAGCGTGGAAATTTTCACAGTGTTCTGAAGACTACAGATCATTTTCGGATCTTCGATCTAACCTCAAGGCTCGTATGACCGAAGCATACGACCAACACACTGTGTCTATTGAAGCGTCCTTGAAGAGTTGCCCTCAGAATTTCTGGCGCCACGTCGCAAGCTTAAAGTCCAAGGGAGGTTTTGAGCCATCTGTTGTGTATAAGGGAGCTACTTTCGAGGGTGTCTCAGCGGCAGAAGCTTTTGCCGACTATTTTTCAAGTGTCTTTCTCAAAGACCTGCCGACACTGGATGTGAATCAATGCTCTGAAAACCCTTCTGAGGGTGGTATTGTGAGTATACCTTGCGTTGACTTACAGGATGTAGAATGTGGACTTCATAAACTTAAAGCGGGTGGCTCTCCAGGTCCGGACAATCTCCCCGCTGTTGTTTTGAAGTCTTCAAGTAAATATCTAGCACAGCCTCTTTATCATATTTTCAACTTATCGCTGGAAAATGGTGTTTATCCTGAACAATGGAAATTGTCTAGGGTAACACCGATTCCGAAATCCGGTAATAAGACGGCAGTCAATGAGTACCGCCCCATATCAATTTTATGTTCTCCAGCGAAGGTTTTTGAATACATCCTTCATAAGGAGATTTTGAGACAGGTAAATCGTTACTTGGTGGACGAGCAGCACGGTTTTCGCCCTGGGCGGTCTGTAAACACAAATCTTCTCAGTCTTGTAGACTATGTTTCGGATCGTATGGACGACGGCCAGCAGGTAGACGTATTATACTTCGATTTTCAAAAAGCTTTTGATAAAGTCGACAATGACATATTGCTTCAAAAGCTCAGCAATATTGGTTGCACTTCTAGACTTTTGAACTTTTTTGCAGATTATCTGTGCGGTCGGCGCCAGTTTGTGAGGTACGGTACATTTGTTTCAGAGCCCTATTTCACACCATCCGGAGTGAGTCAGGGATCAGTGTTGGGACCCTTGCTGTTCTTGATCATGGTGAACGATTTGGTGAAGGTTATAAATAAGTCCAGGTGTTTGTTGTACGCTGATGACCTCAAGCTTGCGCTTGAAGTTAAATCACAGGCTGATTGCAATGAATTACAAAGTGATATTGAAGCAATTTATCGTTGGAGTATTGTCAACAAAATGTTATTCAACCCGGAAAAATGCTACGTGATGTCTTATGGGCGCAGGCGCGTTCCTATCCAGCACACTTATTTTATTGACAGATTTCCTATAAAGCGGGTGTCGGCTATGAAGGATCTCGGAGTGCTTTTTGATCGTGGCCTCACATTTAATGATCACGTCGAAAACACCGCAAAAGAGTCCTATCAACGTCTTGGATTTGTTTTGCGCAACGCGAAGGACTTCCGTGATCCTCAGATCTTGCGATTACTTTTTACTTCTTTAGTCAGGAGTAAACTGGAGTCAAGCGCGTGCGTCTGGAGCCCACATTGTGAGAAGTATATTTTGTCTCTGGAAAAGATTCAAAAAGCCTTTTTGAGGAATCTATATAAAAGGGAACGTGGCATCTATCCTTTTCTTTATCCCACTGCCTTTCTTCTGGGACAACTGAGTTTCAATTCCTTAGAAACTAGGAGGCTGCTAGACCAACTTAGGACCGGCTGCAGGATACTTAGAGGTGCTATAGATTCTCCTGCATTGCACAATCGTATGTGCTCCCTTTTTGTGCCCAATAACTATAACCGGCACAGATCAAACCATAGGCACAGATTCCTTGATGTTCCACTTAGTCGCACTGTTCATCGTAGGAACACGCCGATATGCCGCATCATGTCAGACCTCAACGCATTCCTAACTACCTATCCTGAATGTGATGTTTTTAATGATAAATGGCGTGCTATATTAGCCCTACTGTTACGATTTTGTGAGAATTATGATCGTAACTATAGTATCTATTCTAGAATGTAAAACTATTATAATTAATTTCATTTAAGTTTATAATTACATTATTAATCAAATTGTTCGCTCGAAAATTATTATTATTATTGCTATTGTTTAAATTATATTGTTATTATTGTATTGTGTATAGTTTTTAAGTAATTGATAATATGTATAAAAGCTAACGCGTTCATGTTATTACAATAAATAAATAAATAAATAAATAAATAGGCGGCGGAGTGAAGGTGCGGCGTGTGGCGCCACGGATAGGATCGGATCGCTCCCGCGGGATGCGATAACACGATCCCTCTCGTGCGGGAAACACACGCTATTTTACGACACGATTTACACCGACTCTGATACACAACGATAAAGCGTTTGTTTCAACAACCACTATCAACACATACATAATATAATAAGTACGTATAGCTATACTGGACCCATAGCCTGTTTAAGAAGATGATTGACTCGCTTAATTAAAGTTTAATTAGATTTTATTGATCCTGTGAATTGTGACAGTATAACATTATGAGCGAAATCAGTGTGAAATCGACGATCTCTAAGATCTAAGTCGTGTCTACCTATCTTATCAGGAATATACTGAAAATAAATCAGTAATCGGAATTTGTTCGATGACAAATGATGACGAAGTAACATTGAACTCTTTGAAGACTGTAATCACATAATGAAACAATAGGACGATGCAAGCCTGCGCGTGACCGTGCCTCGATACAAGAGATTCGATTAATGAAATAGGTATCAGCAGTATAATAGGCGTCACAATGGCAATGGTTCCAATAGAATTGCGGCGGAAAGTAATCAATTAGAGTAATGAAATAATTGTCGGAGTGTCGGAGGTTGTTCCCGAGTTATGGCTCAATAAACCGACGTGCGGACACTAAACATCGCTTCGAGACCGCATTCGCTTCATATATATTTATAACAGATGGAATCACAATTTATATCTCATCTAATAATAATATTAGCTATTCTATGTATATTCTATGTACCAAATCTACAATATTAAAATATGTTTGCTCTGCTCTGACCTTATTTTTGTTCTACAAAACTAAGGCGTTTCCAACGATTTATATTGTATAATTCAACATTTAAAAACTATTAAAGAAGCAGATAATGAGTAGGGTGTGCGATGATATTGGCCGTAGTGATGTACCGTACGATGTATCCGCTAGTACTCTGCTGTCGGCTGTCGGGTGCCTAGTGCCTCCTCGATGGCTCCATTGAAGCTCGATCGCTTTTGGAGATGGATCGAGTGAGAGTTATATCGCTTGTTGATAGCTGCACTCACTCCCATCTCCTCGATTAACCGATCATTTATTTACTAAATATCTCTTGAAATTTTATGAAATGACTAAAATTGACTAAGACTGAATTTATGATTATTATTGATATACCTCCTTGCAAATGTACCTCCTACTATCAAATAAACCAAAATGGAATCGTAATCAATGAACTTGAAATATCATCGTAAATATGAATGAGTGTAATGTAGGTTGTATCACGACATCGTTTTAATACTACATAGCATGTTATTACACAAACGATACAGTATCGTATAGTTCCGTAACGCAGTGAAACTATTAATATCCGTCAAGAGTCCACCGGCAGCACAAGTCGTTATACATTTCACTCGCGATGATCGATTATACACAGCTCTTATCTTTGTATCGTAATGGTCGACCTATTCATTACCAATCTTACGATACAAATTATCATTTAATTGCTCTTTCTACAATAATTGCTACTAAACATATCTGTCACGTTATTTATTACTGGGATGGTAAAATACCTTGAAAAAGGCTATGGTATATATTATAATATATATTTTATTACAACTCCTTTTATTCTACTAACATTGTAAAAGGCGAAAGCTTGTCAACCTGACAGTACATATGTGTGTAAGTGTGTTACTTCTTTGAGCCAATACTATCAAACTGATTCGGTTGAACAATCCGAAATTTAGTATGTAGATTTTAGACACTGTAATAACACATTAGGTACTTTTTATCCCGATACTTCCAGGGAAATGATGACTACGTGGGGAACCGCAGGCGTACAGAGGTTATAATGATGACTACGTGGGGAACCGCAGGCGTACAGAGGTTATAATGATGACTACGTGGGGAACCGCAGGCGTACAGAGGTTATAATGATGACTACGTGGGGAACCGCAGGCGTACAGAGGTTATAATGATGACTACGTGGGGAACCGCAGGCGTACAGAGGTTATAATGATGACTACGTGGGGAACCGCAGGCGTACAGAGGTTATAATGATGACTACGTGGGGAACCGCAGGCGTACAGAGGTTATAATGATGACTACGTGGGGAACCGCAGGCGTACAGAGGTTATAATGATGACTACGTGGGGAACCGCAGGCGTACAGAGGTTATAATGATGACTACGTGGGGAACCGCAGGCGTACAGAGGTTATAATGATGACTACGTGGGGAACCGCAGGCGTACAGAGGTTATATTACAATCTAATAACTTACAACCATAGTTAGGGGAAAGATAAAACGATACAGTAATAATAGTGAGGTTTCTCTAATATGTATAGAATAGAATAGAATAGAATAAAATAGAATAAAATTTATTTACCAAAACAACTTATATGCTAATTACAAATACATCGGTTTCTTAATATTGTGAACTATGCATACCAAGGCGTTATACAGCGAGTCCCAAACTAGGCGATAGCCTGTGTCTTGGGGCCCTGAGATACGATGTGACTAAACTAGACAGTAAGCAACAGATTAATTATGCAAATTAGGACGATGTGGTTCAAACTAAGTTTAGTAGTATCAAGTTATAAGTTTAACTACGTAAATAAAATAATGTTTTACATCAATGTGTTGACTACTTTAAATAACTAAAGCATGCAATTTAATATTTGATTAAATTTATTAAACAATAATATTATTATAAAAATGCAGTGAAAGTAACAACAGTAACAAATAAATGCATTTCACACGTATTTGCACTTTGTTGCAAATACGCATGAGCGTTGTGTGTGTATGTATTGTGCATGTATGTGTTGAGGATGTGAGGGTGAGAGTGAGGGTGTGGGGGGGTGTGTGTGTGTGTGTGTGGGGGTGCGTTTGTTGGTGGGTGATTGTGTGAATCAAACACAATTTTCTGTTCTATCATACGAGATTGTTAGCAACCATTCCTTAACCAGTTTTTTACATTTCGAGACATTACATTCCTTAATATCGCACTCTTTGCAGACATTATTATAGGTGTTTATGTGGGAAAATGCAGGGCTTCTGCGAGCTAATAGAGAGGTAGCTTTTGGGAGAGGTAAACGGAAAACGCGCTTCATTAGAATATCACTGGCGTCGCTCCGATTCAGGAAAGCCTTATGGGCTATGAGTGTAGCACCTAGAATGAAGAGCTGGCGAACGCGTAGCACTTTAAATTCTTCGTACAAGGCGTCGGTAGAATAGCGGAAAGGCTTTTTTAATGTTACTTTTATTAGTGCCCTTTGCGCCCGTTCAATATTTATAAAGTAACTTTTCCCCGCAGATCCCCATATTGAAATGCCAAATTGAAGGATTGACTGACAGAGTGCGAGATACACTTGTCGAATTACATATAGTGGCGTGCAGTCTCTTAATTTTTTCATAATGAATATAAGCCTCCTGACCCGACCTGACAGATCTCTTATGTGATCTTTATAAGATAGGTTCTCATCTACTACAACGCCTAAGTACTTAATGGATTTGGATCGGTCTATTGTATCGCACGAGCATCCCGTAATGGTTTGCTTGGAAAGGGAGCAAGAGTGAATTTTTAAATTAAACTCTGGGGGAGGATTTGTGACACATGTTTTTGAAAAAGCGAGATATTTAGTTTTCTTTACATTCAGCGTCAGCAGACTTGAGTCCAGTAAGGCTGAAATACGTGCCAGACCCTCTTCAGCAATGTGCTGCACCTGTTCCCAGTTGGTACCATGAAAGACTATCGCGGTATCGTCTGCGTATGTGATAATTTCAGCATTGGTCAGTGGACAACTAATAATATCGTTGATATATAGAATAAAGAGTGTAGGGCCCAGAATACTGCCCTGAGGGACACCAGTATTAATAGGGAGCAGACCACTTGAATGTGAACCAACTTTAACATACTGTCTCCGATCAGTTAAGTAGCTCTTGAACCAATCGAGGGTGATACCTCTCACTCCCACTGATTCAATCTTCTTCAGTAGTAGCCCCACAGAGACGGTGTCGAACGCTTTAGCCAAGTCTAAAAACGCAGAGACGCAGCATTCGCCATTCTCTATGTGAGACGACACCAAATTGACTAAGCGAGAGGTAGCATCCTCAGTTGACCTTCCTCTACGGAAACCAAATTGTCTATCCGAGAGAAGGTGGAATCTTTCCAAAAAAACCACAAGACGACTATTCACTACTTTTTCAAGAACCTTTGAGACGATACTTAATAAAGCGATTGGTCTGTAGTTGTCAGGTAGATGTTTTAATCCATTTTTGTAGATTGGGGATACTGCCGCGACTTTCCAGCAGTCTGGAAAAATGCCAGTCTCTAAACTTAAGTTTATGATATATGTGAGTGGAACCAGTATAGAAGCGATAGATTTTTTAAGCAAAATGACAGTGAAGGAATCTGGGCCTGGTGAACTATCCGGTTTGAATTGATTTATAATTTTTGAAACTTCAAAAGGGTCTGTAGGGCTTAGAAACAGTGAGTGAGAAGTAGTAGTAGGAGAACTATATGAAGAGATTAATGATTCTTGAGTCGTGTTTAGCTTATTTAAAATATTTTCTGCCAGTTTCTTTCCGGTGTAAGTAAAATGCTGATTGCAGTAGAGAAGAGAAGATCCAGTATCTCCTCTACTACTCAGCAGATCTATGGGTTCATTGCCTTTCGCGGATGTCTGGCAGATAGATTTTATAGTTTTCCAGAGCTTTTTGGTATCGTTCTTACTTTCTTCCAGTTGACGGGTGTGATATTCATTTTTTAGTTTTTTAAGCAACTTGTTACAAAAATTCCTATATCTTTGATATACTTTACGACGTACTATATCCTCGGGATGGGCTCTGGTATCTAGATGAAGCTTATCTCGATGACGCATACACCTTAGTAGGCCAGGCGTGATCCACGGCTTCATCGAGACCCATTTACGACCGATTTTTGTCTTGTGTGTATGTCTGTCTACTATACCTTTTAGAATTGCATTAAAAGAATTAACTGCTGAATTTACACAAGTATCATTAGTTATGTTGGACCAGTCAACTGTTGCAATTTCAGACACCGCCGCATCAATATTAATTTTAAGTCTAAACAAAGGTCCTTTACTAATAAATTTATAAGTAGATAAGCCAGCCAACACCATGTCATGGTCAGTTATAGATGACTTACATACTAAACCTATGGAGTTGCTATTTGACTTAATAAAGATATGGTCTAAACAAGCGGAGCCCCTAGTAGGTTTGGAGATTGCTGGTAGTAGTCCGTGAGAAGCCAGTAGGCACATGTAGTCCGTAGGATAGTTAGGAGCATTATTTGATATATCAATATTTATATCACCAGCCATTACGATCGTAGGAAAGCGTTTTAGTTCAGATAGGACAGTATCTAGGGAATCAAAGAAAGGGTCAAGTTGTGATGTCGAAGGGGAGCGGTATATACCAAGCAAAGCAATTTTGTTTTCTATAAATATAAGTAAAGAGTCCGCATCAGTAATCTTAGGTTCCTCAAAAGCCGTTTTAAAGTTGGTTTTAATATAAATTACTACGCCACCATTTTTATTTTTGTGTTTTGTAGATCGGTAGCTGTGGTAGCCCGGTAGGAGGTCTATTATTACGCCCTCCGTAAGCCAGCACTCAGTCAGAATAATAATATCCATATTAGATCCTAAGCGCCTGAGTGATAGTGTAAAGTCGTCAAAATTACGCTGGAAACTGCGAATGTTAAGACACACTACCTTAAGGTTGAATTTAGAAAAATTAGATTTTTGAAACAAAAGTCTACATTGATCGGCAGAGTCTACAGAATGGCAGTCTATGTTTACGGTTTCGTCTATTTCCTGTGCCACACTAAGTAAAGCCATCCTTGTAGAAATTAAATAGATATATTGGTGTAGATGCAAGTCGCCAGTGCGTCATTCTTCTATGGAAGTTTACAATATGGTTTTTTAAAGTAGTACTATATGTTATTCTGTAAAGATTGTGGGAGATAGTATCTAGTGCATGATTATGTGTAGAATGCAAGGTTGTTGTGTGTTTTGTCCTAAGAGTGCACGTGTAAGAGTGAGATGAGAATGTAGTAAGTGTTTGTGTTACATAATAAAATAACATTATAATCATTAGCATTCGGGTTGAGGTATTTAGTGTAAAATCTCTCGGCCGGGTCCTACTGGGGAGGGAGGTCGAATCTTGACTGAAGGTCTCCCATGTTTCTGATGGCGATAGCAGGATTGCCCTCTTGTTTGCGTATATAGACGATACCGTTTTTGACCCAACAGAACCTGTACCCTTCAGCTTTCGAGTGTTGTCGTGTTGAACGAAATAAACGGCGGTTCTCCAGTGTAAGTCGTTCATTAATATAGACGTTCCTTTTCGGGCCAGGGACCTCAATATCTTCGGTATTCAGGTTACGCCTGCTTCGAGCTGCCTTCAAGAACTCCTCTCGACCGTGTCGCCTCACAAATCGAACCACCAAGGGGCGAGGTTTCTGCCCTTTAGCGTTATTTAGGTCGCCGCTAACACCTGAAGATTCCCGCTTATTGCGCGGTCCGACTCGCGTCACATAGTCAACGTCACTGATGTTCAAAGGTAGTCCAATTTTATTTGCAATAACGCATACGGTATGCGCCATGCTTTCCTCAGGGTGCTCAGTTATTCCGGCAATTTCTACTTCATTTTTAAGGTAGGCTTGATCCCTCAGATTCAACTCATAACGCAGGTCGGCAATTATAGTTTCGCATTGGGTGATTTTCGACTCCCTTTGCTCCAGTAGGCTTATTCTACATAAAACATCCTCCAACTTAGCCTCGTGTTCGTCCATACGAGTAACACAGTTCTTTACGTGGTCTGTCAGTGACTTTATATGTGACTTCATATCGCCTAGATCTTCCCGTATTAGTCTTATTTCGGATAATAGTAGTGAAAATTCATTTTTGACTGCAGGCGAGGCCGGTTCACTCGGACTTAATTGAGTAGGTGTAATTAATGTAGATGTTATACGAGTAAAATCCCGGAGCGGTGCGAGATCGCTCACATTATCAGTCGACCCGGGCGGAGCACCCCGTATAGGTGTATTTGAGTTATCACTCCTGGGCTCGCGAGTTTGACACATTGGGCATAGCCAGCTCATTTTTGCTTCCTCTGATAATTTTCGTACGTCTGCTATGTTTATGCAGAGGGGATGGAAGCTACTGCCACATTTTTTGCAGGTCATAATAGGCATTGTGCTTCTAATAGTCCTAGTACAACCGGCGCAGCTATTTACCATCTTGGAATAATATTATAAAGCTCCGCGTTGTAAGTAAAAATAATGATCTCGTAGCACAAAACTCGTAGCCGGTTATAATAAGGGTAGCCGGCGCCCGAGGTTCGGTGTAATACCTCACGGAGCGAGCGTAGCTCGTAGGCGCTCGGGTTGCGTCGAGATCGGTCGTCCGGTCACGCGTGGGGGCTATGCTCCGGCGCAGTAGTGGGAGCGGGACGATTTATTTTGAGTTCGCAGCCTGTCTCGTTTCGCCGAGGTGTGGAGGAGCCTACCTCGGCTTACGGCTGACCGGTCTGATCGACTGAACCCACGTACGCACTTTTACGCTAATTACTGCACTGCACACGACTATGTTGCTTGTAATTTAATAATTTTGAGTTATAATTGTGTGAACTGTTTCGGACAATTTTTGCGGAGAAACCGAACGCGTGCACACCGTTTTGCAGCTAAAATCGCACTGTTAGTTATGTTAGTGAACTAGCGAGGAGTTGGCGCCGAGACAGAGTTGGCAACACTTACTTACTTACTCATACTCTACCACTATTATACGAGTATACGACATTATCTGCTGCCTTCAGCTATAATACATGTACAATGTACAGTCCGTAGAGTCACGATGGGGCCCGTCAGATGAACTGATCTGTGTTACTCTCGATCTTGCCAAGTTACCATGTACAGTGTACAGACCGGGATTATGCCGTCTTGAAGAATTATTTTGCAAATTCACAGCAAAATATCAGAAAAAAATCCCATGAACGATGATAATTACAAGGTCCTTACATATTGGCCGTCAACGGGGTTGGTTCTGAAGGTCAAAATTTTCAGAACGAAAACGTTGAAACTTAAAACGTACCGTGCTTTCTTTTGCGACATCAGCACCGTACACATCACTTATCCTTCGAGCTGTTTCTGCAGCACCGGTGCCACGGTAGAACTCGTACTCGTAAATATACCGTTATTTCATGTTTTCCATTGTGCGGTAATAAGCGACGTCGAAGAAACAAAAAAAAAAAGGAAAAAACAAATGAATAACTGTTTTCAAAACTCAAATATACCAGCTAAATGAATTTATAAATTTGAAATTGGAATCCTTAACCAAAGAAGAGATATTTAAGATCAAAGTGCAGTACGACAACACGCTAATTTCATATGTACATAACATGCATTCACGCCATTTTCCCGAAGGGGTAGGCAGAGGTGTACCCAGGACTCAGTCCCATAGTAGATACACCCACATTTCGCCAGTATGTTATTGGTCCCATGTAATAGGGCGCGAGCCTATTGCCATCTACCGGGCACAGTTCCAGACTCCAGACAGTTATTGAGATAATTCCTAACGGAAAAATCCAATATTTAACCACTTTGCCTGACCTGAGGATCGAACCTGGGACCTCTTGATTGGCAGACGAGCATGCGCCCTCTACGCCACTGAGGCATATGTAAGGACCTATATTATTGGTTTATGTTCCAGCATAGCTTTCTACACTTATTACTCACTCGGATTATGCTTATGAATCGTTGATAAATATAAAACATTTAAGATATTATAATGAAGATAATTTCAATATTTCGGCTTCATTTCAGTCCCGCTGGGTTATACATGTTATATGATCACGGCATCACGCATTAGATTACGTGTGATGAGCGTGCCAGCCTGCCAGGCCGGTCCAGTGTGTCGTACTACGAGTTGGTTTATACGTGTATGTGTGTGTGTAATCATATCTGTGTATCAAACAAGGAGAATCCGTTAATAATCTCATTACTTCGATTCTTTCATCTTTTCCTCGAACTTGTATTTGTTTTTCTTTCCGTGGCACTTGTAGCTGAATCTTATTATTATGAATATGTATGTATATTATGTAAGTATGTATCGAGTCGAGTCTCAGCTTCTATTTGCGATCATGGAATGTGTCGATATGACTGTTTGGATCGTCGCTATTGTGTATATTGCAAGCGTCTGCAATATTCTAAACGGGTGATGTAGTGAAAACGAGTGCGGTTGTAACCTTTAACGATAGATATTATTATGTTTGTTCACTTTCTTTCCTTCTTTAAGAAAATATTAAGTTTCGTTTCTCTCTGATTTTAAATTAACTCTTTAAAGAACAGTATTATGATGTTCTTATAATAAATAATAATAATAAATACCTATAAGATAAATTTTATAATAAATGTAGTCGAGGATCGGTTTACGAGCTCGCGACTTCTCTCCACGTGTATATATATTATTATAATAGCGCACGTATAAAATGTATAAGCGAGTGGTTCCCATAATTTTATCGAAGTCACGTTCAGAGTCCCGACACTTTGTCGAGAAGGGGTGCGGGGTGCGGGACGCGGGGCGGCCGAGGGTGAGCATACTCGATGACAACTTTGACAAAGAGCGCTACTCTTAACCCCTGGAATAGTCCAAATTGAAGGAAGACAGGTGGCTCACGAGTTACGTCAATGAATTACAACACACACGATTACTCTTTCATCTTGTGGTCTTGGATGGAGTTGCGTTCTACAACCTACTGATTTCATATTATTAATTATTTGCTAGGCTCGCTTTATTCGTGGTAATTCTAAATTAATAGATAAAATAATATATATAAATTTTACTAGGAATTATCTTCATTATTGTCTCATAAACCTTAAGGCCAAAGGTGTATTCAAGCTTGCAAAACAGAGTTGTCAAAGCACAAAGGATCCGGCCAGGTGCAAAACTGTCAAAGCTCCCAAATGGCGACTTGTTGTATAAAGACCGAGATGTCATAAAGACCTGGCATCATAACAACGAGCAGCTTCTAAACCCCAATCTAGCTGCTACACAACGTCCTGGAATGGAGGTGAATGTTGGTCTTATACCTCCAATACAACCTGATGAGGTAAAGAAAGCCCTACACAAAATGTCCAAAAACAACGCCGTTGGACTTGACGGAATACCAGTGGAAGCTTGGAAATGTTTAGGCCCACGCGGACTCGTATTACTAACCAATTTCTTTGACTGTATAATATGGCTCTCCAAAAATACCAGAGGCGTTGACATTGAGCACTATAGTTCCCATATACAAGGGAAAAGGTCAAATTAGTCTCTATTTCTACATATTTGGGAAATTTCATTTTGTATGGACGGAAAACCATAACAGGAAAGAGGGCCTCTTAGCAGTTTGACACAATCCTATGGGAAAATTTACTAAATCGATGTTTTGTATTCCCCTGTTTCCTCCGAATTTCTGTAGTGGTAGGTCTCTTTTGCAGGGGGCCGCCTGGGGAAGTACCACACCTTCGCCATTTATTCATCCGCCAAACAGTAATGTTCAAACATTACTGTGTTCCGGTCTGAAGGGCAATGTTACTGGCGAAATTACTGGGCATGACGAGATTCAACAACTCATATTTATTTTTTTATTTATATCTCAGGATGATAGGCGCGCGCAGTGCAGTGCCGCGCAGAATTTTGATCTTTAAAACATTGGGTGGTACTGATGCTTACCATCAGGCACCTGATTTGATCGTCTTGTCACTCACTATCATAAAAAATACAGTAAACCTATTTGATATATTTATATTCTGATATTTTAAAGATGAAGTAATGTGTAAAGTAGTATGTCCCTATCATTTTATTTTTGTTTATAAACTCTACATTTTTTTGTAGTGAACGCACCCTCAATCACACGAGTGCGGGTGCGGGTGCGGGTAGCAGTTTATGAATCGCCACAAATAATTAAAATGACTCAATCTTCTCTCTTTTATATTATTTTGTCAGAACAGCAATATAAGCTGTGTTCATTGAAACCCGCGAGCAACGTGAACGCTGCCTGAACATTTATAATAGGAACGAAACATTACACTTCTAAAGGAACATGTATTTTGCTAAAGAACCATGTTTTATTTAAAAAGAGCATGTTCAGTGGGCGAGGTGAGGTGAGGCGAGGTAGGCGAGGCGAGGCCTTGTTCCTCGTTCACCGACGAGGCCTAATAACAGGCCGCGGGAGCCGGGAGCTAGTAGTCGGGAGTGGGGTGCCGTGCGCACCGACACAACACACAAATTGCTCTGTAAACGAGAACTAGCTTCTTATTAAGACTTCGTGTGAGCAATGTTGGCTTTACAACTTAAACAAAGACTAAAACGTCGCAAAAACATAATGTTGTGCTAAACACTGAACACACAACACAACACGCCGAGCGGCCGACACTCGCCGACCGGCCGACACGAACTCGCCTTCATTGTTACCACTCGTTCAATTATTACATTGTTGGCGAATGTATTTTGTAAAACTTGCAAATTTTAAACAGAGCGCTTTTGTGTGGTGGCTTCAACCTTAATCCTCGGTAATAATGCTAGTTATTGTTGTATTCTGTGAAAATTATTCTATTTGAGACGAATTTCATACAAAATGTCTAAAACAATAATGTTGCTGGAAATTCAAATTAAATTAAATAATACGCCCACAAACACTTGAGACTCGTAACTTTGGCAAAGAAACTTGTTAGGTTTAATATTTTCTACTGCGAGTTTTACAATATTTGGTTTGGTCACATATTTAGCTTGTAAGGTGCTGTGTGGTGGCTATGCAGAAGTTTCCAGGCCTCTGTTTTCTCTATTTATTGGTTAATACTATTCGATATAAGGCGATTTTATGCAGGTTTTGAATTTTACCCTCTGAGAGTTCAGTTTCTTTGGGATTTAATTATAAAAACTAACGCAGTTATTATAAATTATAAAAACGAACCCTAAGAAAGACTTTTTATTTGTTTTTGATAATCTAAATCTAGGTACAGCTAATTTATCTTTATGCTTAGTATTAAAATTGTGTAAATCGTTATTAAAATGTAATTTCTAAATGTTTACGTACCTACATGATGTACTTATAGATGTATATTACAATGCGGACGCATCTCATAGACGGCACGAATGGAACATCAGAGATATGCTCGTACACTCGCTCGGCCTATAAATTAAATTATAAACAATCTGTCTTTTTAACCCCCAATTGAAAAAGAAAGCGGTGACATATTTAAATGAATTGACCTTCTTTTGAATTGTTCTTTTTTTGAATGCTGACGTGTAGCGTGTGCTCTTGGCTATGTTTCACTGGTACCGGTTCAACCGTTCGTTCAAGCTCTTTTCTGAGGGATAGGAGTTATGAGCAAATTCCAGGTTTCAGATTTATTTTATTTACCATAACTATAACATTTGTTGTTACAATGGCATGTCATTTGATACAGTCAAACAATTTCAATAATAATTATTATAACAAAAAATACTTATGCATACAAATTTTCAAATAAATTTCTAAATAATTAAAAAAATAATAAAAGGTATTGATAACCATGAGATAATAAATTAAAATTATGAATAGCTTATGTCAATGCATATTATTTAAAAACGAATCACAAAAATTATAACAATGATTTCAAAACATACATACTTAATTCAAATCTAATAAGGTCAAAAAGTAAATAAATTAATAATACAATTCACAATAATGTAAAAAGGTAAAAAAAAAATAATATTATAATCCAATTTAATTATTATTAATTAATCATTAGATGTCTTCGTCAAAAAAGATGATTCACTAATAATACGCATTTCCATGAATTCATTTAATGTATAGAACGGGTTTAATTCAAAAAAGGGTTTTAGTTTGCGCTTAAATTGAATGTTATATAATTTTGTGATGCTAACAGGTAACTTGTTGTACATTAGTATTTTATTACATATCCCTTGCTTTTTTAGTTTTGCTAGCCGAGCCACTGGTTGATATAACTTTTCTTTATTTCTCAAGTTATACGTGTGTTTATTCATGTTCTTTACCATAATTTCTTTACCGTTATGTATTAAGCAGTTATATATCTAAAGCGATATTACAGTGAGAATTTTATTTTCAACGAAGTAACTTCTGGCTGACGATCGTCTTCGTAATCTACAGATAATTCTAATGGCTCTCTTCTGGCATTTGAGCACATTGTTTACATCTGTCGCATTTCCCCCCCCCCCCCCCCCCCCACACACAGAAGTATGATTGATTCGAAATTTGGTATTCTGTCACTTCCAATGTATTGCAACGATTTGGTAATCTTGGCCCAATGCAGCAAAATCAGGACTAAATGTTTGAGCTCATTGCAATCGACTCAACGAATAGGTTACAGATTTACAGATACATAGAGTCCACGGGTCTGATGGAACAGGAAGAGGAGGGGCTTTACTTTCATAATTAACACTAACACTAGTATTCAATGTAATTAGTGTTACGTGATAGGAATATTTTAGCAAATAAAATCCTGGCTGCCTCGCTGGCTGACTGCCTCGGTGGCGTAGAGGGCGCATGATCGACTGCCAATCAAGAGGTCCCGGGTTCGATCCCCAGGTCGGGCAGTGTTAAATATTGGATTTTTCCATTAGAAATTATCTCAATAACTGCCTGGAGTCTGAAACTGTGCCCAGTAGATGGCAATAGGCTCGCCCCCTATTACGTGGAACCAATAACATACTGGCGAAATGTGGGTGTATTTACTGTGGGACAGAGTCCTGGGTACACCTCTGCCTACCCCTTCGGGAATAAGGCGTGAATGTATGTTGAAATCGTATTACGACTAACTCGTCTGGGGTGTGACTCGATGGGAACCAGCCATTTTAATTTACCAGTATAACTGAGTAGGTATGCTCAAGAATTTGAGTAAACATTTAAAGCATATACCAAGTAGGCAAATATAAATAATCCCATTACGGTGCCTGAGATACAAACAACAAACTTTATAATCACAAACAAAGCTCTCGTGCGTCGAATATTCATTAGGTACATTACAATTTACTTATTCTTGCTACGTGTACAGTGTACGTACCTATTATAATACATTTTTTGTTACTACGTGTTTTTATGTAAATACATAGTATCAAAAGAGTTGTTAAAAATTTACAAATTACATTTTAAGAGAAACTATGCTCCGTGGGCTTACCCTCGTAATATGAGGTACATGTCTAGTAAGCGAGGTCATTTAAAATATAATGTTTTTATTTTTTTTACCTATGTTGTTGGCCTCAGATAGCCTCTACGGCTTTACCGGGCAGTGGTGAGCGCAGGAGGCGCTCGACTCAAAGCTTAAGGACGACTAGCACCCTTGTGCTAGTCGTCCTTAAGCTTTGAAGAGGGCACAGTACGAACCTCGGCTTGGGCCGGCGCCAGGATACGTGGGGTCAGACTTGCCCTGGCACCCCAGAAGGGGAGTGTCCTAAGGCCCTATCAATGGTTTGATCTGTTTGATTATTTGGAGAGAAACTAACCGATCAGAAGGATCTGAGAGTTATGTTTGTAGTACGTTCACATGATTTTATAGTTATGTGAGTAGAGCGCCGTCCTCCCCGGTCCCCGCGAGTCGGTCAACAATGAGCTCAATGACGCGGCTCCGTCGTTTTGTCCCAAGACAGGTTCGTCCCATTGGAACGAATCGGTGAAACTTAAAATTAATGTCTATTTTGTTCTATTTTGTCCCATTCTTGGTTTTGTCAAGTATTTAAAGAAACTAAAGGAAAAAGACTTGACGCAAGCTTTACTGGCGATCTTGAAGTCCAGGGTTTGATCCCCAGGTCGGGGAAAGTGTTATTGGAGTTTTATGGATTTATCACAATGTGGGATTGGGTTCTGTATATAACTCTGCTGTCTATTCCTTCGGGAGAACGATATTATGATGTTATGTTAAACTAAATTGGACACTAATTAAAAATGAAATAATGAAGTGTTTATTTAACGAGATCATCAACATAATGTCCTCCTCAGCAGTGAGTCGTGAGTCGTGAGTCGTGAGTGGGGAACAGTGAGCAGTGTACAGACAGTAGATGGAGGGAGGGCGCCACGTGTTTATTTTAAACGATACGGATTTAGTTCACTTTGTAGTTTTCTATTTTAAGACCACTCCTTGTTTGGAACAAAATATACGAGTAATAAGTAACATTTATTATCATATCCTTTGTCAGTTTTAAGTATCTTTATTAAGATAACATTTTATCGATTGTTTGAGAATTTCGAACATTAATTTAATAAATAGTCCCTTGTAGTTCGTTGCTGAGTATAGATGCTAATATTAGGTACTAAATTTTTTTTTATATTAGTATTTAGCATAATAATAGCATAATTATTATTGAAAATAAAACACAAATAGAGAACTTCAGCTGGCGATTATTCGTAAACTTTATGATACGTAGCAATAGGAAACAAATAACGTCAATAAAAACTTTCACGCTTCAAGCTTCATTTACAAAAAAATAACTGTTATAGAAGTAAAAGTAAAGGATGGGACGTCCACGGTGGGCCCGGCGCGAGCCCTCTGCCTTGCTAGTCCTCTGGGCTATGTCGGTAACTTTCGTTCATTTACGGATCTTCTCATTTCTGATTCGATCTCGTGGAGAAACCCCGAGCATAGGTCTCTCCATAGGTTTTGTTGTGACTTTAATTTTACCGATAAAACTAAACTAACTGATGAACAAGCTTATACAATAACTGAAACAAACGATCAAGTCCTATATTTAGGACTCATTCAGCGCGTAGATCAGAGTAGCAGCGCAGTAGCGCTGACAATCATTATAAGTGGAATGGTGGTCTCATAATATCATAAACATACATCATATATTAAGTATCCATTATGTAAATAATAAACTTGTCAAATGCGTAGTGGGACTCGCATGTGAAGGGCTCCTCACCACTCTCCTCTGTATGTACTCGTATACCTGAAGAAATCACGTCTCATTATTTTTTTATTATTATTTATTGTTATGGCTATTATATTGTTACTTCCTGAAATTCACTTCGAGCAAAAACACGTTCCTTGTACTGTTCGGACTCTATTGTTCCTCTTTTAGTCATCTGGCTTTCACCCTTTGAAATCTTCACACAGTAATTTTTTGTCCATTTTTTTTCTGTCCATTGAAGTGCCACTTGCCGATGAACTATTTGTCCCAAAAAGGGTCACTTAAAAGACTTAATCTTAATGACCAGCTTCCAAATAAAAACACAAAAACCAGATGTTGTATTATTTTACTAAATTCATGATTATATTAGGTATACTTACTTATTTTTGTTTTTAAGAGGTAACTGATCGTTATACAAAAATACCAATATGTGGCATAGATGTAATATTAAGGGTTAACCTCACACAAACGTTAGGTTAACCTCACTGCTGCTGTTCAATAGGTACTTTGTTTATCTATGATTTTTACGTATTGAAAATATTTAGAGATATGGTACTTTAAGGGTTGTTAGTTAAGGGAACGTAGGTGGCAATGATTTTTGTTAAAACATGAAACTATTAGGAAGACTGTAAGTAACCGGCAGTCTCATCACATTAAGGAGTTTTTATATAGATAACCTGATGATGGTATGCAATAGATATCTAGATTATAGATATTATAACACAGGGTACGGTATCTAACTCGTATAATAATATAAGGTAGATCTTGCTATTGTTATATTATGTGTATTGCCAAATATTTTATGAAATCTTCTTCGAAAACTCTAGTCAAACAGTAATATTCTTATAAGTGTTTTGTGACTGCCTCGGTGGCGTAGAGGGCGCATGCTCGACTGCCAATCAAGAGGTCCCGGGTTCGATCCCCTGGTCAGGCAAAGTGTTAAATATTGGATTTTTCCATTAGGAATTATCTCAATAACTGCCTGGAGTCTGGAACTGTGCCCGGTAGATGGCAATAGGCTCGCCCCTTATTACATGGGACCAATAATATACTGGCGAAATGTGGGTGTATCTACTATGGGACTGAGTCCTGGGTACACCTCTGCCTACCCCTTCGGGAAAAGGCGTGAATGTATGTTATATGTTATATGTGTTAATATTCTTACTACCAAAATTCAAACTCAAACTCAAACTCAAACAGATTTATTCAAATAGGTCATAATCTGACACTTTTGTACGTCAATGAAGATACAGTACTGAGTCTACCGTGCGTTCGGAAAGATACCTCTACAAGAAGAACGCACAAGAAACTTGTAGGGCTTAATTTTTTCAACAGATAGTTTCACAATATTTGGTTTGCTTACATTCGTTTTCTTTGAAGGTGCCGCGAGGCGACTATGCAGAAGTTTCCAGGCATCTTTGTCCTCTATGTACTGGTTGACTTTATAATATGCCTTCTTTAGTAAAGTAGATTTTATATAGGTTTTGAATTTACCCTCTGAGAGCCCAGTTATCTCTTTTGGGATTTTATTATAGAAACGTACACTATTTCCTAAGAATGTCTTTTTATTTGTTTTAGATAATCTAAAGCTAGGTACAGCTATTTTGTCTTTATTCCTAGTATTATTATTCTAGTCTAATTAGTCTTATATTATGATAATTAACAATATAAGTCGGAAAAGTGTCTTGTATGGGAAAGTCCTTGAAGTTATGAATTCATTTAATTTTTAGTAACATACATTCACACCTTTTTCCCGAAGGGGTAGGCAGAGGTGTACCCAGGACTCAGTCCCATAGTAGATACACCCACATAATTTTTAGTATTTGTTGTTATAGCTATTTATCCATATTGCCATTATCGTGATTTGTATGAACGCTCCAGTTATTTATTAATTTTATATAGTCATAATTATTTCATAATAGTATAGCAATCATAATCATTAACGTTCCGTGAAAAAATCAAATTCCTAGCTGATGCCATTTTTACGATACAAGAAAGAAATCTAGAAATAAATTTTGAGTAAAAACACGTTGCTTGTATGGAGAGTACCTTTAATTATATATTTTTTTAATTGTATTATTTATTGTCGTTGTAGCGGCATTAGGGATACATTTTTGTGAAAATTACAAGTACCTAGCTATTACGGTTTATGTGATAGAGCCCTGTGACAGACGGACGAACGGACGGACAGCGGAGGCTTAGTAATAAGGCTCCTTCGGCACCCCTTTAGGTTTCGGAGCCCTAAAAACTGACGAAGTCAAGTAGTAAAATAATATGTAAATTAATAAAATAGGTTACTATTAAGTCGGTCGGTAACGCGCTAATTGGTCATTGACACGCATACGAATTCTTAATGAACATTCATGTTCTAATAATTATATACGTTAACAGCCCAGATCTGCATTTGAATTTTAATTTTATAGTTTTCCAGCAAAATGAAAACTGGTGCTCTAAATCATAAACATGAAGCGGGCGAGTGTTGTTAAACTCCAATAAAAGCCTTAGTATCGTATAAATAGTGGGCAAGTGTGGCAGTAAAGAAGTGCAATCACGACGTGTTAGTGTAAGTGGCCGGATCAGTGACATAATGGCGGCGCACACGGACTGATAACACGAGCCGCCGTGTTGTAAACCTGCCGCGAGCACGCGACCCGCGAGCGGTGAACCGCGGCCCACGACACCATGCACCGTTCATACCGTCGGAGTCACAGATATGGGTATATAGCGACTGGCAATACTACGGACACAGACCCCAGACAACATTGACTCGATCATCATGTCAAGGAAATAAAGAGTATTATGCCATTTCCGAAGTCGATATCGTGGACAAAGCGAAGTGACGACGCAAAATAAGGATATTGATAGCTCTAAATATTTGTTTTATAAGAATGTTATATTGTTGTGATCTTCGCGGAGGATGAACTTTATATTGTTTTATAGTGCGGTGTAAGAATAGTATAAAAAAATATGACAAAGTGAGGACTTAGAGCGTATAAATTTAAATCTGTAGAGAGACTGCTTCATTTCAGAATAAATGTTATTTCGTTTATTTTTATTGAAGAGTATTATCGAGTGGATACACGCGTACCTACAGTCCACCGTCGTTGATACACGCGTACCTACAGTCCACCGTCGTTGATACACGTGTACCTACAGTCCACCGTCGTTGATACACGTGTACCTACAGTCCACCGTCGTTGATACACGTGTACCTACTGTCCACCGTCGTTGATACACGTGTACCTACAGTCCACCGTCGTTGCCAGATTATAGTGAAACTGCCAGATTATAATATAATATTACGAGCATGTTATTATGATGCACTAATGTCTCTATTCAATGAATGTAAAGAAGAATAATAATATTATAAATACTTAATACCGGTGGTGCAGTGCGGGGGTGAGGGGCGAGCAGTGACACAACCGACGCCACTTCTAACCTCCTACTTCAACCGTCTCCCTCCACGGAGAGAGGGCGCGGGGGGGGGGGAGCAGGGAGGAGACAGTCTTCCCTCCGAACACTCCTTCACAAGCTCGCTGCTTGTTGTTCTACAACCACTGCAACTACTGATTTATTTAAAAACTTCTCGAAAAAAACTCCCTAGGTGGCGTAATGGGTGCAAGCTCAACTGCCTATATTATAATATAATTATAATGTAGGAAGTATATCTGTTGTTGCATGTATTTGATTCATATGCCCTCACATACATTTAGATCGCGAGCTCTCGGAGCTCTCGGAGCTCTCTAATAAACATACTATTATTTGTATCGGGAAATATTTTAAAAATCGTAGCTCTTTCATAACATAAAAGAAACAGCTAAACGTGAATATCCCGGCGGCGTCGACCGCCATAAAGAAACACATAAACTATCCGACGGCTCGGCATCCGGCGGCGATTTGGCATTCGCCGGCCGCCGCCGACCGACCCAGCCCCGGAGCCCCGGCTAGGCTGCACTAGTAAGCACTCGTACACCTATCGTTGAAATATTTAACCTATCGTTGAAATACAATTAATAAATATTTCCGGGTTCGATCCCCGGCCAGGTCAAACATTTGTGTGCATGAACATGTCTGTTTGATCTGTGTCTGGGTGTTATAAGCTTATATAAGTATGAATATCAGTCACCTGGTTACCATAGTACAGGCTTCTAGCCTAGTTTGGGACCTGATAACCGTGTGTGGAAGTTGTCCCATATTATTAATATTATTATATTGTTAATTGTGAACAAACATTTCTTTAATTCTTTTACTCCTTAACTCCTAAATTAACTTTAACTCTTTAACTCCTAAATTACAAACCCCATAGAAAGGCTTTCATTGTGCTTCAATAATATTCCCAAGCTTACAAGTACCGACGTCAATTCGGTGAAATGTAAATCTATTCATAATAAATGTTTTTATCTTGGACTAAAATGAAAACAACAGAATACCAAATTGTAATCTGAAACTCTAGCCAAGAGGTCTGTAATGTGTACACTCCTAAGAATTGACATAACATAAAACATAACATACATTCACGCCTTTTTCCCGAAGGGGTAGGCAGAGGTGTACCCAGGACTCAGTCCCATAGTAGATACACCCACATTTCGCCAGTATGTTATTGGTCCCATGTAATAGGGGGCGAGCCTATTGCCATATACCGGGCACAGTTCCAGACTCCAGGCAGCTATTGAGATAATTCCTAATGGAAAAATCCAATATTTAGCACTATGCCTGACCTGGGGATCGAACCCGGGACCTCTTGATTGGCAGTCGAGCATGCGCCCACTACGCCACCGAGGCAGTCTCCTAACCTAAGAATTGACAGTTGAGCTCAAAGCCAGATAAACATAATAAAGTAGAGATCGTGTCCACTAGCGGCCGCGCCACGCCTCAACCCGGCTCGAGACACCTGGGCCCCGGCTCGAGACACCCTACCGTGTCTCGAGCCTCACGCACGTTGACAATTTATAACGCGTGCTATTGTTTTAGAGTGAGTGACATTAGGAGCTAGAGTTGTGCACATTCACTGAGTGCCGTGTGACGACGCGTACGGTTGGTACGAGATATAGCTGCAATATATATCATGGGGAACTAGGCCGAGTCGAGGCGAGCTATTCTTTTCGCGCAGTTTTTGGACGTGCTCGTAACTCGAATTGATGTAATTTAAGAACGCTGGAGAAACCGCTGACTCCTACTCCGCTGTAAAAGTCAGAGATTGTGTCAGAGTCTATTTCCTGATGATGCGTTGTGTAGACGCGAAATATTATTATTATTAGCCTTTATTGCTGATACTAAACAATGAATGATTTTACACACAGTAGCAAATTATTTTAACTTAAATCCAATACATCGGATTTCCCGGTTCAGTGGTCAGCGTGTCCAGTGACACATAGGCTTCTTCCAGCTTCTTCCATTCTTCTCTATTGGTAGCTGTTCTAGACCAGATTGTCCCTCCAATCAACTTGATATCATCTGTCCATCTTTTAGTTTATCTGCCTCTTTTTCTTTTACCATCGCGTGGCTGCCATTATGTTATAATTTTAGTCCATTTCATTCTGCTTTCCCTTGTCGTATGTCCTATCCATCGCCATTTTAACAATCTTATTTTCTTTAGTACGTCTTCCACCTTTGTTGTGGATCTAATGTCTGCTGCTCTTTTGCGGTCTTTTAGCGTCATGCCCAACATACTCCTTTCAATTCCCATTTGACACGATCTTTATTTTTAAAAGTTGTTTTTGAGTCAATGCCCATGTTTGGCACCCATACGTAAGACATGGCAAGATGCAAGAATTAAACACTTTTTTCTTGGCTGTCATAGGAAAGTGTTTGCTTTTAAATACCTCTTAAAGGGACCAGTATCTTTTCCAAGCACAGGCCACTCTGCTTTCTATTTCTAAGTCTGTCCTGTCTCTAAAAGATATTAATTGCCCTAGGTACGAGTATGTATAGTTTTTAACGTAATCAATATCTGCGTTGTCTATTTTTATAAATATTTCTTCTCTGTTTGTCATTATTTTTGTTTTTCATTTATTTATAGTAAGACCAACTATCCTGCTGGCCTCCGTTAGTGTTGTAGACGCGAAATACGTGTCGATATATGAATGGTGTCACTAACAAAAATAATACCTAATAGTATTTCCTCTTTGCATGCAATTTTGCGGGTGGGCGGTGCACTGAGCATGTTGTTTTTGACACAAAAAAATTTGAACTTAAAACTAAACATTCTTGTTCGAGGAGTTTGCACGGAATATAGTTTATCCAAGGCCTTTCAGAACACCACAACTTTGAGTTTGTAATGAAATTATTTGAAAACTTAAAATGTAATTTTGAATATAGTGAATGTAGCAGCAGTTTAAGTAGTTCTCTGTATCGCTGTATTATTATTATTAGCAAACACACGCAAAGCCCCCGCGAGGCGGTTCCCGCGGGTTTTAAGGTTTAGGCACATTTTATGGAGCTGACTCGGTGAGTTATAAAGTTTAGTGGAAACAGAAACAAATGACGGTCGCCGGTGGTGGAAGGAATGTAGGCCGCAGTAATCGTAGGCCTCGAGTCGCGTCGCGCCGTCTCTCTACGCTACACACACGAGCTCACGGCGCGCCGCTCGACGCTCGCAGCTGGTCAGGGACGCGATTTGCAACTTTGAGGATCAATAACTCCCCGTATTACGTAGGAACATTTGCAAAAGTCAAATACATCGCACAAACATTTTACTAAGCGAACGTAAGTGACGTTCGTTACTTCGCACTTACTTTCGAATCTAAATATTTTTGACGCGGAATTTATTTATTGTGTTTATATATACTCGTTGTTTACCGATGAAATTGTAGGATTGATACTAGTTACATAATGTAACGTATTATCACTTATTGGTTCAATACTCGGCAATCATTTGAATGAGTATTTATTTATTTATTTATTTTTCATTTACAACTATTCTCACAGGTCATCCCAATACAATAGTGTAAGTATACAATGTAAAAAAATAAAATGATAAATACTAATTCATGACATGCAATAAAAATATCAAAGAAATCACTAAATTAAAAAAACAGTATGTAACGTAGCACGGCCTACCTACAGACTATGTAGGTAGGCCGTGCAGGCATGTATCAAATATCATGTATCATGTATCACCAGGGAGATGAGTGTCCATAGTTTGGTGAATATACTACGTCCTCCTCTAATGCATAGAAATTGTTTAAATATTCCAACTAGTGAACTAGTGATTCGGCACGTTTTAAGAGCCGTTTCAAATATCGTGCTTCCAAAATATGGAATAACTTACCACCGGCTTAGAGGATTAAAATCAGTAGTTTAAAATAAAATCAGGACAGGACATCAGGACAGTATTGCAAGAGAGGCAAAAGCGCGATTTTGAGATAGCTTTTAAATCGACTAAAAGAACTAAGATTTAATATCAGTCTAAGAGTACTTCGTACTGTCGTAACTGAAAGTTAAAAAACTTTCAGTTACGACATCTTAAATGCACATAATATTTTCAACATACACACACACACACACACACACACACACACACCAACACAATTTGTTTTCGGTTATCATAACGGAATGTAAAAAAAATGTATTATAATATTTCGCGTTATCTATACATCTCTCATCCGGGATGCGATCCGCTCAGCACAGAGAAAATTGGCATAAGAGGGAGGAGGCCTATGCCCAGCAGTGGGATGATAATGTGGGCTGATGATGATGATGATGATACATCTCTCGGCAACCACCGTATACCGAGTAAGGGGCACATTGAAAAAACAGCATCGGATATACAGCTTAGGTGCTCCCTTCATGTGCTGAATGTATCCCTATTGCCCTGTTTCCACACTGCTTGGTTACTAAACAGACACTAATATATTATAATACGTAGGTTTAATGTTATAATGTGTAATTTTGTATTTTTTTGGAATGAAGTTCCGAAAAGTAACGCCAAATTCAATTATATTTTTCTATTTAGAGTCTTTAAATAAAGTATTTTCTTATCTTAATGAAACAAAAGATAACAAAGTCGTGAAATATTATCTCCATCGATGTAACTCAGAACTGTGGACCTTGCATGACAGTACGCCGGCTTGTCCCTCGCTATATCTGTGGTTGTCAACTGCAGTCGCGGTTAAGTACATTTTAACCGTGCTCTTAGTTGATGTGTTATTACGACCTATATGAAAGAATATAATAATATGTTTATTGACAGAAAACTTTTTAACGAGGTTACAGAATACAACATGTAACTCACGTATAGTTTTTACTTTTTTTTTGTTATTCACCTACATATACGTACATATTTTAGGAAATGGACATTTCTCGTAAATAATTATTCTATTAGGCTTTGCGTCAGTTCATGTAGTTATAGTGAGAGACGGTGTAACCTTGGTACGCGGTGTGGTGGCCACCTGAACTATACTCTAATATATAATATATGAATGAGTTCTCAGTGAATGCGGGTCTCTGAGTCGGGCTGCGGTCGCATTACGTAGTTAGGTCACTTGGCTGCCACACAGAAACGAGGCCGACGCTATTTTATTTAGAAAATTAGTTTCTCTCCTCATTTTGCATGTAACATGTGTACTGTGGGCAGGACAGCTACAGGACCTGCAGCTTACAGTCACGAGCGACACGTGAATGAACTACAACGAGTCATCTACCATGGCGTCTTAAGACTGCCTCGGTGGCGTAGTGGACGCAAGTTCCCGCAAAATCCCGGGTTCGATCACCGAAGGCCCAAAGTGTTAAAGTATTAGGAATTATATAACTGCCTGGAGTCTGGAACTGTGCTCGGTAGATGGCAATAGGCTCGCCCCCTATTACATGGGACCAATAACATACTGGCGAAATGTGTGTGCACCTCCTATGGGACGGGGTCCTGGGTACACCTCAGCCTACCCCTTCGGGAAAAAGGCGTGATTGTACCTATATATTATGTAGGCCTAAATACACCACCGTATTTAGGACCCAAACCCAAACTTCGCCATATAGATTTCATAAGTCACATGTAATATGAGAAGTAAATTTATTGTCTTCTACCGGGCACAGTTACAGACTCCAGGTTATCATTAAGATAATTCCTAATGGAAGAATCCACCATCACTACTCCACCGAGGCGGCAGTCCTCACTCTATTACTCAAATAATACAGTGATATAATATGTTGAAAGTGACATTGAGTTGTTTCTCTGGTGTATATATAGGGTCCTCGGATATTGCGCTCCAGATTCAGTGATGATCGATTCAGTTAAATATCGTTACGCAGTTCCACTATCAATTCTATATCTTGATATAATCCACAATTCCTATACTTAATAGGTCTTTATATAAAGTAGGTCAATCTTCTATACTAATATTATAAAGAGAGAAACTTTGTTTTTTTGTTTTTTTGTTTTTTTGTTTGTAACGAATAGGCTCCGAAACTACTGGACCGATTTTAAAAATTCTTTCACTTATGGATAGCTTAATTCAGTGTGAGTGACATAGGCTATATGAGATTTTGAAAAAAAATAGGGATCCGTAAGAAAACTGCAATATTGTGAACCAAGGTGTCACATAATATAATTTCCATATTCATAAATTTGCGTGCGCTGTGAAATCCATTGATGGTAGAATAATATAATGTACTAGGGGTTTGTAGTACTTATCAATATCTACAAAATAGTCCACGGAAATTTTATCCATCTATTTTGGTTTAGTCACAATAATCGAAACAGACATTATATGCATGCGCTGTGAAAAGTATTGGTGGTAGAATAAAGTAAAGTACTAGGGGTTTGTAGTGATTATCAATGCCTACAAAACAGTATACATAGATTATATCCATCTTTTTTGGTTTAGTCACAATAATCGAAGCAATAATTATTTTTCATGCAGTGTGAAAACTATCGGTGGTAGAGTAAAGTAATGTACTAGGGGATTGTAGTACTTATCAATACCTACAAAACAGTATACATAGATTATATCCATCTTTTTTGGTTTAGTCACAATAATCGAAGCAATAATTATTTTTCATGCAGTGTGAAAACTATCGGTGGTAGAGTAAAGTAATGTACTAGGGGATTGTAGTACTTATCAATACCTACAAAACAGTATACATAGATTATATCCATCTTTTCTGGTTTAGTCACAATAATCGAAGCAGTGATTATCTTTCATGCGGTGTGAAAACTGTTGGTGGTAGAATAAAGTAGATTAAAGTAATGTACTAGGGGTTTGTAGTACTTATCAATATCTTCAAAATAGCCCACGATAAATATATACATGTGTTAAGGTTTGGTCATTGTAACAGAAATAGTCATTAATTTGCGTGCTCTGCGTAAACCATTAGGGTTATATCTATTAAAATACAATGTATCACGAATTTACTCCTGATAAACGTTCACTACACCTACTTCTGCTACCGTGCGAAGCCGGGGCGGGCCGCTAGTATAATATAAAGTCTTTATTTTTTCCGCCACAATTATTATTATGTATTATTTGAAGACGGTTCACTGTTGGTGTTGTGTGTATGTATTATGTTGTATTTGTGTCCCTTTTAACCGACTTGGAAAGTGTCTCAGGACATTTACACATTTTCTTATGTGCGAGTACCTATGTAGCAGATACGTTTTACTCACTAGTACGTGTTTAAATCAACGCGTACTTTCTTCCGAGTGTTGATGAGCGGATGCAGTACTATGTCGGTAATCCTCCGTTGCATCGTAAGTTTTTCGTAAACCGTTTAGTGATAAATAAAGATCCCCTCGTAGAGAATATTCTAAATTGATCGGCACCATATTCCGTTTTCTCTGAGCGGAATTGTACCTTTATTTCTAACGCAATATATGTTACGTTTCGTATGTTCGGAGCGTTCATTTTCTCTACATAGAAAAATCGGTGTTTCCTCCCGAGTATTTGCATCGGGATAGTCCAGGGATAAGGCACCGTATACTCGAAGTATAGGGTGCATATTCGATCGGCGGGTTACGTACGTCTTAGGGGCACGTAGCGAAGAGAAAAGTTGTTGTGTTGTGTACGTGAGGAAATATTCCCGGAGCTAGCGGCGGTCTCTAGTCCCGGCTCCCGGCGCCGCGTCTCCGCGCCCGGTATACCTATATGTAACTATATTACTCCACTTGCAGCTATATACGGTCGGTATAACTAGTTTTCAATTAGATTATAAGCGGCGAACAACTCGCGCTAAATGTGCACCCTCGGGAGGAATCCGCTAACTATTTCTGTAAAAGTTTTACGATGCTACCTCCGCCTTAGCTGATACCGTTTGAAAAATAAAAGCAAGCGTGAGGCTTCGTCCTGATAGAACTCGATAACACGATCGTTGCAACTTTGCGCAAACTTGGCTCGTATGAAACTGCGATCAAAAGTCAAACTTCGAATTGGTCTCCCAAATCAGACGCAGACTTTGCTTGCTCGGCCACGTTGGATGCATGAGGGAGCACGAGGTGGAGAAGGATCTGAAGGCGCTCCACGCAGAGTGTTGGCAAGCTACAGTGAACGGGAGTGGCGTCATCTTGTGTCGGAAGCGAACAATCAGTTCGGGTCGCTACGTCGGTCTTGTTAGTTGATAACTTAAAACTGAACTCTATAGGATAAATATTAGATTAAAAATCAGAATAAACTATAAATAGATACAGTTATAATTTAGTGATTAATTCGTTTAAGTTTATATTATAAATATATCAATATGTGTGTACATAAGTTTTATAACGATTTGGTTGAGTCTATAAATGACGGCTTCGTGTTATCAGTTATCACATAATATAATATAGTTGAAACATGTGTTGAAACACAAAATTGTTCAAACATTAAACAAACATCATTTAGCCAATATATTATTATGAATACAAGATATAATATTATAATGTATATAATATTATATCAACAACATTGTATCAACATTATTGCATACTCTGACGCGTGACTGTTGGTTCACTACTGTTTACATTTCATTACTACAGGGACATAAGTACTTCTCATTAGTATGAATTAGCTTCATAATAGAGGTAGAATCAACACTCCACACCATTCATTATAACGTATAACCAACGAGTTAGTTATATGCCTATGTTTAACTCGCTGGTAGGTGCAGTTAGTATCTTCCTAAAGAGTTAAATATCTCAGACATTAGACGTCCCCAGTTGAACATGGGCCTCCCCCATAGATTTCGGTTCCGTCCTTTCGTTCGTCTACGGATCCCCTCATTTCTGATTTGACCTCGCAGAGAAATCCCAAGCAAAGCCCTCTCTCTCCATAGCTCATTGTGCTATTTTGAGTTTTTCTAAGATTTCCTGTAGATATGGTCTATGAATGGTACTGTAGCCTTTTCAGAAACAAGCTTACTCGGACGCTTGAAACGTATTGAACCTGCGCCTGGGGAGATTCGTAATAACCCTCAAAAACCACTTATAAACATGGCTCACAAGCGAGATTGGTCTGCAATTCTTCAATAAGGTGTTGTCAGTTTCTTAAAATAGCACCATCACGGTTCTGTTTCATGCTTCTGGAGACCCCTTCGATTATGACAGAATATATAATAATAATATTATAAAGTACTTTTATTTCGAATCATTATTATTTCATGGAATTTTATTTATGATTCTATCCATCCTCACATACAATCATGCACACACGCTAAGCGTTGTCTCTTTGTTTTTAAAATCTTATAAAAATAAAAAGGCGGCGTTCTGTAATGCAGTCGTAGAGTGAGGTCCCGCGTTATGGCTCCCGACGATATATCGCATGACATCGTTCCCTCTGCATCTGCTCCGCCTCGATTTAATTCCCTTTATTATGGGACCCCTAAAATAGCCTTGTAAAATTTGACAACCGTATGTAGAAGGCCATAAAGGCGATATTTTTGTACCGCGACGAGGGTCGCGTGCTGGCGATTAAACTGGTTACACTCCGCCTCGGTTACTGATACTTCACCGACAGATTGCGCGGAGCCATCATTGCCGGATACCATAGACCCGGCCGCCGGACCTAGAGGGACAATACTTCCTTTAAACACGTATCTAACACTGTTCTCTGGCATTTTATTCAATTAGGTCCATAAACTATTCAAGCTTTCGTCTCATTTTCAACCGTTCTTTCATTGACTCTTTAATTGTGTTTGTACTTTTTTCTCTTTTGTGGCATTTTCTCTTCTGACTAATCTATAAAAATAAATAAATTTCATTATAAAGCGGGCGTTATAAGGCTCGTGGCGGTGATTCGAACCGACGGTGAATGGCCGTCGCCGTCGCGGTCGTGAAGATAACCGAGCGCCATAGATCGCGGCGTATCGCGCGGCCTCGTAGCTGGCCGGTGTCGCGCCGCGCGCCTCATAAGCGATAGTGCTACGATACCGGCTACGAGCTACGAGCGCTACGTAGATTTATGCGGTGCTACGAGCTCGATATCGGTCGTTAGAATTTTCCTCGAGCGGTAAAAAACAAACGTCATGAGATATCCACCGGCGCCTCACTACACACGAGAGAGCGACCGAACTATTACTAGCACCATCCAGTCGTCCGAGTATACACGAGCAACATGACACACTAGGCTTGGAACGTTCCCGCGCCGCGCCGCCGTTACACTCGAGGGCCGTTTGAATATTTCATGCAGTGCTTTAGTTTGCCAATTAGATATACCCAAATAAGCTATTAGCGTTGCCCCTTCGGTGTTATTTAGTGTAAGTTGTATGTTTCTGTTGGTATTTTGATAATAATCTCGGTTTGATTGTTCGGAATCACGACACGAAGGAGCGCGGGAATGGCTCGCGAGTGTTACTACAGTCTCTACACTGTATGTTCTACGATTGTTATAGCCCCACCTCATACGAGTAGTAATGTATGTGTATGTAGTAATCTACTGTGGTCGTACAGGAATAACAAACGGTTCACATCATTCACTGTAACATGAGTAGGTACAACTAAGGGACTGAATCATTATAATATTCATTTTATTTGTATTATATTAGCTATTTGTTATATTAGAACTAAAGGCGCGCGGCCAGTGACTGTGGTCACACATCATTTTGTGATTGTATCGAGGTTTATTAATGTTACTCAGTAAAAGCGCCTTAGTGTTAGGTCGGTAGGAGACTAGTGACTACCTACAAACAATCACTGTTTCTGTAGATACTCTGTAGTCTGACGTCCACGTATCGATCATGTGCGGATGAGCTCTCCGGCGATGGCGGCTAGTTCGGTGATGGAACCTCGACGCCGGTATCAGGTTGAAAACTTCATCAGAACACTCCCCGTTGTAAATGTGGTAAAAACATTTAGAGACCCGATTATATTAAAAGATTGATTAGCTTCTAGTGGGACTATTCTCTCGACTTTGTCCCAGTAGTAGGGCGGCTTGGTGGGCAGGTTGGAACATCCCTCTACTATTAACGAAATCTATCGAAACAGGTATGAGGTAAAGGTATTTAAATATTAATTCACGCGTAAATTGACCATAACTTATAATATTAATTAATAGTGTGTGGTGGGAGGTGCTGAGTGGTGAGTGGTGAGTGGTGAGTGGTGAGTGGTTGATAACACACGTCTTAGTCTATAATGATTGATGGTTGTGGTGATAAATTATACTTTGGTCGCTAACTGTACCTACTTACAATCATTTTGATATGCGGGACGAATATGGACAAATATAATCGTGCGGGACGAATATTTCATAAATCACCTATGTTTAAGCAAAGACCTTATACCTGTTTAAAGCGTAAGGAGTTAAGAAGTAAGGACTTCCGACGTCAATTCTGACATTTATTACTTGAAATATTTTTATGAAAACGTTTGAAGTAATTATTATTGTTCACAGAGTGGTGACGTGAGGCTTCAAAGTGTCATCAGAGTGAGGTGGGAGTATCGCCGGAAGGTCTACCTGGTGTGGGCCTGGTGTAGGCCTGGCGTGGGCCTGGTGTGGGCCTGGCGTGGGCCGCGCGGCGCGAGCGCACGATGTGCGCGTGGCGCCTGCACGTGTTCACAGCCGCGCTGGTGCTCGCCGCACATCTCATTAAAGGTAAACCTGCTCCTATTCACTAAACGACAAGGTTCACTATCGCTCGACACACTCGCGACGAGGACACTCATGTAAACAAGCCGTAACTAACAGATACACATGATGTTCAGTATAATCGTCGATAAGTGCAGCTGCAGCTCGCGCCGACAACTAGTTGAGGCTCTGGTACCTAGTACTTACCTAGTGTAACACTAGTGATCACTTCACTCGCATGTGTATGCGAGCACAATACTATAATAGCCTGAACGCATAGGGCCGGTAAAACATTAGAAACAATCGCCTGCCGTGACGAACGCGGTGTGTTGCGGGGTCCTTACTTAGCACAGTAGATACCTTACGTAAGTATTGATGTAGAATACGGGTGTTAGTGTGTACACTCCACACGCGCGACCACACGACCACTCGTGTGCGTGTGAACTCACGTTGTGCACACCGAGTCTATATTAATCGTCATTGGTTCTTGCTTTCTCCACCAGTTTCATAACTAGTGAGTAAGTATAACTATTCTTGTAAACTTCAAACTAATTAAACTAAAAAAAACTAAGAATTAATAAATTCCAAACGATTCACAATTTTGATAAAAACAAAATAATCGAAAATACAATTTCTAGACAAATTTGGGCAGAGATTCGACACAAAACTATGACGTGAAAAAAATGTCAGGGTGATGTTTCCTCGACAACGACAACTGAAGGCAAAGTGAGCTCGAGAGCTTTTTTTTTTTTTTTAAATGACCTATGCTGTTGGCCTCAGATGGCCTCTACAGCTTTACCGGGCAATGGTGAGCGCAGGAGGCGCTCGACCCAAAGTTAAAGGGCGACTAGCACAAGGGCACCTAGACGGTACGAACCTCGGCTTGGGCCGTCGCCAGAATACGTGGGGTCAGACTTGCCCTGGCACCCCAGAAGGGGATTGTCCTAGGGCCCTATCAATGGTTTGATCTGTTTGATTATTTGGAGAGAAACTAACCGATCTGAAGGATCTGAGAGATCTTCGACCTCGCCGGCGAGGTCGGTGTTGTGATTGTGTGAGTTGGTGGATCTGGTATCCGGCACCAGTGCCGAAAACGGAGCGTCTGTTGCGTATATTGGTAGGATTGGGCGAACCTAGCGCCGCCGATGTGACGGCGGCGATAGAGTCGTCCGGGTCGTCCAGGACGTTGCGAGGGCGTCTACGGAGGGGAAGTTCGGCCGTCCTATCCCCTCTACTATACTATATATATACTATATATATGTTGTAACCAGTAACAGCTGCGTTTGTGTTTGTAGTCGAACTAATCAATCACGTTGCAGGATACTTTGTGTGGCTGTTTGGTTCAGCGCTTGAATTTAAAGGAGTATGTAGTATGTGACAGGAATGGTAGCGACAGGCGACCTTGTTATTTTGACGTGTGTGGTCATAAACGATTCCTCTGTATTGGCGCGGGCTCTCGATCTGTGCACAGCACTCTCATCATCTGCTCCCTGCCCTCATCTCACACTAGGCATGGTCCACACGGCACGATCTCCTCCGCCATTGCATCATCATCCATCATCTCGTCACTTACTCTTTTTTAATGCCAAATGTCTAAGTATATGTCTTAAGCTTTATAATAAGTTAATATCGGCATAATATCATTAAAATTAATGTAACCGAGATAAGCATAGACACTCGGTAGTCGTTAATTTAGTCTACTTTATGATAACAATAACAATAATGGCACACAAAAGCTTTTGCTACTCCCGAGTTATGTTTACAAACTTGTTCCATAAAATGCTCACGATTATTGCATAAAAAAGGATTATTCGTTCGCCCTTTCCGAACACTTTGTAACGCTAACTTTTCCATCAGTGTTATTCTGTAGTGTGTTCATTCCGAATTAGTCATTAACTACGAGCGGGTAAGGTGGCAAGTCGCGTGCGTATTTAATGACCGAGTGTAACTGAACGAACTCGGTAAGTTATCGCACCGATGTAAATTATACGTAAAGTTTTTTCGGATTCATAAGCTCCGCCCTTCAATTTACAAGAATAAGGCAAACGTTGAAGTTTTTCAATTGTTCCGTGTTATTTATACGCCTGTTAGTCAATTTGAAAACGCCGAAGTGGACGAAGCGAATGTCTTTAGTAATGCAAATTTCATGTTAAAAACTAGTTTTTTCCCACGAATTCACCCGTAGGGTCGGGTACGTATAAAACTTATATTATAATGACCCTCGCTGTGCCCCGCGGATTCACCCGCGTAGTCACTGTTCTAAAAAACTCAAACTCAAAAAGATTTATTCAAATAGGTCATACTCTGACACTTTTGCACGTCAATGAAGACAGTAATGAGTCTACCGTGCGTTCGGAAAGATACTTCTATAAGAAGAACGTACAAGAAACTTGTAGGGCTTAATTTTTTAACAGATAGATTGACAATATTTGGTTCGATTACATTCGTTTTCTTTGAAGGTGCCGCGAGGCGGCTATGCAGAAGTTTCCAGGCATCTTTGTCCTCTATGTACTGGTTGACTTTATAATAAGGCTTCTTGTTCGGGTCAACAAACACCGGACATAGCACTCGACACACATATTGGCGATTATTGCAGTTTCCGCGGCTGCAATACATTTCCATCAGTGCGATCGGTGCCATCGGCCTAACCACTCACTTATCAATAATATCAATTATTATAATATCATTATCAGTTTCTAACGGTATATCAGATCAGCTTCATAATCAGTGCATTCATAGACTAGTCACAGTGTTTCAGTTAGTAATAAACTTTAATATTTCCGCAACTCCAACTCTTTTCAATCATATTATCTAAGCCCATCTCTATTCTCTATATCATATCTTTTAAGTGTGCCCTTGCACCGCACACTTCTTTAGTAAAGTAGATTTTATATAGGTTTTGAATTTACCCTCTGAGAGCCCAGTTATCTCTTTTGGGATTATATTATAGAAACGTACACTATTTCCTAATATCCTAATCCTTGTTTTAGATAATCTAAATCTAAATTCTCAAGGGAATACATTATCATACGTTATAATGTATTTATAGCGTAGGGTTCCATACACTACTTGAACAAAACGCTACGCCTTCTAACATAATATAGCACCATCTAGATGCTAACTACAGCAAACATGTTAGAATATACAATATTTTTTGAAAAAAATTACGGTTTTGGGATATTGTGTTTACTTGTGATATCAGATCTTGTTTCGTACCAAATTATTTATTATTTATTTATATAATCAAGATTATCTAAAATAATGATAATCTAAAGAATATAATCAAAATAAAACCGCCTCGCAAAAACCTACAAGGAAAAAATAAAATCCAAAATGAGATCATACTGAGATTCGAACTCCCGCCCCCGCCCTTATATCGGAATCCATCGCTCGTACAAACTACGTCACGAAGATGTTACTCGTACCGGTCGTTACAAAAACAACTTACGCATTTTACCCTTTAGTCCCTTACGCAATGTATGGAAATATGCAGTTAAATGGCCATTACTTTAGCGTTTACTTAGAAGTATGATTCGTTTACAGTCACAAGGGACCGTAACCTGAGTATTCGATATCAATTTCATCTTGATACCTCCACGCGTTCTCATGAACAAGTGTCTTAACAGACGCACAGACAGACAGACAGACAGACAGACGGACAGACAGACAGACAGACGAACAGACAGACAGACAACAACGTGATCCTATAAGGGTTCCTTTTTTCCTTTTGAGATACGGAACCCTAAAAGTACTCACAATGTTAATACATATTGAGTACTCTGTGAACAGATTAGACTTAGTTTAGACTCTGGTATATTTTCCAGGATCTAAACTATCTACATGCCGAATTTAAGCTCAATCTGTTGAGAAGTTTTTGCGTGAAAGAGTAACAAACATCCATCCATCCTCACAAATTTTCACATTTATAATAATAGTAGCAAGTAAGATTAATAGGATAGCAGTAGTTCGATTTAATATTATCTACATCATAGAATATAATGATTATAATAATATTATTAACGAGATTAGTGCTTGGATGATAGAGATTAGAGATATTAGCGCTCGCTTTCTGAGTGTTACGGAGACAGATAGTGTTCTGATGAGGTGTGTATGTATTCTCGAGTACAGCAGGGTATCATAATGAGAGTCGCTTCATTTGGATTGGAGACGTTCCTTTCAAGTCCGGTAGATATGGAAGGTGACACCGGCACACACTCGACGTGACGTGTGTAAATGAAGGCTCGTTCAGTCTACTATCGTTCCAGCTGACGCGAGTCCCGCCGAGCCGTGCTCCGTGGACCGTTATAATCGCACACTGACCCGCGACGACTCTTTTGATCTCCATTCTAACTGATGTTCCTTCGGAAGGGACCCTCTTCCCCCCACTTCCCCTCGCGCGTACGTCACGCCTTTGTCAACTAAAAAGTTGAAAACGTACAGTAGAAAAGTATCGCTCGAAATTAAACCGCCGTAAATTCGACACTTGCGAATTTTTTATATTTCGAAATAATTTTACTGCATTTTTCAGATGTGATTTTCAAAGTTCATACCATATAAAATCCTTTTTTTTTTTAAATAGGCTTACCAACTGGACATTACAACATTTGCTTACAATAAACTTAAAATTAGGATATAGGTACACTTCGTCTTGTCGAATGACCTTCTAGAGGTGAGCACAGCATGCCCAGGAATATTACTCTCAGTATGAATCTTATTATATATTACTATTTATATAAAAGAAATGGTTTATTCCCGTTTATTCACCTGAGTGAACAAAAAAGAAATAAGCAGAAGCTAAAATTACTTAATATAAATATTAATCCATTACGATGTGACTTGATTCAAATCGGTAACGAGCGCGTTACGATATTTATTACCTACTTCCACTTCCTGGTATGTCGGTCGATGTCTTTCCTGGTATGTATGCAAACAAGGTTTTGATAACGTAGCCAACGATCCGAGCGTCCGTTCACCGAGGCCTCACAAAGCGCGCTTGGCTCCGAACCCTCCCAGAACTCGGCTATGGCGCCGACAATCTGGCACACGCCGCACTCCACGCACATCGGTTCCAAAATACGAGTATGCATCGCTCAATGAGCTTTAAAAGCGATATGTGTCAACGGCCACTATTTAATTTATACGCAAACATGAAAACGCACTCCCAACACCTATACAGTTTGCAGTGATACTGCGCTAGTGTCATCACCAAGGCACTTACATTTTAATCCTAGGGCTGCCAGCAGGCCAAAGTTGAATACGGACTAGAACTATCATCAGATCACTGCGCTGGAGCATGAGGCGGGAGGATTATAATATTCCTGTAGCGAACACCATTCCGGACTTTAGACACATTTATTTACAGGTTATTATAGAATATATTTTATGTGATATAAAATGTGAAAACTAATACGTAAAATCTACTTTACATAATTTATTTGCTTATTCTGATTTGAAAACAAAATTTTCGTGGTATGCTACATAATTATATCAGGAATTTATGAGAATCGTATGTTAATATTGTTGCATACGTGCACGAGTTATAGGTAATAAGTAGGTAATGCTTCGCTCATAATAAATTATCAGTCCTACGTTGGGTGTCAGTGTAGAGTGTCCAGTGTGCGGGCCCACGTTGGGCACCAGTATAGTGTCCAGCATGTGGCCCCAAGTTGGGCGCCGGTATAGTGTCCTGTGACCGTGTGAAGGTCCACGTCGGATGCCAGTGTATACTGTCCAGTTTGTGGCCCCATTTTGAACGCCAGTGTCGCAACATTGCAACGCAGGGCCGCGATTTTGGAATGAGTTTGAAAAGCGCGGCCCAGCGTTGGTCAATAATATCTTTAATATTATTATGTACCCAATTTTAATTAAAATTGTTTATTCCAAATATTAAAGGTACAATATAACGTTTCAGAAGTTGTCCGGCCTGAATCTGTCCTGCCATACATTATTTAATTTCATTATTCAAAGAATGCCCGCTCTTCTTGTTTCCAATAACAAATTATAGTAGTGGATGTGTAGTATACTTACTCGTAAAGTTTGGTAAAGTCGCTCGACCGAGCTCAGCTGCATGACCTTAATCACTCCAGTGTTTTGGTCAATAACCATAATTTCCGTGAAAATGTAGCAGCATATTCCAATACATTAGCGGCTAACACGGAGGCGTGGCGGGAGGTAATGTTATGTAAATTGTAAGCGTTCGGTCGCCCCTCACCGCCACCACAGCGCCGCCACCACACCGCCGCCGTGCCTGTCCGACGTATGGACGACACTACCGCCCGCCGCTTGCTGGCTACCGATACGATAGCCTGATGCTGCCCACTCACTAGCCCTCGAATAAGTTAATCGCTTACTCGACGGTTTATTGGAAGGGCTTTGAGATTATATTGTTATGGACTACATTAAAACTGCTTAAGACACCACCGCCTACGTAACACACCCTACATCCATTCAGCTAATAAGAGAGATGTTCACAAGTTCATGGGTCATGGATCTTAGGGATTCCAAACACAAGAACTAACCTTCAATTTACTATAGCGTATCACACGGGAGCTTTATTACGTGTTCGTTTCGGAATTCACTTGAGTTTCGCAGTACAAATCCCAAGCGCTGAAAAGACTCCCTCTCAACACACTTCATGTGCTCATGAAAAGTGAGTTGTCGACCAAATGTGACACGCAAAGATTTATCATTAAGGTTTTGGGCGAGATGGTATCGCCAATGATATAATCAAACATAATTGCATGTCGCATTCTGCCGAAACTCATTACATAATATTTACATATAGGTTAAATTCCATTTTCTTTCTGACGCTCCATTCATGTACCGCACGAACAGCATCCTGAAGCGCCAAACAGTCCTCTATAGTTATTATAGAGGTAAACAACTTAAGATCACCTACATACAAAAGGCACTCCGCGTGTCGCGGAGATTGGACACTATACTCATTATAAATATTATTCATGAACTTCAAATATAAGTACTTACAACAAGCGTCAGTATATACGGAACACATAACGGGATATTTGTCTCGATGTTATATTACATGGCGTTCTAGAGACATGTTATTACATAACCTATCGCTGCAAGAAATAATGGTAGGAAAAATATTGTTTTACTGTGTGGGGATAATGAGAAATGTGTCACTTCCTCATATTTGAAATAATTATTTAAACTAAAGCGTTGGGTTTTTGTTTGTTGTTGTTTGAATGAATTGTTTGTTGTTTATTCCTCACCGGACGTACCGTCCTATGCAGTCAGTGCGAGCGAGTTGGTCACAGTTGGTCACAGTTGGTCAGAGTTGGTCACAGTTGGTCATAAACTCAAACTCAAACTCAAACTCAAACAGATTTATTCAAATAGGTCATAATCTGACACTTTTGCACGTCAATAAAGATAAACAGTACTGAGTCTACCGTGCGTTCGCAAAGATACCTCTACAAGAAGAACGCACAAGAAACTTATAGGGCTTAATTTTTTCAACAGATAGTTTTACAATATTTGGTTTGGTTACATTCGTTTTCTTTAAAGGTGCCGCGAGGCGGCTATGCAGAAGTTTCCAGGCATCTTTGTCCTCTATGTACTGGTTGACTTTATAATAAGCCTTCTTTAGTAAAGTAGATTTTATATAGGTTTTGAATTTACCCTCTGAGAGCCCAGTTATCTCTTTTGGGATTTTATTATAGAAACGTACACTATTTCCTAAGAATGTCTTTTTATTTGTTTTAGATAATCTAAAGCTAGGTGCAGCTATTTTGTATTTATTTCTAGTATTAAAATTATGAAGGTCACTATTTAATTTGAATTTATGTAAATTTTTACACACATACATGATGTTCTCATAAATGTATAAGGATGGTAGGGTCAGTATGTTTATTTCTTTAAATAATTCCCTCAGGGATTCGCGTGGACGCATCTCATAGATGGCACGTATCGCACGTTTTTGTAGTATAAAGATAGTTTCTATATCTGCAGCTGACCCCCACAACAGAATCCCATAAGACATCAAGCTATGGAAATATGCAAAGTACACTAATCTCGCCGTGGCTACATCTGTTAGTTACCTAATTTTATAAACCGCGTAAGCTGCAGAGCTTAGTTTCCCTGAGAGCTCGGTGATATGAGTGCTCCATTGCAGTTTAGAGTCTATATTTATGCCAAGGAACAAAGTTGCATTGTCAATATTGAGTCTTTCACCGTCAAGAACTATGATTGGTTCTATACTTCTGACGTTAGGCAACGAAAATTTCAAACATTACAGATTGTTTGCTGTGAACCATCTGGATATACTTGCTAAAGTATTATTAACATGTACTAGTGAAGTATCCTTCCTATCAACTTTAAAAATCAATGACGTATCATCGGCAAATAGAACTATATCTGCTAGACCGTGGACCATGTAAGGCAAATCGTTAATATATGCCAAAAACAGGAAAGGACCCAAAATTGATCCCTGTGGGACTCCCATCTTGACAGGAGAACTAGCAGATGTGATACCATTGACGCTAACCTTCTGCTGCCTACTAGACAAGTATGATTCCACCAGGTTGAGGGCATTCCCATGAATTCCATATAATTCTAACTTGCGCAGTAACGTGCAGTGTTCTACACAGTCGAATGCTTTGGAAAGATCACAAAACACTCCAATGGCATCCTGTGAACTCTCCCAAGCCTCCAAGACAAGAGTCATGAGATGACAGCCCGCATCGGTTGTTGATCTGCATTTGGTGAAACCATACTGGTTTGAATGCAGTATTCTATTTCTATTGAAATGTGACAGCAGTTGGTTTAGCATCAATTTCTCAAAGATTTTACTTAATACTGGCAAAACAGAGATTGGCCTATAGTTTGAGGGATCTGTCTTACTTCCCGATTTAAAGATAGGAGTGATTTTACTTATTTTCATTAGTTCTGGAAACGTGCCTTTATCTATGCATAGGTTAAATAATTCTGCTAAGTAAGGAGCAATTCTGTTTATTATAGAATCTAGCATTTTTACAGATAGACCCCATAGATCTTCAGTAGCTTTAACATTTAAACTCTTGTACGTCTTTTTGATATCATAGTTGTTCACAGTTGGTCACAGTGACTGCAGGAGGATCACTAATCGAACTGACATTATGAAATACTGTGTTTTGTTTGTTACAATTTGGAAAAATGCTTTCGTTTAATATGTCGTGTCCGGCTGTTATCCTCTACACGCCACATTTCTCAAACGATTATCGTTCGCAAACTCGATATTTATTTAAATTTTTGATCTATTCAGAAGAGATTACATGTTTCAAAATGGCGAAGTTATGAAATCTGAGCCACTATTATTAATATAGTGGTAGCATTATTGTTCTTAACTTGCAGTTTGTTAAATAGCTATGTTGCAAAATAAAACAATGATTTGTCTCAAAATTACTATACTGATAGACCCGGTGAGCTCAGTGCGGTAGTGTCGGTGCGATAGGTTGCATGAACATGCGACTCTTGAGATGTGAGAGTCATCAGGAGGTGAGATGTCCGCGCTCCACGCACTACTGCCACTCCGGGTCGTGGTGTTGAGACTCACGTGCGCAGCTCACCTACTACGACACGCACCTATACTTGTGCCACTACTCGAGTATAGTCAACTCGGTGTCGAGAGCAGGACTGCGGCTCTTTGTCTTATCGCTGCAGATCGCAGCTTTTGTTGGAACACAGCTATTAGCTACATAGTTCATCATATGCGGCTGTATTTATAGTCCCAGTTCATTTCTCTCTACTGGTATCTCGGGTATACTAGTACAGTGCATGAGAATGTAATGCAAACTGCAGGTGAGTTACGGCTCGACTCGCACGAGGCTACGAATATTACGTTCTATATCAACCTGAACATTTCACATAGATTTATGCTATTCTATTACATAAACAAGAAACTCGTCTCTTATATATTAATAAAAGTATTATAAAACACGTTCCTAAGGTAAAAAACAGATCCCGAAATTACTCGATATGTTTCTCTCGTGATCTGATTAGGCTTCTGCGCGAAAAACTCAAGGCTCGTAATAAACTTCGTAAATTTAACAATAACCCTTTGGACAAGATAGAGTTTGAGATGGCGAAAAGACGGCCTGAGCATTTGATGATATTGTGCTACCAAAAATACATACGAAGACTAGAACAGAATCTAAAATCCAACCCTAAATTATTTTGGTCGTTTATGAAGAATAAAAGGAAAGGCTGTAGTTCATATCCTGACAAAATGTTTTACGAGGATAAAGTTTCTAACTTTCTAACAATTTATTTGCTCAGAACTTCGAGTCCAACCATATCGGTCACAACCCTGTCGGTACACCTCTTGTGGGGACTATGACCAGTCATCGTGCGCAGACCAGTAACTACCTGACCTTTATCAAATTCAAAGACGATCAAGTTTTCAAGGTGTTAAAAAGACTTGATTTATATAAAGGAGCAGGAGCGGATGGAATTCCGTCAGTTTTTGTGGCTAGGTCCCCGACAGCCTTGGCGAAACCGTTGTGTCTTATCTTCAATAGATCATTATGTACTGGAATTTTTCCCCATGAGTGGAAGGTAGCCTTGGTGGTCAGTAGCCTTCTGATACTTTTCTGGTGGCTTCAGGAGTCCCTCAGGGGTCCGTTGCTGTTTAATGCTTTTATTAATGATATCGGGGATTGCTTTTCTCATTCCCGTTATTATTTGTTTGCTGATGATCTGAAATTTTTCAGAACAGTCGACACTGTGGCGGAAGCTGTCCTCCTGCAAGAGGACCTAAACCGATTGGTGGATTGGTGCGATTCTAACGGCATGGACTTGAATATCTCTAAATGTTATTGTATGCGTTTTTCTCGAAAAAAAAACACACTCGACACAAAGTACGAAGTTAAATCAACATTATTGGAAAAAGTTACTTCTATAAGGGATTTAGGGGTACAGTTGGACTCTAAATTGCAATTTAATATTCACATTGACAAGATTTGTTCCAGGGGTTTTAGGGATCTAGGCTTCATTCTTCGAAACTCCAGGGACTTCAAGTCGCCTGGTACAAAAGTCTTGTTGTATTACTCACTTGTTCGCAGAAGCTTGGAGTACTGCAGTGTTGTTTGGTGCCCTTTTTATAATGTTTACATGAAAAGACTTGAAAGTGTCCAAAAGAGGTTCATGTGGCACTTAACCTACTCTGTTAATCTAGGTAAAGTTTTATTATCTTATGACGATAGATTAAAATATTTCAAAATGACTTCATTAGCGGATCGAAGACGTATGCACGACTTGTTATTTCTGCACAAGCTTGCAAATGGTATCCTCGATACTCCAGAGCTCCTCTCCTCGTTGAATATTTCAATGCCGTCGCGTTTACCTCGCATGTCTCGCTTCCAATAACACGCACTTCAAAGTCTAATCTCGGTCAATATTCACCTCTTAATCGCCTAATTAAAGAATACAATACTACTGCAAAGTTGGACGATATTGATCTCTTTGCTGATAACATTTGCAAGTTTAAAAAAACAGTCAACACACATTATTGTAATAAGCCATAACTTTTTTTTTTTTTCTGTTCCAAATATTCCATAGCTAAAATTATATTCCATTCTTTTCCATTTTTTAAAAAAATACTTTAAATTAATACTTATATAATTTTTCAATGTATTATTATTTAACAATTTTTCACGATTATAAAAGAACCACAATTCGATTTAATGTACCTACCAATTTTATGAAAATTTTAATTAATTATTATGTTTTACTTTATTAAAACTCGCCCAATATAATTGAATGTTGTCTGCACCTATTATTACAATAGCATTGACCATGTACAATTCTTTATGTAATTTATTCAAATGAAACAATGTATATTGTGTTGGTGTACAATAAATAAATAAATAAATAAATAAGGTTCTCACGAATGATTTATTAAAATGTATCTATACCAGTGACACGAACGTTGTTCAATGATCCACACAATGATCTCAGTGTGGGTGCCGTCAGTCGGTAGTGTGTGGAGAGGTGTGCGTTAGATGACATTAGGAGGTAAATGATCGCAGCGGCGGACCAGAGACTGGCATTGAGGCTAGCTAATGGCCAGTGAAGCCCTCACCGAGCGCTGATTGCCCGCGCCGCTGTACTCCGACCTATTCGCCTCGCAGCCTCGTCTCGTGCACGCTCTCCAAAGATATACGAGTACATGTAGGCACGTATAGAAACAACTTATACATCTGTATGAATATCTCTGCTTCCGGCTTCTATAGTATAGATTTCAAGTACACTAATTATAATAACAACAATACAACAGAGTCGCGTTGGTATTGCCTTCAAATCTACTACAATTTGTTTTTACAATATTTATAACTACCTTCACCTTTTTCCCCTTCGGGAAAAAAGGCGTGAATGTATGTTTTATAGCTAGCTGTGCACCGCGGTTTCACCCGCGTAAGCTTCGTTCCCCTCGAAACATCCGGATAAAATGTACTTTTTATAATGTTATTCCAGGGTCTAAACCGGTCTAAAACGTAGTTTTGGCGTAAAAGTAGTATTGGTGTGAAAGAGTAACAAACATCCATCCATCCGTCCATCCTCACAAACTATCGCATTTATAATATTATTATTATTATAAGGAGGATTTAAAATTGATCTATGACGCTTCAAGAAATATTATTGAGGTCTGAGTACAGACTCGATACAGACTCTAGACAACTACACCACTCGGGATGCAGATCCTTGTTACTATCGACAGAGCCGACATATCGAGACGCAGCCGGTCGCTGCGACATAATAAAGGTAATGAAGGTAGTCGGAGGTCGAGGCGAGGCGACCTAATGCAGTGAGCTCGACGACAACCTCAGGGGATGTTCAAAGGACGATGTTATTCATTAATTATTTTATCTCTGTCAAGTTTAAATTTAATCAAGCGTAAGTTTACAGTATGTTTCGCCACCTGGGAACGTTTAACTCATTAAACTTAGTAGGTTCATATAGCGGATGGAGGATAGTTACAGTGTTGTGGCACCCCGCGGACTCTGCTCGAGGCCGCGTGCTCGCCGGCTCGGCTAGCCGGATGTACACAGGAGGATAGTTAGTGTTGTGGCACCCCGCGGACTGCTCGAGGCCGCGTGCTCGCCGGCTCGGCTAGCCGGATGTACACAGGAGGATAGTTAGTGTTGTGGCACCCCGCGGACTGCTCGAGGCCGCGTGCTCGCCGGCTCGGCTAGCCGGATGTACACAGGAGGATAGTTAGTGTTGTGGCACCCCGCGGACTGCTCGAGGCCGCGTGCTCGCCGGCTCGGCTAGCCGGATGTACACAGGAGGATAGTTAGTGTTGTGGCACCCCGCGGACTGCTCGAGGCCGCGTGCTCGCCGGCTCGGCTAGCCGGATGTACACAGGAGGATAGTTAGTGTTGTGGCACCCCGCGGACTGCTCGAGGCCGCGTGCTCGCCGGCTCGGCTAGCCGGATGTACACAGGAGGATAGTTAGTGTTGTGGCACCCCGCGGACTGCTCGAGGCCGCGTGCTCGCCGGCTCGGCTAGCCGGATGTACACAGGAGGATAGTTAGTGTTGTGGCACCCCGCGGACTGCTCGAGGCCGCGTGCTCGCCGGCTCGGCTAGCCGGATGTACACAGGAGGATAGTTAGTGTTGTGGCACCCCGCGGACTGCTCGAGGCCGCGTGCTCGCCGGCTCGGCTAGCCGGATGTACACAGGAGGATAGTTAGTGTTGTGGCACCCCGCGGACTGCTCGAGGCCGCGTGCTCGCCGGCTCGGCTAGCCGGATGTACACAGGAGGATAGTTAGTGTTGTGGCACCCCGCGGACTGCTCGAGGCCGCGTGCTCGCCGGCTCGGCTAGCCGGATGTACACAGGAGGATAGTTAGTGTTGTGGCACCCCGCGGACTGCTCGAGGCCGCGTGCTCGCCGGCTCGGCTAGCCGGATGTACACAGGAGGATAGTTAGTGTTGTGGCACCCCGCGGACTGCTCGAGGCCGCGTGCTCGCCGGCTCGGCTAGCCGGATGTACACAGGAGGATAGTTAGTGTTGTGGCACCCCGCGGACTGCTCGAGGCCGCGTGCTCGCCGGCTCGGCTAGCCGGATGTACACAGGAGGATAGTTAGTGTTGTGGCACCCCGCGGACTGCTCGAGGCCGCGTGCTCGCCGGCTCGGCTAGCCGGATGTACACAGGAGGATAGTTAGTGTTGTGGCACCCCGCGGACTGCTCGAGGCCGCGTGCTCGCCGGCTCGGCTAGCCGGATGTACACAGGAGGATAGTTAGTGTTGTGGCACCCCGCGGACTGCTCGAGGCCGCGTGCTCGCCGGCTCGGCTAGCCGGATGTACACAGGAGGATAGTTAGTGTTGTGGCACCCCGCGGACTGCTCGAGGCCGCGTGCTCGCCGGCTCGGCTAGCCGGATGTACACATATTATACAGGTGCCGTTTATTATTACTACGCCCGTTTACTTTATAACTAGGTATATTTATTTCTGGATATAATATTTATAACATATTATTTGTCGACGCGAACAACTTTCCATAAGTTCCCGCGACGGCTTATCATCTGATTATGTATCGATTACTAATTAATTGTTATAAAATTATTAATTACACTTTACGAAGTCAATTCAATGTTTACCTTACAATGAGATGTTGTTGACTGATCATTATTAAATCACCAAATGATTTACTGTTTCAAATGTTTAATTCAATTTAAATTCAAATTAATAATCAAATTATAAATATTTGTGTTTTCTATAAAGTCAAGGTTTCAAGGAGGTTTTACAATCAGTAATTACTTTTATAACGAGATATTTGTTTAAATAGCGAGAATTATTATTTTTGGCGAAAGGTATATCATCATTTTATTATTTAAACAAAATTAGGTAGTATTAGAAAAAATGATACTTACAAAAATGTGGTCTTTAACTTTTTCAGTCAAATTAATGAATTAATGAATTATTATTATAAAACAATGTTTTAGTAACAAACCACGCAGCCTCATACACACGACTATGAACAACTTGTGCTCCTCATATTATATTTGAAGCGTCCTCGTTATAATATGAAGACCGGCCGCAGCATACATACCTACATATATTATAATACGAGTATAACACTCCGCGATACAACCGTTGCCGTAAACTGTAAAGGAAGAGGAAGTTGTTTGAAGATAAATAGTTAAAACTCTATCCAAACTTTTAACACCGTATTATTATGTGATGTTAGATCTACTCATTCGATTCGATTTGTGTCGACGCTTTCCGTGAGTTCCATTATCGACTGTACTCGGCACAAGTACGGATTACATGAATATATTATATTATGTTGAGTAACCTGTAACAATTCTACCGTGAACAAGTGTGCTATGTATAGTGTGACCCGCGGAGTGACCCGCGGAGACCGTGAGGAGAGGACACAGGCGTGAGGGAAGAGAAACAAGGCAGGTGGAGCCGAAGCCACCCAATTAAAATATTAAAACCAGTCAATCGGTAGTTGAGCATGATTCGTATATCCGAACACCACGACGCCGCATGTACTCCACTCGGAGGAAGATACGCCGCATGTAATATTGTGTAAATAAAAGTAGGTCGTTTATCATTATTATAATCTATGGTTTAAGACAATCTTATTATATTAGTATATAAAAAGAATATTAAATGGCTGCAAAATAATTTAACAAATAGGAAAATCAATTGAATTCAAGCTCTCAAACTCAAAGAACAACATACATAAAGAAAATTTATATTTAAACGTTAATAAATAATATCAATAACTAGTGATGAATCTACGGTGCGTTCGGATCTATACCTCTACAAGAAGAACGAACAAGAAACTTGTAGGGTTATTTTTCAACCGCGAGTTTTACAATATTTGGTTTGGTTACATAATTAAGGTGCCGGGTGGTGCCTATGCAGAAGTTTCGAGGCATCTTTCCACTTTATGTATTGGTTAACTTTTTAAATTATCCTTTGTTAATAAAGACTATTTTGTACTGGTTTTGAATATACCCTCTGAGAGCCCAGTTATCTCTTTTGGGATTTTATTATAGAAACGTACACAGTTCAGTATGTATGAAAGATGTTTCTAACTAAGACTAGAAATCTTATAGCATCCGTACACATCATGGGCAGCATCTTTGTACCTATTCAGGCCGTATCAATTGAACTCCCAAACAGTGTATGTGACGAGAACGTCGTCCCATGTCGACACGGGCCGGCCCGAGCGCGCGCCCTCCACGCCGCGCCGGCGCAGGGCACCCAGGTCAATTGATTTCGAGGTGAAGTGAAGCGACTTTTTTTCCACTTTGTTTACCCAGCTGAATTCACCTAGGTGAAAAAGTGGAATAAACCCAAACAACCACACCTTTTCCCTATGGGGTTAAGTATTCGCACGACAATTAGGTCGAGTACAGAGATCTGCCTATACTCTACTATATCTCTCTATATCATATCTATTGTTGTGTTTTTCTTTGTATTGTCTCTCTTGTAAATATTGAGATATCTACATTATTGCAATTATAAATAACACAGATTTCAATTAATACGCGACCATGTCGATCATGAACAATTACATCGATGGTTGTAACGAACCCTGGACCAGCCCCGGCTCTGAACACTGGACGGAGACGAGGCCGCTTCACGTAGGATGTAGAGCCCGCTACACGTAGGGCGTAGAGGCCGCTACACGTAGGGCGTAGAGGCCGCTACACGTAGGGCGTAGAGGCCACTACGCGACGTAGCACTTGGTTACGTCGTAGTTTACGTATGCACTTTCAATCGAATAAATAAATGATATCAATATAAAATATTTCATCACTTGGGTATATTCGTCTTACCTACATATTATGTTCTTTATGATTATTTATGATATGTGGCCGTAATGTGTGTTATTTCCGCCGTGGAGTTACCGGCTTTAAAATAGTGCTCCAGCTAAGAGTTAACAGATCCAGAGGACGGTCTGCAGCGTCCTCCTCAAAAACCATCGAACTGCGCTCGACAACCCGCCTGCCAAGCGTGTCGAGTATTGGCCCCTTTATAGGGGAGGCCTGTGATCAGTAGTGGTTTACCAATGGATGAGATAATGACGTATGTTATTATAATATTCGTATACTCATCGAGATCCAAGAACTCGACCGTTAATGGTTATCTACGAAACCTTTGAACGCGCTCACATCATCTTTAATGAATGAATGTATGTATTAATTTTAATTGTTTATATTTATGTTTATTAATTGGAGTAATTGACCAGATAGCCGTCTAATAAATTATTTAAATAAATAAAAAATAAAAATAAATCTTCCGGGAAAATAAAATAAAACAAGGGTAGGAAAGTGTTAATGTGTAGAGATACGGGTAGCACGTCTGTTTCTTGTGCAGGATAAAATAGGTACGGTTTTATATTCCAAAAATAGTTGTTGTTGTTGTTGTTGTTAGCCTACTGTGTCCCACTGCTGGGCAAAGGCCTCCGCCAAGTCTTTCCAATCTTCTCGGTTCAGTGCCGCCTCTTGCCAGTCCGCTTGGTATGAGTCCAAATCGTCACGCCATCTCTTTCTGGGTTGACCAAAAATAGTATATCCAAAATAGTATAATAATATAATTGTTTCTCACAAAGTGAGCCATCATTTAAGGATAATCAACAGGTTAACCGTTTCATTCTGTCGTTATAGACTCGGCGGATATATCCGAAGCGGCAGTCGGGAGTCCCGGAGTCTCTCCCGACTGCATCAGCCCGCTACCGGCGCCGACCTCTCTTACGCTACTGACGACGCACTCGATACTGCTAAATACTGCAACACCGGAGGCGCATTGCTATTATTACCTGACGATGCAATACATACTCTGGACGATCGTGTTACAGATACACTTACACTGACAGCGGTGCACAGAATCGGAAAACAATAACATGAAGTTCGGCGACCGATATTTACGAAACAATTTGCTCAATGGAATTAACTCGTACGCCGTCGAGCCTACGACCTGCGCTTGTGTGCGTGCGCTAGGGTCGCCGGCCGCTGTGCACTCATGAATAATGGATTTGGAAAAAAATGTAGTTAAAACTTTTGAATGATTGCCTCTTTTTGCTCCACGCGGAAGTGTAACGCTTCATAATTTATCGGCGATTCATTCGCGAGAATAACGTTTCATAACGTCTGCTATTCTATAGGGTCCGTACAATCGACGCCCTCATCTCGTCATCGAATATTAGTTTAATACTAGATGTTTATTATGTTTCAATAAGTTTATTTTTAATAATACATCCGTGGTATTAACTGGAAGAGTTATAAATCCTTCACGACTATCATCCTGATTTCGATGCTCGAAAGAAAGAAAATAACTTTCCTTGTTCTATAGCGAACATTATTATAATAGAATGTTAAATGTTACGGGTTCGCTGCGGCAAAACTCTTTATCTGTAGATATTTCATTTTGCGACACGCGACAAGGCTGCAGGGATTAGGGAGCTTAATACTTGTCACATGTGTCTTAGCTGATCTTCCCGACTCCCCGAGTGTCCGACTCCCCGAGTGCCCGACTCCCCGACTCCCCGATTCCCCGAGTGCCCGACTCCCCGAGTGCCCGACTCCCCGAGTGCCCGACTCCCCGAGTGCCCGACTCCCCGAGTGCCCGACTCCCCGAGTGCCCGACTCCCCGAGTGCCCGACTCCCCGAGTGCCCGACTCCCCGAGTGCCCGACTCCCCGAGTGCCCGACTCCCCGAGTGCCCGACTCCCCGAGTGCCCGACTCCCCGAGTGCCCGACTCCCCGAGTGCCCGACTCCCCGACTCCCCGACTCCCCGACTCCCCGACTCCCCGAGTGCCCGACTCCCCGAGTGCCCGACTCCCTGGAGCCTGCCGCCGTGGAATATGCGAGTAGCTGCCGATATTATTATGATAATATTAAATTTAAGGAAATACAGAAACTTTTACATAACGATTTTTAAACATTCAGATTATATCAGTTACTGCGTTATTATAACTCTGTAGCCTGACCTCTCACCACACTACACTGTTAAAAACATGTACATAAAATATTGACATTATAATATGATATTTAATTTTGAATAATATCCAAGCAAAATGTTCTTATAATTTTTATTGCGATTATGAATTTTTTTATTATTATATATTATATAGAGCTGACCGTACCGTATGTGACTTTATTATATTACGTATATTGACCTACATGCTAGATAAAATACTTTAACATAATATTATATAGACTGAGTTAAGTCGCACAGCCGATATAAGGTAGATTGTACAGGATCGAAAAAATCTATTGTAACAACCTAAAAACCTATGATCTGTGACAATAAAGTATTTGTATTAGTATTTGTAACCTCAGAACTTATCTATAGTCACTTTATTAACAAGTTTGTCCACGTGTATTCTATGATAGCAAACAAATTTGTTACTTTATTAACAAGTTTGTCCACGTGTATTCTATGATAGCAAACAAATTTGTTACTTTATTAACAAGTTTGTCCACGTGTATCCTATGATAGCAAACAAATCAACGAGATTTATTTAACTAAATTTATAGGGGTTTATAATGGACTCTAATCTTTCATAGAACACACATGATGAGCATGTATTGGTATGTAAAAAATTAATAATAATAATATGGGACAACTTCCATACACGGTCATCTGGTCCCAAACTAGAAGCCTGTAACTATGGTCATCAGATGACTGATATACATACTTACAGACACAGATCAAACAGATATGATCATGCCCACAAATGTTTGACCTGGCCGGGGATCGAACCCGGGGCCTGTTACTGCTTTCTGTGCCGTACTGCCAACGAGGCTGTCAATTAAGGCAATTTTCGTATGCCTTGTGTACCGTTGTGTATATTGCGTAAGGTAGCAAACGATGCTGAACTGTTAAGTGCTATCACGCCTTTGTTGGCCCCGCATTGAGGTACGGAGTACTATCTATTCTGGGCAAATTCTACTAAAAAGAAATTCGAGCCATCTGTGGTTTAATGCAAATGGACTCGTAAGCCATACTTTCAAAAACTATAATTACTGATTCTTCCGTCCGTATAAATATATTTTGGAATCGGCTTTTCTTCTGAAGAATGACTTCGATACATATTTATAACTTACAAAACATTAACAGGATACAGGACCTCTTAGCAGTTTCACACAATCCTATGGAAAATTTATGAAATCGATGTTTTGTATTCCCGTGTTTCCTCCGAGAATAATTGATTTTATCCATAAATTTATATCTTGAAATTTAGAAGATAAATTAAGCTAAGTCCTTGTTATTTTATTTTTGTTCCTTAACTCTTCATTTATTTCTAGTGAACGTCTAATTACGCGAGTAAAACTGGGACAGTTTTTCCTGTTTTTAAAGGTGTCATACTTCATTTAAAAATAAGTTTGTAGAAAAATGAAAATGACAGGGACATGCTCACTAAAGACCTAGATTAAAAAAAAGGCATTGCTCTGACGCAGTTCTAGGAAGTATCTAGGAAGGAAACACGGGAATACGTTTGTATGGAAAAATCACCCCTCATGTAACCTCTTAAGAGCGTATCGCAGTCACAAGAAAAATTTGACACAATCCATAGAGAAGCAAACCGTATCCCTGTCATTATTTTCTCTTATAAACCTCAGAGTAAGGATACCAAAGAGAACCAGTCGTGCAAAAATCTGTTCCAAACCGCGAGTCTGGTAATAAATCAGTAAATTACCAGACTATGTGGTTAGTTGCATGGCAACCGTAGGCCGTGCGCGTGATGCCAGTGTTAGGTAAAAAGCTAACCGAATAACAACAGATACGTGCGTGAAAGCGATAGCTTTTCATAATTTAGGCATGTAGGGTAACCGGTAGTATTGTTAGCACCCCCCCAATCATTGGCACTTTCAACTTTGAATCGTAATATTATAACACAACACGACTGCAGCCATTTCTAATAGTTTTTCCTAAATAGTATTTTAAATTTAGCGTCTGCCAAAACCAAATTGTAAGTGACATTGACAGTTAAATTGGCGGGATTTATTTTTTTCATAAATTTGCGCGCCATTGCTGCTGATGATTTGAAAAAAGTTTGAGAAGTAGAAAAGAAAACTGCGTTAAAATAATTAAATTTATGCAAGTTTTGTTTAATGTTTGTAATTTTTACGTAAGAGAAGGTGCATAATTTGGGACATTTGTGTAAGATTTGCAATTCAATGATTACTTTGCCAGTTTTTGATATGCCAATAATTGCACTATGAACTCTATGACGGTGTAGTCATTGGCACCTATGCCAATCATTGTACTTATTAAATGTTTTTTAAAATGCGACTTATTTGGTGTTGAAATTCATTTACATAGTAATGGAATTTATATCGCATGGATTTAACATATATTATCGATCAAATCCAATCATTGGCAGTGCCAATGATTATACCATGGCATGTGCCAATGATTGTACCTTGGCATAATGTTGGCCATTTTTTTGTATTTCTTTCGTTGGAATAGGATTTATTGATATCTAATGTAAAGTATTTCAGGGTAAAAAAACCGCAAATGCATACGTAAATAATAAATAAATAAATTATTAATTGTCAGGGTGGCATGCCTACCTATTTATGATTAATGTAGGGTTCAATACAGAGCTGAAATAATAAGTTATGAGTAAATTTAGCTCAGTATCGAAGAACCCATACTTTATATTTAATCGCCGTACCTTTGTTTGCGTACATATCAAAATTAGATTTTTGCTTAGCTCCAAGGCAGACACGGCAGCAATTGCAGACAACCTAGGTATTAGATATTAATTGACACTTCATACCCTTTACCATACCCCATACCCATACCTACCCCTTTTTTCTTTGAGGTATGGAACCTTATATGTAATAAAATGAAACGGGGCCAGGATCTAATGTGATTTTTAAAAGGGTCGACACGGTCGAAGCTAAGCGAAGCCTTACGGTCAAATTTTAATTATACCGTTCGAAAACTGTTGACCCCATACAATGAAATAGGTCGTGGTCAGTTTATCTACTGCAAGCTTACCGTAAAAAAAGCTTTTGTTTTGGATACGGATTAGTAAATAATTACGTCTGGGTAGTGTTTCCCATTACACTTCTACCTCTAGCCATTATTCACCTATCTACCTAGTTAAAAAATTATTTTTTGACTAGATGATTGTATTTAATATCTGCAATGAAGTGTTTATTTTTAGTTTCTCAGTGTTTTTCTAGTCAATGCCTTTCATTTAATACCCGTATTTTGGGGGCGTAAGTAATCCGCTATTTTGTGGCGGCCGCCATCTTGAATATGTAATGATACCAAATATATTCAATTATATTCTAATTAGAACTAAATATGTGTACTTAATATCAGATAAATAAGTCAACAGTAAAAAGAGGTAAAATTGAATTATTAAGAAACAAACAAAAAAGCCACAACAAACAGATCAAGTTTATTAAAACCGTTTAAAATGTTGATTATGATGTTTTAGTTACTATTGAAATCGGTCACGTAAGTTGTTTTTTCGAAATTCCCGGTAGTTTCGGAGAACGCCCTAAATACCCATTTAAAAAAATCATCCTGAATACCATAATCATTGACAAATTCTTAAATCTGCAGACATAAATCCAATCAGAGACGAGGAAATAATCAGAATAAAGCAAAAAAAAAATTTTTTTTAGTGCCAATGATTGTACTTTTTTGAGTGCCAATGATTGTACTTGAGTGCCAATGATTGTACTTTTTGACCACTGCTGCTAAAAATGTCGATTTTGAATACATATTAATAATATTCGAACTGGAATTATTTATTTAATTTATCACCAATAATCAACAAATCAAATGACATGAGTGTATTTAACACTATTAACGCATTATTGAAAATATTCCATATTGAATGACATCTGTCACGATTAGGTGCCAATGATTGTATAGGTTACCCTATTTACAATAATTTTAGGAATTTATGTATCCACATTGCGTGTTTCTAATTTATTTTAATTTATTAAACACAATAAAATGAACAACAGCGCTTTATTCGAATGAAAATCTATGAAGTCAATTATATTGTAAATATTTTTGCATAATATTATCCGAACCTAAATATATTTTTTTTTACATAAATTAAGGTTTGGCATTAATTACCTAGTGGATTGAAAACATTTTAAACATTGAATTCAATATTTGTTTATTTTATCTCAATAACGCACTGTGCATTATCTTATAGGTATATATAAAAATCTTGTGTCACGATGTCTGTCCCGAATAAACTCCAAAACTACTGAACCGATTTCAATCAAATTTCACATATACCCGTATTTTGGTCTAACTTACTGGATAGGATAGTTATCATCTCAATTATTCGCTTATGTCGTGAATGTAAACGAATAAAATGTATCAATTAATTGTTTCATAAGCAAGTGTTTATTTACTGTTTAGTTTTATGAAGTTCTCATAGATGGCGGTGTACGTTGACTCATCGATAAAATTCTTCAATATTGTTTGACATCTAGGTTGCAAATACACCCAATAGATGGCGCTGTGTTCTGTTTCTTAGAATATAAATTCTATTACTTTATTTCACGTAATATTTATTAATGCTCACCATATAACCGTATTATTTTAATGGTTTGTGACTGATATTTTTTTATAATTATACTGCGTATTATGTTACAATATTATTACCACAAAAAAAAATTTACTATTTTTGTTAGAGAATTATTAAAGTCTTGGCGCCAAATTTTAATCAAAGTTTCAAGATCTGGCCCTCAAATTCTATCGAGTCGCCATCTCTGGTTTGAATGAACAAAGCTTTGGTATCTCATTCGTTCTCTCTGAGCGTAAACAAAGCTCCCTCTCGAACCATCGAGACCCACTATTTCGAACAATCGATCAATCGATTCTTCTCGAAGCATGCGAACTAGAACGTTCGGGAAATTCAAGGTTCAGGTATAAATACTGGCGCCGAGTGTCACCGCAGTTCAGTTCCTTTTTAAACGAGTGAATTAATACTATCTCCCGGAAAGTGATAGTCTCAGTGAAATCTCCACGCATTTTGTACAACAATATGAATTTTTCAATTGAGTACTCCAGTTTTATTTTAAATTTAGGTAATTCGATTTTACCGGAAGGGTTTTATTTCCTCAGTTGCGATTAGAGAAATAAAATATGGCGGTACGATGTTCGCCGGGTCAGCTAGTAATAATATACTTTTTGTTTATAATTGCTTTACATTGCATAGTCCTCGTTAGTTTTACATTTATGATAACATTTTAATATTTTTGTGACTTTAGACTATTTATTAAGAGTATATAAGTAATCATATCACGTAACAATTCAGAATAATATCGTCAAAGACCCTTTCTACGTGCTAGAATCAGGCCCACGAACCTGTACCTTCTCACTATTAAACCGAGATTCTATCATGTAACTTAATTATCCTTACAAACATAAATACATTTTAATTTTAAATTTTTTTGACCCTTTTAAATTTTAATTCTTGTAATATATATTTATAAAAGTTAAAAAGTATAAGTGTGATTAATTTATTTAAAAAATTTAAATCACTAAATATTTTAGTGCATATAAGTCTACTCCAATGCTCCTATGTTCGCCCGCGTCGCTTAGTGTCAATAAATTAAACATTGAACTTCATAGGGTGAAAAATCGGTCAATCCAAATTAGGCTTTAAAACAATCAGGTAAATAGAGTTTAAATTCAAATAATAGAAATTCAGTGAATGTCAGTAGATGTCATAGCGCGTAATTGTCAGTGATGGACACTATTTTGTGAAGCTTGTTCAGGGATTGTACGTCTGTAGTAAGAAGCACACGTCATTGTTATAAACTCTTGGTTTTTTTTTTTCAAAGTAAACTTCTAAAGATCCTAGTTTATATATACAGACACTTACAAACTCATGACCTGGATGATTATTCATTCGATTATGATCAGTATGGAATATTAAGTCATTGTTCATTACTTATTATGAATTATACAACCTTATAGAGCCTTCGGCAAGGACCGAGTGTGCCGTCCGGGTGAGATGCTGTAATGTAGCGGGTTGTAACGGTGCGGGGCCGATGTAAGGCCGGTGCTGGGCCGGTGCGGGGCCGGTGTAAGGCCGGTGCTGGGCCGGTGCGGGGCCGGTGTGGGTGGATGGATACGCCGCTCCATCCTGCCGCTATAGTATTCATATAATTTACAGCGCTCGATCCCTCACAGATGAATAAAAAATCGTAACGAGCGCTAGAGAAATAAAAGCTCGGTTGAATCGCGAGCCGGCGCGTAATATCGCACGATTCCTGCGCGATAATGCGGATGAGGTTTACGAGTGGTCGTAAACAGAGAGCAGATATTGACCCGCGGAGTCGTCCGTGTCCGTGGCGAGCCCGCGGCGAGTGAGACCGGGTGCTCGCGCTAGCGAGGCGCCGCCCGAGGCTGTCGCTACGGTTTATTGGCCTTTTCCCCAGGGGATGAGGCCCAACGGTTCCACTGCCGACGAGATAGACGACTTCATCATGACCACGAAGAAGCGAATATTCACTGATGTCTCTGTGATCGGGTGAAAACCGGTAGCAATCAACGTATTGTTAGAGGCACAGTCAATATCGATCTCAAACTTCCGGACTATGCCCAAATCCAAAACTCCGAGAGCTTTCAGTTATACTACTTAGATTATAGCGTTTCTACAGAACATACTTCACTATTATAGATCGTAGATAAGTGATCTTTAATTTTTTTATCAGTTTCATTTACGTTGACAGGCGCAGGAGTGACGCAGGAGTGACAGAGATACTTGGTAACGTTACAGTATTCGCAGTTTTGAACTTGATTCTTAGAGACAGTTGGCTCGCTCTTACTCCCAGCAGTTGACGGCACCGCACTTTAGATACAATTGTGATGTCGACTTGCTCACGTAGATACACAGAAAGAACACAGATAGAAAACGGAGTAAAAAAGACCGGAAAGACGAATTCAGTGTTCTATCAATTGTGATTGTCACTTATATTGATACTTTTTTATATTGGCGTAGCTGTATCACCCGTTGAGAAAAAATAATTAAAGTTTGTCGGGGTGGGAACATTTACCCCCCCGTTCAAAATATGAAAGTTTTAACAGTGAGCTTCTTCACCCTTACCGCTCGTCAAAGGGCAGAGTCGAACAGTTCTTCGAATGGTGTACTGGTTCTACCACGGGTAGATAAGATTCTCGACAGAGCGAGTTGTACCCGGCACGGGCCGGGGTGGGCACGGAGTCGAACGTCGCTTTGGCTAGCTCGTCATTGCGCTCTGTGGCTTACAGCTCGGTGCTCGTTGTACCTACTTATGTTATTGCCAATGGCTATCAAATACAAATAGATTTCGGCACGCCAACTCTACGATATACCCCCTAATGCAGCTGCTGAAATAATATTAACCGAAGCTGAAAGAATAACTCTAGCTCCGCGCCGTGTCCGCACCGGCCCCGCGCCGTCCCCGCGCCGTGTCCGCGCCGTGTCCGCACCGGCCCCGCGCCGTGCCCGCGCCGTGTCCGCACCGGCCCCGCGCCGTGCCCGCGCCGTGTCTGCGCCGTACCCGCGCCGTGCCCGCGCCGTCCCCGCGCCGTGTCCGCGCCGTGTCCGCACCGGCCCCGCGCCGTGCCCGCGCCGTGCCCGCGCCGTGCCCGCGCCGTGTCCGCACCGGCCCCGCGCCGTGCCCGCGCCTTTCCGCACCGGTCCCGCGCCGTGCCCGTGCCGTGTCCGCACCGGCCCCGCGCCGTGCTGCGCCGTGCCCACGCCGTGCCCGCGCCGTGTCCGCGCCGTACCCGCGCCGTGCCCGCACCGGTCCCGCGCCGTGCCCGCGCCGTGTCCGCACCGGCCCCGCGCCGTGCCCGCGCCGTGTACTATACTAACGTACTATACTAACTATATATGTATACTAACGAATTAATAATTTAACAACAATAAAACATACGAGTAGTATAATAAATAATAAAATATAATAAAATAAAATATATAGTATTTCGGCTTAGTCACAATAATTGAAACAGTAATTATTTGCAACTATTGTGAAGCTATTGGTGATAGAATCAAGTAATGTTTGTTGTACATATCAATAGTTAATTAAATTACATTATTTTTGAATGAGTTAAAAGAAGTGCCAAATACATCAACATCTTGACATATTTTGTTCTATGTAGTGTACGATTAGGTATACTTTTCGGAACCCTGCATGAGCCAATTCTACTCGCACTTTACCAAGAAGTAGACTCGTTCTATTGGAAGCAACGATTAACGTATGTCTACCTATAAATGTATATATCGTGCGGTTGCAGTGTTGTCGTGCGGCGAGGCCGGCGGCGCGCCGCGAGTGAAGCGGTACGTTGGCCTCTACACGGGACCCTACTTCGACCCCTCCGCCCCCAACAACATCACCACGCAGCTCGGCACGCACGCCTACCTCCCCTGCAAGGTGAGTAAACCCCGGCGGCACCGGGGCCGCGGGTGCCGCGGGGGCCGCGGGAACCGTAACCAGGCGCGCGTGTTGCAGGTGCGGCAGCTGAGCAACAAGTCCGTGTCGTGGATCCGGCGGCGCGACGCGCACATTCTCACCGTGGACCGCTTCACGTTCATAGCGGACGAGCGCTTCCAGGCGTTCCTCGTGGAAGCAACCGACACCTGGACGCTTCAGGTGAAGTACGTGCAGGCGCGCGACGCGGGCCTCTACGAGTGCCAGGTCGGCACCGAGCCCAAGATGAGCCACTTCGTGCAGCTCAACGTCGTCGGTTAGTGTCTCTCGCCGCATCTCGCCGCGTCTCACCGCGACCCTGTCCTCTAATCCGCCATAATATACCCCGTCCGTTACAGTGCCGAAGATCGAGATAGTGGGCGAGTCGGACCTGTACGTGAAGGCGGGCAGCACGGTGAGCCTCAAGTGCGTGATCACGCAGGCCCTCGAGGAGCCCGCCTACATCTTCTGGTACCACAACGACGAGCGAGTCCTCAACTACGACCGCAGCCTCGTCGAGATACGTATGGAGCGCGTCGCCCCCGACACCACGGTGAGTGGAGAGGCGCCCCCCATCTCCCCGCCCCCGCGCGTCCTGCCCGGTACACTGTAGCGAGACGTTACATTGCAGGTCGGCAACCTCATCATCTACAGCCCGCGGCGCGAGGACTCCGGCAACTACTCGTGCGCGCCCTCCAACCTCGACTCCGCCTCCGTCGTGCTGCACGTGCTCAGCGGTCGGTCGCACGCTTTAACATTAATATAAAGATCCGATCCAGCGTCGGTCCCAACGCGTTCCATACAAAACTAATATCTCCGGGTGTCGGTCCGTTCGCAGGCGAGCAGCCGGCGGCCATGCAGCACGGCAACGCGGCGGCGCGCCTGCACGCCGGCGCGGCGCCGCTGCTGCTGCCGCTGCTGGCGGCGCCGCGCCGCCTGCTGCTGCTCGCGGCCACGTGTGTGCTGCTCGCGCCGTCAGTATACACACATACACACACACACATGCCGCGCCGCAGCCTCCTGCGGGCGCTACTGACGCGCGCTCGGTTGCAGGTTGCTGTGCCACGACGGGGAGGAACCGTCCGCCGCCGCCCTCCACTAGCGCAGCACGTGGGCGGCGCGGCGCGGCGCCGGCGTGGCCCCCACCCCCGCGAGGCCCCGGGCCCCCGCGTGGCCCCGGGCCCCCGCCCCCGCCCCGCGCCCCGCGCCGGCGGCCGCTCCGCGTGCGACGCGTAGTGCGATCTGAACTCCTCCTGTACATATTATTGAGAAACGATCGGTCGAACGAGGGCGATCGATCATCCGCGATGTGATAGTTTTCCGGGAGTGTGCGAGAACGTCGAGTCGAGGCTGTCCGTATCGGTCCTAAAATTTATAATGTTTTGTAAATAGTAAATTAATATAATAATAATATTATTGTGATGCGAGCGAGCGGCGTCGCCGCGCGACTCTCGCGCATGTAAAGTTGTACATAACGGTATTACATACTATACCTAATGATAAAGATTTATCTCCGCAGTGGTAAGGTATCGTCCATCCCCGCGCCCCTCTCCGCGTCCCGGGGGGGGGGGGACCCAGCCGTCGTCTTGTTATTGTTTTGTTCATAATAATGTGGCGCTACGGCACTCCTCCCTCCTCTCACACACTCACACGCACCCCACACACGCGCACGGCGCGTCTACACCAACAGACATGACCATTTGGGTTATGACTATTTTTCACTTTACGTTTATTTTAATATCAGTTACTTAAAATATTATTATATTATATGAATAATAAATATTTACATGCGCTGATGCGGTGTGTGCGGAGGAATTTAGATAATAGTATCTTATCTCGGATAGAAGAATTTCGCCGAAGAGTGGTACATATAGCTCCATTGGGATAGAAAAACTCAAAGAATAAATAATAGTAAACAAAATTCGCAATTATTTTTTATAATAATACATTATATAATATTATATCAGTTATGTATTTAAATATATTAATTTATTAGCAAATTAAATGTTACTAGACGATTACATTATTATTATTATTATTTTTATTAGGTCCACAAAACGGGGTAACAGTAGTTGTCAGTCAGAGGTTGTGCGTGCGGGTGAGGGGAAGGGGGGAGGGGGGGGAGAGGTTTCACACAGAAATATTACGTAAGTTCGGTTGACACTGTTACTGCCTCACACTTGTAAATATTATATGTTAAGGAAATACAAATAAATAAACATGAGATCGTTAAAACATTTTGTGTCGCCTTTCTTCTCATAATCCTTTACTTTATTTAAACAACTCTTCCTGAGGTTCAGGGTCATATATAGGTAAGTAGATTATAAGCGTTTACCCACTTCGGTCTAAAATGAAAAATGACTAGGTATAATAATTACTTCCACTCGCATTCAATGTCAAGGTATTAAAATTGTCGAGGTATAAAATGCCAGCAATAAATGATGTGTAATATTCTCTATACTAATATTATAATAAGAGAACCTTCGTTTTTAGGGCTCCGAACCCTAAAAGGGTGCCGAAGGAGCCCTATTACTAAGCCTCCGCTGTCCGTCCGTCTGTCACAGGGCTCTATCTCATAAACCATTATAGCTAGGTCCTTGTAATTTTCACAAAACATGTATCCCTAATGCCGCTACAACGACAAATAATAAAATTAAAAAAAAGTTTATAATTAAAGGTACTCTCCATACAAGCAACGTGTTTTTGCTCAAAATTTATTTCTCGATTTCGTTCGTGTATCGTGAAAACGGCATCAGCTAGGTATTTGATTTTTTCACGGAACGTTTATGATTATGATTGCTATAATATGAAATAATTATGACTAAATACAATTAATAAATAACTGGAGCGTTCATACAAATCACGATTTTTTTTCAACGTTTCACGCTGTAACACCATAATGGCAATAGTTATCTACTTGAAAATCTTACACAATATGGGTAACTATAATAGCTATAACAACAAATACTAAAAATTAAATAAATTCAAAAATTCAAGGACTTTCCCATACAAGACACTTTTCCGACTTATTAAAATCAAATAAGACTAATTCTGACTAGAGTTTTCGAAGAAGATTTCAAAACATATTTGGCAATACACATATAACATTATCATGATTTACCTTATATTATACGAGTAAGATACCGTATCTTGTGTAATATTTATAATCTAGATATCTATTGCATACCATCATCAGGTTATAATCTGTATAAAAACTCCTTAATGTGATGAGACTGCCGGTTACTTACAGTTTATTATATTTTATTATTTCAAGTTTAACAAAAATCATTGCCACCTACGTTCCCTTAACTAACAACCCTTAAAATACCATATCTCTAAATATTTTCAATACGTAAAAATCATAGATAAACAAAGTACCTATTGAACAGCAGCAGTGAGGTTAACCTATTTAGGAACTGTTAAATAAATAGATAAAGAATACATAACATAATATTACATCTAAGCCATATAATGGTATTTTTGTAAAACGATCAGTTACCTCTTAAAAACAAAAATAAGTAAGTATAATAAAATCATGAATTTAGTAAAATACTACAACATCTGTTCTTTGTTTTTTTTGGAAGCTGGTCATAAAGAATGACTCTGGGACAAATAGTTCATCGTCAAGTGGCACTTCAATGGACAGAAAAAAATGGACAAACAATGTGTGAAGATTGGTTTCAAGAGGAACAATAGAGTCCGAATAGTACAAGGAACGTGTTTTTCTATAAAAGTGGTAGACCCGCAGATTTTTTATGATACTTGCTTTAAACATTGACGTTTGAAAAGAATTAATTATGTGACTTACTTGACCGACAATTCTTTTTTTATTAATTTCTGTGTAAGGTACATTAATTTGATGAGGAGATGCGTGATTTCTATAGCTATATCAGTACATACGGTGGAGAGTGAGGAGCCCTTCACATGCGCGTCCCAACACGCATTTGACAAGTTTATTTTTTTGTTTATAACGAATAGGCTCCGAAACAACTGGACCGATTTAAAAAATCTGTTCGGTATAAGGACAAGGGCGCACTCTATAGGTAGATATGAGAGATGGGCTTAAGAAAGGAGTGAATAATTGTTTGCAGAAAAATGAATGTTTATTGCTAGCTGAAACAATATGATTAGTCTATGAATTTACTGATTTATAGAACTGAACTGATACATCCTCATAAATTGCTAGAAACTGATAAATGATAGTCATTCAGGAAGGCACCGAGCGCACTGATGGAAATGTGTTACAGCTGCGTAAACTGCAGCGCCTGCAATAATCGGCAATATGTGACGGGTGCTATGTCCGGTGTTCGGTTACGGGAACAAGTTTCCTACACAACTGAGTCCTCCACTATCGTTTTAGATATAATATTACCGAAACGCGCACTTCTCATTAATAGGCGTACATTCACTTTATCACTGACACTTTCATAATCCGTTGGCCCGCCTGGCCTCGGAGTCCCGCTCGGCCTCGGTGCCGGAGTTGCTGCCGCTGGCGTCGTACATCGTAAACTGATAGATCCACTTCGTCTGTTCTGCTCGATTCCACCAGCTCTACGTCTTTACCGATGTTGTTGATGGTTTTGTTCGTATCTTGATCTTCGTACATTAGCTCATGTGCTATTCGGATTTGTTTTTTATATATGCTCACCAACTGGACATTACAACATTTGTTTACAATAAACTTAAAATTAGGATAGAGGTACACTTCGTCTTGTTGAATGACCTTCTAGAGGTGGGCACAGCATGCCCAGGGATTTTACTCTCAGTATGAATCTTATTATAATATTACTAGTGGTCCGCCCCGGCTTCGCACGGGTAGCAGAAGTAGGTATAGTGAACGTTTTAACAGGAGTAAATACGTGATACATTGTATTTTTATAGATATAACCCTAATGGTTTACGCAGCGCACGCAAATCAATGACTATTTCTGTTACAGTGACCAAATCTTAACAGATGTATAAATTTACCGCGCACTGATATTTTGTAGATATATAAGTACTACTACAAACCCCTAGTACATAATTATTTCTACTACCAATAGTTTTAATACAGCATATAAATAATGACTTTTTCGATTATTGTGACTATACTAAAATATAGGTACGGATGTTAATATTTGTGGACTATTTTGTAGGTATTGATAAGTACCTACTACAAATCCCTAGTACATTACTAATGACTGCCTCGGTGGCGTAGAGGGCGCATTCTCGACTGCCAATCAAGAGGGTTCGATCCCCGGGTCAGGCAGTGTTAAATACTGGATTTTTCCATTAGGAATTATCTCAATAACTGCCTGGAGTCGGGAACTGTGCCCGGTAGATGGCAATAGGCTCGCCCCCTATGGGGGGCCACATGGGACCAATAACATAATGGCGAAATGTGGGTGTATCTACTATGGGACTGAGTCCTGGGTACACCTCTGCCTACCCCTTCGGGAAAAAGGCGTGAATGTATAATGACCGTGGACTATTTTGTAGATATTTTTATGTACTAAAAACCCCTGGTACATTATTTTATTCTACCATCAATAGATTTCACAGCGCACGCAACTTAATGAATATATTAGGTTATGTGACACCTTGGTTCACAATATATTGCAGTTTTCTTACGGATCCCTATTTTTTTATTTCAAAATTTCATATAGCCTATTTCACTTACACTGAATTAATTTCCATAAGTGAAAGAATTATTTTAAATCGGTCCAGTAGTTTCAGAGCCTATTTCAGTAGATTCATTACAAATAAAAAACAAAAATTCAAAAAATCAAAGGTTCTCTCTTTATAATATTACAATAGGCAGCCGGCAGCACTAAGTCTATTATAATCTGGAGACGAATACGGCATACGGATTACGGAAACACTGAAAGCACTAAGAGCATCGATAATTCGATGTCGTTGCAACCCAATTTAAAGGGGCTATGATAAAGAGAAGCGAAATCATAACCGCGTTTAAATTATTTGCAGATCGTCATCTATTATGCAATGTTGGAAATAAAGTACTTAAAATGTTGCATTAGGGTAATTATATCATGAAAGAAAATATTGTCAGCGCGTTCTAATTTTTCTTTTTTGTAGCGCCATCTAGTGAGCATTTTTGGAACTAAAATATTCATAACAAACTTTTAACTTTATTTTTCCACAAAAGGGCGGAAATTTTTGAAAACGCTGAAACAAGTGTTTAATTATTTTCATATTAGATATTAGAATGTTTACAAAATTTGAAATTAATCGGCTAAAAAATGAAGTCTACTCTATAAAAACTTTCAACCCCTATTTAATACACTTAGGGGTAAAATTTTGAAAAACCCTCTCTTATAACTTGTCTGAACTGAAAAAATAATCTATTGTCCAAATTTCATCATAATCGGTCCAGAAGTTTTGGCTCTGGGTTGATGAGTCAGTCAGTCAGTGAATCACTTTCTGTCTTTTTATAATAGTATTGATTTATATAAAAGAAATGGTTTCTTCCCGTTTATTCACCTGGGTGAACAAGAAAGAAATAAATAGATATTATAGAAATACTAAAATTTTATAATTTGTGGAAAAAGTTTTTAATAATATTGACCGATGCACAAAATAAATGAAGCTCTCGACATATAGAGTTGTAAGTGGAACACATACGGTACAGTGGAGCATCATATCCGTACTCCGTACGGCATGCAGGTAGAGATAGAGTCCTGTGGGAATGGACTCCACTTCCTATTCGTGGAACATTGAATAATATATATTTGAGTATAATATCTGCACTGTCTATTTTCCCGTGGATAATTTTGAAAAGAAATATTATATCGGCAACCTTGCGTCTTTGAGCGAGGGTGGTCACCAAAGTAATTTATTCTAGATTCATAAGTGTAAGTTGTGACGGAGATGATTGTCATATGAGAGGTGATATATGAATTTTTTCTGTATACTTTCTATCCTGTTTATGTGAACTGCGTATGATGGACACCAGATCGGACTACAATATTCTAACAAACTACGGACGTAACAATTAAAAAGTAGAATTGGAACACCTGGATCGTTAAACGCTTTAGTCTGCTTGGTTACGAATCCCGCTAATCTTGCCCGTTTCTTCGCAATGTGGTCGATGTGCTCGCGAAAATCGAGCTTATGGTCCATAATAACACCGAGATTGCGTATGCTATGGACTTCGCATATAGTATCGTCAGACGATGCCTACTTCTCATATGATATAATAAGTAGATAAATATCACCTAATCTAAGATAGTATATAGTAAAATAATTTTAGGATAAGTTTTAGCTTTAATGTTTCTATTTGTTATTTTCTACGGGACGATACTGTCGCGAAGTGAAAAAGTCATTAATAAAAAATAAAAAAAATGCTTAATATTTGATAATATTTTTAATATTATAATCGAACACACGATAGTGATAAAAATCCTTCATTACCAATAACATTTATTCTTTTATATTTAAATGTATCACTCACTGTAATAGCTGTCAATGATCATTAATATTATTGTAGTACTGAACAACCTCACAAACGAAGCGCGAATTCAAATCGGAGGCGTGTATCGACGAGCGATCCGAACCATCGATCGTCGGCGATCCCGATCGTTCGGATCACTCGTCGATAGACAGATCTATGAGGTCGGGAGGTTCGATGTCGACGGGGTCCTGGGGGGCCGAGGCAGCCGCAGGGTCGTCGGCGGGGGCGGCGGGGTCCACGGGGGCCTCCGCGGCGGAGGCGAGGAAGGCGCGCAGCCTGTCCCGCAGCGCGATGTTAGGTGCCACCCGCGAGCTGCCGAGCCTCCGCCCCGACATCGGAGACGTCCCGGCCTCTGCGGGGACACTCTGCGCGTCAGTACCCGCGGCGGCGCCGGGCGGGCTGCCGCGCGCGGCTCACCTGCGGCCAGCTGCCACTCGCGGATGTTGGCACGCTCGTACGTGTAGCCGTCCGCCGCGCGCACCGGCTCCCGCAGCACCGCGTGCGACAGCGGACACCGCGCCCAGTGCGGCGCCGACACCTGCCGACACACTCGCTACACTCTGCGGCCCGCGCCCCCCGCGCCCCCCGCGGCCGCGAGCGCCACCTACCGCGGCGGCGGGCGGCGCACGCAGCCACTCCAGCTCGGAGCGCAGGCGCGCGCGCAGCGACGCCCGCTCCCCGCCCGTCGCCTCGCCGTCGGCCTCGTCGCTCGCCTCGCCTGCGACCGAACGTATCCGTCACGAGAGCCGACGAGCCCGCGGGGCCGCACGGGCGGGTGCCGGCCGACGCACCGAGGCCGAGGTCGCCGATCAGGGCATCGACGTCGTCGTCGAGCAGGCGCACGCCGCACACCCGCGCCAGGCGCGCGCGGCGCTCCAGCCGCGCCGCCTCGGGCTCGCCGGCGCCGAGCGGCGACGCCACGTACTCCCGCAGCCAGCGCGCGACCTCCTCCTCGCCCCAGAACCGCGGCGCGACACCGTCGTCGTCGAGCTCGTCCCGCTGGCGCGCGCCGGCGGCGGCGGGCGGCAGCCTCCACAGCGCCAACTCGCCGGAGAGCGCGGCCACGGCCAGCAGCTCGCCCGCGCTGTCGAGCGCCGCCGCGGCCGTGGCCCCGCCCGCGCGCCGCGCCGGCGCCGCGCCCGCGCCGCTCACGCGCACGCCCCCCCCCGCGGCCGCGCCGCCCCCGCGCCCCCCCCCCTCCGGCGGCCGCACGCGCCACACTCGCGCCCAGCCGTCGGCGCCGGCGGTCACCGCCGCTGCTCCTGCGCGCGCACCCACATCGTTATTGTTCCGTGTGAAATTTTAATATTCTTAGATATTCTATATTTTATTTTACCCGACTGCGAAGAAGGATGTAAGGATGGATCGGAGGCGAGTGAAACGACCAGCTCACGTTATAGATCTCTGTATTCTGCTTAATCCTAGTGTTACATACAATAATATAATATAATAGTTTATACATATATCTACATAACATACTCCCTCACATCTCCGCCGTTAACAAAAAATAAAATTAATGAAAGTTAATTTTATTTAGAACTAAGTTAATTATATTAAAATAAAGTTGTACATTTTTATAAACTTAAATTATAGGTCATTATAATAAATTTAAGAGTAACCACAATATCATAGTTATATTATATTTAAGAATCAGGTGGTATATACCTCTTTGTCCTGTTCTTATGTACAGTATACAATTTATCATTTTTTAAAATCTCTACATTAGGTGAACATTCTCTAATAACAGTATATGGACCTGAGTAAATGCTTTGGAACTTATTTCCTGTTTCATTCTTTAGTAAAATTAAATCATTTGGCTGATAGGTAATAGGATTTGCATTCTGATCATATCTTATTTTTCTATTGATTTTACTTGAAATTAAATTTTCTCGTGCTTCTTTCTGTGATGTTTGAATTCTGTATTTTAATTCTAATGGATAGCTATCAAAATTATACAACGGCTCAATTTTTCCTGAATTTAAATTGGACGGTAAATTACACTTTTTGCCGAAAACTAACTCAAACGGTGTTAATTTGGTTTCTGAATGTACCGAAGTATTAAAAGAAAAGCACCAAAATGGTAGCCATGTGCTCCAAGAATCAGGCTGATTTTCTGTATGGATTCTCAAATAATTACCTAAATGTTTGTGTGAATTCTCTAATGCTCCTATGCTCTGATGATGGTAAGCTGTTGACTGCATCTGATTAATATGTAAAAGTGTACATACCTCTTTCATAGTTGCTGATAAGAATTCTGTGCCCATATCGGTTGCAATACTACGTGGGATGCCGTATCTGAGAATAAAATTATTAACAAAACTTCTTGCTACTTCAGTTGAATTTTTTGGAAGATAATGGATACGCTTCAATGTACTTACTCAGTTCACATTGGATGGTCAAAATATAGGTATAGTTGTTATTATCTCTGTCTAGAGGTCCTACCAAATCTAGAAATACCTTGTCAAATGCTGACGTTGCTGTCGTCGTAATCACCATTGGTTGTTTAATGTGATGCGTAGAATGTTTTTGTTTTTGACATTTCTCACAGCGTTTCACAAAATTTGTAACGTCTACTTCTAGTCCTGGCCAGAAGTAATATTTCTTAATATTGTTTATCATTCGTCTAATACCCGCGTGGCCACTTGTGGGTAAGAGATGAAAGTCATTTATTATAACTCGTTTGTCGTCTTTATTCTCTATCCTTTCTACATCTTTCAATATACATAATCGTGGTCCGGACCATGTAGTTATATTCTTTATTTCACTAACTACTTTTTCTATGAAAATATAATTATTTTTACTCTTTATAAAATATATTTCTTCTATTCCACATTTTTTACAGAATTTTTCCAACTCCCTCACAAATTCGCCTGGCGATAGTTGCGATCGAGACGCTGGATTTATATAAATTGTATTCCTCTTTGATACATAACATAATACATTATTTTCATATTCTATCTCATTTAATTTTCTGTATCGCTCTAACTCTTTCTCGTCTATAAAACGTAACTCAATAAAATACTTAGGTTTACTTATCATTTCCACAACTTTCGGGTGATCAGGCCGATTGTCGCCAGAATTGACAGTACCATTGTGTTGTTCTTCTGCTAGTTGCTCTAACTTTGCTTTTTGTCCTCTCGTCATAACATTAATTACACTTTCATGCATCTCTTTCAAATCCTCTGACGTAATACGCAAGCGTGACAAAGCGTCTGCTACTGAATTATTCTTCCCTTTCACATATTCCACTATAAAATCATATTCCTCTAAAATTAGTCTAAATTTAGTTAACCTACTAGAAGGGTCTTTCATTGAAAATAAAGCAACTAGAGGTTTATGGTCGCTCTGGACCTTGAACCTTCTTCCGTACAAGTAAGGTCTAAAATGCTTAACTGACCAAACAATAGCCAATAACTCCTTCTCTATAGTCGCATATCTCTTCTCTGCTTTATTCAAACTCCTACTGGCATATGCCACTGGCATTCCATCTCCATTACATAATACTGAACCTATCGCATATCCAGATGCATCCGTCTGTAAAATGAATTCATTATGCTCTGAAAAGTCTGGATATTGCAAAACCGGGTGGGAAATTACAGATTGCTTTAGTAACTCAAACGAATTTTGACATTCTTTACTCCACTCAAATTTCACATTCTTTCTACACAAATTATTTAATGGGTAAGCTTTCTCTGCAAAATTTGGAACGAACTTCCTGTAATAATTCACGAAAGCAACAAATCGCTTAACTTCATCAGTATTAATAGGAACTGGATAATTTTTAACAACCTCTACTTTATTTGGATCTGGTATGACACCCTCTGCTGTCACAACATGTCCTAAAAACAATAGTTCCTTCTGCAAAAAATTACATTTATTGGGGTTCAATTTCAAGTTTACTTTTCTTAACCTTTCAAAAATATCCTGCAAATTCTTCACATGTGATGGTAAATCTCTACTGAAACATACAAGGTCATCTTGGTATACAAGACATTTTTCATAAGTGAGACCTGTCATGGCCATCGTCATCATTCTCGAAAATGAACTAGGACTGGTCTTGAGTCCTTGCGGAAGTCTAGTCAATTGATATTTTCCTGAATCAAAAGCTGTATACTTACGACTATTTGGATGTAACGAAACGTTATAATATCCCTGGTGTAAATCTAAATGCGAAAAGTGTATACACATCCCGATAATGAGTCTAATATTTCCGTAATATTCGGAAGGGGAAATTTATCGTCATGAATACTGTTGTTTAATTTCCTATAATCAATACCTAATCGCCATTTTTTATTGCCTTCACTGTCTGATTTTTTCGGTACAAGTAAAATAGGGCTGGACCACTCACTACGACATGGTTCTATTATTCCTTCTTTTAATAAATTATCTATCTGATGTTTAACTTCATTTTTCAAAGCATGTGGTAGTCTATATGATTTAGAATAAATCGGTTGGGTTCCCTGTTTTACTTGAATCGAATGTTGATATATATCTGTAGTTGTTAATTTATCTCCATCTAAATAAAATATATCCGAATATTTCGCACATAAATTTTCGATGTTAATTTTTTCCTCTCTATTTAAATGTTTCAAATCCAAGTTACTAAAAAGCTTTTTCACGCGTTCTGCATTTTTTGCATTCGTATCAAAAACACACATCTCATACTCGCTCGAACTATGTATATTAAGCTTTATATTCGATAAAGTCACGTCACTAGTTGTCGTATTCAAAATACGTATCGGTATCCTACCGTTCACAGGAGCCACTAAGGTACTCGCTACAAAAATTCCCTCTCTTACTTCTTTCGTACTCACCACACATTCCTCTGTCAAATCCGTACTCACATAGTGTATAGATTCTGACCTAGCTGGTAACTGAAATAAATAATCATTCGTATTGAAAATATTTAAAATAATTTCAATTCCATTACAACATAATGTTATAACGTTGTTACTAAAGTCGATAACCGACCTGTACTTGCTCAAAAAGTCTTGTCCTAGAATTCCATGAGCCTTACAAGGCAATGAATCAAACACATAAAACCTATGACCAAATAATTGGTTGTGTGTTGACAACTGCAGATCTACATATCCAATTGCTTGGACTTTACCTCCAATCCCATTTATGATTATGTTCTCCTTACAAATTGGAATGTTGAAATCTAATACATGTTTATGTTTTATCGCCGATATTGATGCGCCTGTATCTATAAGCCAATCGAATGATTCATTATGATGCGCTAATAATAATTTAATGAAATAACTGTTGTCGCTAGCCAAAATATTATAGGTTTTAGTTTCGAAAAAACTCATTTTCGCAAATTTGAAATGGGTTTTGGGTTGAGGTTGTGGGGTGTTGATTATCACTCTCAATTAGTGCACGAACATGACCTCGGTATGAATTTTTCCCTCTGTTATAATAGGACTGACCTCGATTATAAGATGTGGATGCTCCTCGACCTCGAAATTGCTGTGTGTTCGGAGTGGAGCCCCTATTATTGGGTTGCGCGCCTCGCCCACGGGAGTAACTTCGCTGACGAAAACCTCTGTACGCACCTCTGGTGAAGCCTCGCTGGTTGTTGTATCTCAGCTGCCTGGAATTGTTTTGGTAGCCCGTATTATTATTTTGCCTTGACATGGAAAAAATATCGCCAGAAGATAATGTTGACGTATCTTCGTCTATAGCTGCCTGAATTGCATCCTTCAAACAGTCATACTTTTGAGCTGCAACGATAGTTCCAATTCTACGATTTCGCAAACCTTCACTAAATTGTCTAATAGCTTGTTTCTCGTTGATTGATTTTAAAACATCATTTTTGTTCGAGTTTCCTTCAGATTGAGACACGGTTAACTCTACAAACATCTCAGAAAGTTTTTTGCCGAAGTCATCAATAGTCAAATCATTTTGCCTACATGTAAATAACTGTTTTTGCAAAGCGCTCGCAGATTTTTGTGGCAATAAAAGTCGTCGCATGTCACTTAAAAGTGATGCAATTGTGGCATAATTAGATGCCAATTTTAATTTAGCACCCTGAGATAACCTGCTTTTTAGCACGAATTTAATTAAATTTTCGTGTGAATTTTCTTTTATTACTGAACTATAATAATCAATTCCATCAATTAATTGTTTCGTATTAGCAAGGTCATCTGTCATACATGGCAATAAGTTCAAAGCAACTTTAAGATCAAAGTCCATTTTTATTGAAGTATCTTTTTCCTGTTCTACTTCTATTTTTTCTAAAATTACTACTTCCTCTTTCGTCAACTTAAGTATTTCTTGATATAACTTATGAAATTTTTCGCTAATCTCTCTAATTAATTCTATTTCTTCTTCACTTCTTTCAATACTTGTTATATTCTCTACATACGTATTATACGCTCTAACAACTGTCTGACATTCACTTGATTTCTTTTCTATAATATTTCCTTGCCTGCGCGAAGGTCCTATCTTAACTAAATATGTTCTAATTTCTAAAAGCTCATTATATAATTTTTCTAAATACTCTGCCATTAATATAAGAAAAGCATAATAAAAAAGAAAAAGGTGATACAATTTCACTTACCTAATAATGTAGAATATACCTGAATATACCTTTAATACATTATGATAATAATATTTTTAACACTAACTTATTACTTTCTACTGTCCAAAGTCCAATAATTGTCTATCTCCGCACATTCTTCAATAACACCTTACGTTTCGCGACTATTTTATTATTTTACCGCACTTATGATCTACTTTATATTATTTTTAATTGTTTTATGCACAACACTTTTTTTTTTTTTTTATACGCACTTTTATAGACGCAATTTTATGGACGCACTTTATTCGCACTGCCGTATGCCGGATGCCGTCACTCCGCCGTTGCTCTGCTGCTCTACAGGCCGCTCTCATCTATCTTCAGATCTGGGTATGGCTGCTGCTGCTGCCTTGGGTTAGGTGGTTGCCTACGTCGCAGGAACGAACCTCGGTTAAGGGTCCTGAGCTCAAATTCTTGGCGAGCCCAACGTAGATGGCATTTTTTATACATGATGTAAACGAAGTATAGCACAGCGACAAGTAATATTGTGCACACGATGATCATTAAAATAGACATGGTCGATAAATGGAGTTTTATCTGCTCTATATTAGCATTATTATTTCCGACTGCATTTTGGTTAATGAAAATTTTTTCTCTGTCCACTGTTGTTTGACACATTTTAAAAATCTTTTTGTATATAGTTCATTTTAATTAAATAGCCAATTTTAGTAATTTTAATTTAATTTTACAATGCAAAGTCCGAATCATTAGTTTGGATCGCGCGGTGTCGCGTTACGCGGTCCAAACATGGCACGGGTCGCCATGTAAGGATGGACGGGATCGGAGGCGAGTGAAACGACCAGCTCACGTTATAGATCTCTGTATTCTGCTTAATCCTAGTGTTACATACAATAATATAATATAATAGTTTATACATATATCTACATAACATACTCCCTCACAAGGAGGGTTATGTTTTTCGAGAGTATTTATGTATGTAAGTATTTATCGGGAAATGTAGGGTATTTAATACACGCCCACGGTACTATATAATATGAGGTTTATTGCTACGGCCTCCAGCCTAAACGGCTTGATGGATTTTGACATGCGAGGTGTCATCGGGCTCAGATAAGCTAGGACGAGCTCGCATCAATAATGCGTCAGAGAACTGAAGGAGACTTGAAGCCGATCGCAGGGTTTACTAATGAAACGTATTATATGTTTTGTCATAGTGCTGATAAATTAATCCTGAAGCATATAGTAGAGATCTTGGTTCCATTGATTGGCAAGAACTGCTAAGGTCTGAGAACGTAGAGTTAAAAGTAAAAATATTTAATGAGAAAATAATAGAGCTTTTTGAGAAACATGCGCCTCTTAAACGCAGAAAAGTCCGGGAGCTTCCTAAGCCTTGGATTACAGATATTGTAAAACTTATGATGCAACTTAGGGACAGAGCCCTTGTTAGATTTCACAACAAAAAGTCTGATTCAGCCAAAAAATACTATAAAAGCTTTAAAAACCTAGTTTCGGGCGCGGTAGAGAGTGAAAAGTCGGCGTATTTTACTCACTACATTAACAAAAATCTTAATCAACCTAAAAAGTTGTGGAAGAATCTAAATTCTTCAAGGACCATCCAAACTAAAGCATCAACACCTATTCCTGATCATCTGCTGGAACCGAATAATTTAAATAACTATTTTTTGAAGCTTCCAGGAGATGAAAACACCAATGCTGAAGTACTCAGTTATTTTAAAAAGATGAAAAAAACGAACAGCGAGTTTACACTCAGTACCGTGTCTGAGGATTTAGTGGGTAAAATCATTATGAAAATACATACCAATGCAGCTGGTTATGACAACATTAATGCAGAGATGATCAAACTTACTTTGCCTGAAACATTACCTTTTATAACTGATATTATTAACTGTTCCATCCGGTCGAGTACATTTCCTTCTGCCTGGAAGAGATCTCTGGTGAAACCCATACCTAAGACAAACAATATCGATGCAATAAAAGATCTACGGCCAATCAGCATTCTTCCGGTACTGTCGAAGGTTCTAGAGAAGGTGGTGCTTACCCAGATGGAAGAGTACATAACGCAGGAAAACATTATACCTCTCTTTCAGTCAGGATTTAGAAAAGATCATGGTACAGAAACGGCGCTCTTAAAAGTATCTGACGATGCTTTGGCGGCATCGGATTCGGGGCTCAGTAGCGTTGTCGTTCTATTAGACTTCTCACGTGCCTTTGACTGCTTGAGTCCTGAATTACTGATCGCTAAGCTCTCCTATTATGGTTTCACTCAGCGTACGTGTGATTGGTTTAGAACCTACTTAACGAACAGGGAGCAGTTTGTGGAGTTGAGTAATCCCAATGGCAGCAAGAGCACATCTAATATTGAAAAGGTAAGGAGGGGCACGCCTCAGGGTTCAAATCTGAGTCCTATGCTGTTTTCGCTGTATATTGCAGACATGCCGGACCATATAAAAGTCTGTAAGTACCATCTATATGCAGACGATACGCAAATCTATCATGCTTTTAAACCGGAAGATACAGAGCAGGCTGTTGAGATTATTAATAATGATCTTAAAGAGATTGATGAATGGGCTTCTCGTAACTCTTTGGTACTGAATCCATCTAAGTCCAAAGTGCTGGTTCTCGGCACTAAGTCCCAAGTTCATAAAGTTTTAAGCCGAAACCCGAGACTATCTATAAATGGTATAGATATACCGATACAGAACGAGGCGAGAAACTTAGGTTTGATATGGGACTCCGAAATGAGGTTCGAGAAGCATGTCAATGAAAAGATCAGAAACGCATTCTACAAGCTCAAGGTTCTTTATGGAATACGGAAGTATATATCGGAGGAAGTCAGGATTCGGCTATGTGACGCGTTGGTGCTTTCCCCGTTAAATTATTGTTGCGTGGTTTATGGACCTAGATTATGGGCTAAAACGGGGAGCGCCATCCAGCGAACGCAGAATGCCTGTGCTCGATTTTGCTTCAGTATTCCAAGAAGAGAACACGTCACTCCTTATCTTGTCCAAAAGGGCATTCTTAACATGAAGTCCAGGCGAGAGCTTCATCTGGCGTGTCTTACGCAGAAGGTTATCTGGAGTAAGAAACCAGAGTACCTGTTTGAAAAGCTCACCTGGATCAAGGACATACATAAGTGCAACACGCGATCAAAAGGCCGCAATATTCTCTACATACCAAAACACAATACCTCCGGTTTTAAGGGTTGCTTCAAATACAGCGCGTCGAAGATCTGGAATAATCTACCACCACCTTTTAGAATAAAGCAAAGTTTGTACACATTTAAAATGAAGTATAGGAAACATCTTTTAGGTCGACAAAAGCAGCACTTTGAAGCAACTTTTAAAATAATTAAGGGGTGAACATAGACACACACACATACACACCCACACACCCCCACACACCCCAACACACGCACACACCCACACGCCGACACACCCACACCCCCACACCTTTACACACTCAGCCACGCACACATATTGAGATAGTGTTGTAACCATCTTATGCAGTGCAGTAACCATCACTGGCATAATAAAATTAATTTAAGTAATTTGTAATCCCGCTTATAACATATTTTTCGTTACTCGGCTAACATCTGTGTTCGAGCTTGGGATATGCTGAAAACCAGCGCTGCACAGGGTCACCTTGTGCAGCACAAAGCTGAGCATATCCCAATTGCTAGTAATATAAATCTATTTAATTTTTTTGTAATCTGTTTGTATTCGTTTTCTTGTATGTATTTTTTTTTCTATACTGGCAATAAATGTATCTTTATCTTTATCTTTATCTTTATCTGATAGCCAGCAGCTACCACGAAGGCCGGCACATCGGCAGGCAGGGAGGGACAGGTCTCGTCCAGCCTTCAATCTCCGCGCATCGTGAGGGAGAGCCAGGCCACCACCAACTCTCAACCCACCCAGCAGCAGGAGGGAGGGCCGGACTCCTACTCTCGACCGACCGACGGCCGACCGGCTGAAGGCAGCCACCTCTCACTAACGCCTGAGCCCCCGGGGCCGGGACACATGCGGCGTATCGCTCGTTTGTGAGGTTAACCCCCCGTCCTAGCAGCTATCAGCCGTTGGATAGCCCAACCCTCAGAATGTAGGAATGTCTATCCAACGCTGTCCACGGTGCACCAGCTCATCTGCTATTCATTCCCCCCGTATCACAAAATGCGCAGAGGATGTATAGAAGTCGAGCGCAATATGAGGTTTCTGCAGTAGCAGCCCTCGCGCAATGTCCTAAACTTAACCTATCCTAACCAACTACTTGATGCGGATTTCACAATGTTTTTTTATTACACATCATTATTATACGTATTATAGGCATGCCTCAAAAAATTATGGGACAATCAATTATGCATAAACTCAAAAAGATTTATTCAAATAGGTCATAATCTGACACTTTTGCACGTCAAAGAAGATAAACAGTACTGAGTCTACCGTACGTTCGAAAAGATACCTCTACAAGAACGCACAAGAAACTTGTAAGGCTTAATTTTTTCAACAGATAGTTTCACAATATTTGGTTTGCTTACATTCGTTTTCTTTGAAGGTGCCGCGAGGCGGCTATGTAGAAGTTACCAGGCATCTTGGTCCTCTATGTACTGGTTGACTTTATAATATAAGCCTTCTTCAGTAAAATAGATCCCACCAAAAACATTCTGTAAAAAAACTAGCCAAGTCTCTATGGAGCTGCTTGTTTATCTCTAAAAAGTAATGAAATCTAGACAAAGTCGTGCCAAGTCTAAGGTTCCTTACTGCGATTTCTTTATTATTATAGATAATCAAAATCAATTAATCAAATATTTATTTATTATAGACAACTAAGATCCATTTGTTAGTTACATTACATTAAAATTATCATTATTATTACTAATTATTATTATATTATTATTATTAAGGGCTTAAGGGTAGGTGATAATAGGCAATATGTAAAAACTACACGCTCAGGTCCCGATCATGCAGGATAACCTACCTGATCAGCACCTGAACGTGGTGCCTCAACATAGGGCAGTCCCATTTGTCTGTGATGACCTTCAGGATGCTGTTGCCGCTACCACGCACTCTACTCAAGAGCGACGCTACTTTTTTGCGCATGATAGCAACAAATCCATCCGTGCGCGCCGCCATAAACATGGATGATGCGCTGCAGAAGCGTGGCAGCCGCATCAGCGCCCTGAAGGCATTATTATATTGCACACGTAGGGAGTTAAGGGCTCTTTGCGTATATGTTGTCCATAGGCTGCTGGTATAGAAGGATTGACAAAACGCTTTAAAGAGTGTTATTTTTACTTGATCAGAACATGCAGCGAACCTTCTGGACAACATATTCGCCCTCACCGTCAACGCCCTACGCTCTCTTTCAATATCTGGTTCATCTTTAAGGTCATCACACACCAAGTGCCCCAGATATTTAAATTGGCTAACAATGTTTAAGGGTACACCATTTAGCTTAACAGGGGGAACCCTACCTAGCTCTCCCCTGCCCCAAAAAACCATGAGTTCGCTCTTTTTCACATTATAGCATAGACCATGACTCAATGCATAGTCCTCACACACCTGCACCAGTTTCCTGAGAGCACTGATAGATGGCGCCAGCAGCACCATGTCGTCCACATAACTCAAATTGTTGACACTTACACCGTCAATGTAACAGCCGACATGCATGCTGCTGAGGCCCTCCAACAAATCATTGACATACAGATTAAAGAGCTTTGGGGAGGTTATCCCCCCTTGCCTCACCCCGCACCCCAACCCGTATGTCTCAGAACACTGACCAGCCCATTTTACACAGTTCACCTGGTTGCTGTACCACTACTCAAAAACAGAACAGAGTTCTCGTGGTAAACTGGTGTCACGAAGCTTTTGCCACAGCACACTATAGATACCATGTCGAAGGCCTTAGAAAGATCTAAAAAACATGCGTACACTGGAGTTTTCCTATCGACATAGTATCTCACAGTGTGTTTCAGGCTCAATATCGCACTCTCTGTAGAGAGTCCTGCTCTAAATCCAAATTGTCCATCATGAAGTTTTATGTGATCACCTAAGTGATTATCTAACAATCGATCCAACACCTTAGCAATAACAGTTGCAAGGGATATAGGTCTATAGTTGTTTTTATCAGCTATATCTCCTGTTCTGTTCTTAACTATTGGTACAACCACTGTTTTCATCAGATCATGAGGCAAGTAACAATGCGAAATACAGAGGGAGTAGAACATGGCTAGGACCCGAGGCAGATGCACCCCAGCATACTGCAGGTGCTCGATGCTCAGACCGTCATGGCCCGGCGACTTCCCTCTTTTCATACTTCCTATAACGTTATTAACTTGTTTCGCTGTGAAACGGACACTACACACCGTGCCATCCACGATCCCAGCATCAGGCACCTGCTGTGGAGAGCTACCCAGCGGTGATTCTACCATGAAACTGTTTTGAAATAAGTTAGCAATATCCTTTGGTTCTGTTTTACCATCAATTAGTGATTGACAAGACGAGCTCATCAGATGCCTGATGGTAAGCATCATGATTGCCCATATCAGACACAGTGCCACCCAGTATTTTAAAATTTAAAATTCTTCGCGGCACTGCACTGCGCCTATCACCCTGAGATATGAGTTGTTTAATCTCATCATGCCCAGTAATTTCGCTGGTAACATTGCCCTTCATACCGGAACACAGTAATGTTTGGACATTACTGCTTGGCGGATGAATAACTGGCAAAGGTGTGGTACTTCCCCAGGCGGCCTCCTGCAAAAGAGGCCTACCACTACAAACTTGCTAACATATCCATTTTAATTTGTTCTTGGTGCTTTTGACACCACTTTAATCTTGCTTTAAAAATTTTTCTACTTTCAAACATATTATTATAAATGTCACCGCTGCCTGGCTTTCCATACAATAACCAAATACTAAAGTTACACTTTGCCTCCCTATGAGACACCCCTACATGCCTATTCCACCCCACCAATCTATTATATTTTACATTATTATGTCCTAATTCTCTATTATTTTCATTATTACATGTCAATAAAGCAGATTCTCTTAAAATACCTGTAATGTCACTATACATTTTATCTAAGACAAGTCTGTGCCCATTATTACAACAGCGTTAATCTGCACATATGGAAAATTCGGACGGGAAATCTATGTCTCTAAGTTGTTGATTGCAGCTATTATGATAGTCTTTAATCTGATTTTCATCACGCACACCCCATATACCCTTATCCTGCCTGCTCTCACAAGATATAGTTTTAGGCCTAACTATCTTCAAGTTACATGACAAAATTATAGGGAAGTGGTCAGACCAAACAACATCGTAATGTACCTTTACATGCTGAACGGTATTCCAGGCCGAAAGCGTCACGAGACAATGGTCGAGCCACCTCCGTGACCCGTGCGCATCGCTAATGAAAGTGAATGTACCAGAATTTAAACCTAAATTTTCTATATCTGCACACATCCACTGTTGATCAGAACAAAAATCTATCATTTCGTTACAAAATAGCTCATCAGGTTGAGCATTAAAATCACCAAGAATATACACTGCTTCTACTCCCACACTCTCAATAATAGCACTTATTTCACTTAAACATTCCGTGAATTCCGGCAAATTATCTAAGCACTGTGTGGGCATATAAACACTAAACACAACAAAGGCTCGGTAATTGTCAAGCTCGAACTTCACCGCCGTGATACGCTTACTACCACAGGTAATAACTGATACCGCACGGAACAAGTTTTTTCGCCACAGTATAGCCACTCCACCGTACGGTCGACCGCGCAAGATGTCCTGTTGTATGTCCACAGCAGAGTTTCCTGTATACTCAAAATCTTTATGAATGGATCCAAGAAATGGGACATCGTGCTGCAGCAGCCACGTTTCCTGGAGGGCGACGATATCCACCGAATCACATAATAGCTTAATGTTGCCTGCTGAGCGCTTCACCGACTTACAATTAAAAGTTGCGAGTTTACATAACTGTTTATCATCCATTAGTAAAATGATTAGCATTTCTTGAGCTCGTGGCGTCATCACGGTAGAAGTTGACAAAGCGCCTAAAGGTTATGCCGTCTGGCCACAAGTTAGCATCCATAAATATTGATAACTTCATCCTCGGTACCAATATTTTGTATGAGTCATAATCTCGCTGTACCTTAGTTTTTATTTTCTCCAATATAACTTCAACTTGTGTTTTCTGAAAGATATAACTAGCTATATCATCTTTCGAAGTGCTTCGGTCCACATTATTTATAAACAAAGGGATTTTGGTATCCGCCGCTTTAAACTTCTCACACGGCTCTGCCTGTCCCTTAGAGCTTAGAAATTTGTTTCTCAAACGCTTTCTCTGTATCTTTGTCCATTGTTCATCTTTCTTTTCAATAAATTCTCCTCCCTTACTTGCTATTCCAGCATAGGATTTGTCCATAACACGGCAAATTACATTTTTCTCCATACTTTCTATGTTTTTATTGACCACCATACCTACATTCTCAGTAGGGTGCGAATCGCGTGTTGCAGAGCGGAGCGGAGACACAGTGGTTGGAGTTGCATCGAGCTGAGCTGAAGGTGCACATAGTGGAGAAACACATACAGGAGCTGTCTTTTGCTTTCGTAGTTGTGAGCTACATGGACTACTATTTCCTAGATTCTGTGCTGTCCCTTTTTGTTTACTGATTGTAGTCCTCATAGGCGCCGCAGCCACGCCGCTGGTCAGGGCGCCGGCAAGACCGGGATCCTGTTCTGAACTTTGCTGTACTGGTGATATATGTATTAGTCCAATTGGCCCACTGTCATATTCATATTCTTCAATTAATTTCGAACTACCTCTCACTGGGTTCACATTATCAAAATTATTAACTATAGAAGCTGATTTCAAATTTGCCAACTCATTCTGAACACTTTCCAAATCTTCCTTTGTAGCATATGTTTCCTTCACATAACTCATTTCCTTTTGCAAAATAATTATATCCTTTAATAATCTCGTTACATCCACATGATCAAAAGTTATGGGAGGTAGTTTATTTAAATTTATTACTACGAAAATTGGTAATTCATTTGCGTCCGTTTCTTTAAAAAGTCCAATAATGTCTTCGAGCTCTCTTTGCATTTTCCCTTCCTTTTTTCTCTGCGTTTTACGCTTTGCCGAGTTTGCACATTCAAACAGCAAGTTCTTCGCACCAACAATGTCCTCATGTGAAAAGGACCCCGCACATATACGTATATTAGGCTAATTTCGTCCATAACTTCTATTTTATTTTGAATAAAAGCTAACACTTCGCTGATAATTATATTACAATTACTACACTTCATATTATTATTAACAGCCATGATTGTATTTAACAAGCACACTGTAACGCGTGCGCTATCAAGGTCGCGCGTGCGACGACTGTTACTTCCACTACTACACAATGTTGTGTGACTTGGCCGTTGAACATTCTTTATACGTTAGTGGGTACAAGTCAATTTTGTTTACACGTAATGTTATATCGTTGTAACTACCTATGTTTGTTAAGCGAGATAATAGCCCATACTGGTATTGGTAATTGGACGCTAGTGTCTCATTTTAGGCTGTTGTTAATTGTGCAACACATGCATTCAGCATTGATTGACAATGCTGACTTCTGCTCTCTTCTTTTTGGAGCGTCAAATCGACCACCGATCTAACATAAAATAGACGTACAGACGGACTTGATTAGAAGTATCCCTGCAACGGCCAAGTCACATAACATTAACTATAATAATAAAGAAATCGCAGTAAGGAACCTTAGACTTGGCACGACTTTGTCTAGATTTCATTACTTTTTAGAGATAAACAAGCAGCTCCATCGAGACTTGGCTAGTTTTTTTACAGAATGTTTTTGGTGGGATTTCACTTCTTTTTGTAGAAACGTAGGCATATTGACTTATTTTATTAATCGACATTTTTTACGATATTATCTTGCGAAATCAAACACAAATAAACTCAACGACCTTTAGTACATGGACATGAAACCAGAAATACCGATAATATTTAGACTAAAACAATAATAAAACCTATATTTATGTTTAAGACTTCTTTTGTCATAATAAAAAAAGAAACTCAAAGAAAATATTATACTCAGCCTACTCAATCTATACAAACTATAAACAAAACGTTAACTCTTAATTATTAGACAAGTGTCAATATAATTAACTATCAATGAACTTTGTACCAAAGGTATTACCTACCTAGTACTGAAATACAGCTAAATTAATGATATTTTTAAACGAAACGAAGTAATATCTACATAAATAAACTAAACCTAGAATACTAGAAAAGTACTTACTTATATACACGAACGCTATTCGAAGTACTGCCTAACTGTAAATAAAACCTAGAAAACTAAGAGTACTAAAAAACTAACAATTAAATAAAGTATTCAATTAAAAGTACTTGTAAATCTAATAATAATTAAGTAGTAATCAGTAATCCGTCACTAATCATAAAATCCCTAACCTATTAAAATCTTCGCAAACCTCTCGAATTAATAAGCGAAATCAACGAAATGCAAATAATCGGAAAAACAAACTTAAGCGCGTTTTTAAATAAGTCAGCGCCATCTAGCGACGGGTGCGGGTATCACCGCCACTCTTAGTCCAATGAATTATATTTTGACCAAATTTTGATCTTCGATTATCCTAGTTTTTATAGTTTTCCCTTTATGTGGCCATTAAACCCTAACTCTGTACCGAATTTCAGCTCTCTGAGTTTATGGGAAGTACTAGTTCTTTTTGATGATCATGAGTGAGTGGCTGAGTGTCATAAATGCGAAACTTTGCTTTCGCTTAACTTCGGAACTAAATGACCTACAGACTTGAAATTTTATTTTAAGTATGTGATTCTATAGCTTACTGGATGACGAAAATTTCAGCGTTCTGGTCTTATCCAGAGGTTCTCAAATAGGGGCCTGAAAATGCGGCGAAATGGTTCCAGTAAAGGATGGTACGGCAGTGTTTGCTTCGCGCTCGACTTGGCGGGGGCACTGCCGTGCCCCCCGATTTTATATAGGTTTTGAATTTACCCTCTGAGAGCCTGAACGTAAGTTATGATATTAAAAGTTATGCCTACGTAACAATGCAAATAATATGTAAAAAAAAGTCCAAACGGTCTCGTTTGGAGATGTCTATTATAATTGTAAAAATAAAAAAAATTACAAAATGTAAGCGAAAACTTTATGCCATACAATTTTTTGCCTACAAAAATATGCTAAACGGAGGAAATCCGATCGCAGATAGGGTGGGGCTGGATACGCCTATATACTCAGATATTGGAAAAGAGTTCATAATATGAGGCACTCCAGCCCTACACTACATTGATAGTCTGAATGATGAATGAATGAATGATAGCTCTTTATTGGTACCACAATAATACAGAAAATAACAAAAAGGAAACATAAAACTAGAAAGGGTAACAACTGGCGGTATTATCGCTCAGAGCGATGTCTTCCAGACAGAACAAGAACAGAATAGCAGAACAGAAAAGAGAAAATTGCAGAACAAGAGAAAGGAAATATCTGTATTTCCTTTCTCTGCATGCAAGAATGTTTTCGCGGTGTGGTAGGCCTCTTTTGCAGGGGGCCGCCTGGGGAAGTACCACACCTTTGCCAGTTATTCATCTGCCAAACAGTAATGTGCTAGCATTACTGTGTTCCGGTATGAAGGGCAATGTTACCAGCGAAATTACTGGGCATGATGAGATTTAACAACTAATATCTCGGGGTGACAGGCGCAGTGCAGTGCCGCGCAGTATTTTGAATTTTAAAACACTGGGTGGCACTGTGTCTGATATGGGCAATCATGATGCTTACCACCAGGCACCTAATTTGCTCGTTTTGTCACTATCTTAAAAAAAAAAACCTTGTGGGAGGATTGAATAATTATAAATAATCTAAATTATTTATTATTATTTATAATAATTTAAATTATTTAAATAATTTATGCCCAGTAAGTTCGATGTAACTCGATGGACATGGTCTGAAATAAAGATATATGAATTGCAATTGAATTTGATTCGTCTTAATTCGTTGAAGAAAGTTCATCGCCTCTTCGAATGGTCGGTGCCCATTCGGCGCCCATTCTGTTCCATTGTAAATACGTACGGTAAATATGTTATGGTGACGAATATTTACATTTTACGGAGCAGTAATAAAATACTTTAAAAAAACTTATGTTTTATTTCACTGTAAATAATGTATCCTCAGGAAAAAAGCAGATAATAATTGAAAAGTATCGATTTTACTTATTATAAAAATTATTGTGTAATGTATGAATTAATGGCTTTGTTTAATTTATCACTACCACACGCAGACTGCCCTGAGTGTAGTGTTACCTTCCTCCTCCCCCGCTCCCTCCCACGGTGGCGCCCACCGCACGCCGCACACGGCGCCACCGTGCGCCCACACGGCGCCACCGTGCGCCCACACGGCGCGCTGCAGCCGCACTATCATACGCAGACTGCCCTGAGTGTAGTGTTACCTTCCTCCTCCCCCGCTCCCTCCCCCGGTGGCGCCCACCGCACGCCGCACATGGCGCCACCGTGCGCCCACACGGCGCGCTATAGCCGCACTACCACACGCAGACTGCCCTTAGTGTAGTGTTACCTTCCCCCTCCCCCGCTCCCTCCCCCGGTGGCGCCCACCGCACGCCGCACACGGCGCCACCGTGCGCCCACACGGCGCGCTGCAGCCGCACTACCATACGCAGACTGCCCTGAGTGTAGTGTTACCTTCCTCCTCCCCCGCTCCCTCCCCCGGTGGCGCCCACCGCACGCCGCACACGGCGCCACCGTGCGCCCACACGGCGCGCTGCAGCCGCACCACCACACGCAGACTGCCCTGTACAAGTGGGATGTAACTTCAGAACTTATACAACTATCACAACAACCATCAAAAACTACTCTATTTTGCAAATATAATATATTGTTTAATAAAATGTAACTCTTTTCAGAATAATAATATAACTAATTTATAAGATGACCTGACTTATTCAACAGAAACTCCATATTGGAATAGCAAGAAAAAAACACTGTTAATGTTGAAGGAATAATATCATAGCAGCTGTAAAAACAAATCCCACCAAAAACATTCTGTAAAAAACTAGCCAAGTCTCGATGGAGCTGCTTGTTTATCTCTAAAAAGTAATGAAATCTAGACAAAGTCGTGCCAAGTCTAAGGTTCCTTACTGCGATTTCTTTACTATTATAGTTAATGTTGTGTTACTTGGCAGGGCAGGGCCACTTCAACTTGCTCCTCTCTCATCAATCTCCTCATTCTTGATTCGATCTTGCAGAAAAATCCCAAGTATGGCCCTCTACATAGCTCGTTGCGCTATTTTGAGCTTACTGATAAGACCCACAGTCAGAGACCACGTTGTAGATCTGTATGTCATCACCGGTAACACACACTGGTCGAAGACTTGAGGCACTGAGGTATTATGGACGAGAAGACATTGCGTAGGTTTCCGATCGCTGCCCAGCCAGCAATTGGATTCGATGATTGACCTCTTTCTTGACGTTTGACCTACGAGTTGGACTACTTGACTCAACAGCTTCTAGAATGGCGTTGCTAACAGGTACCTAACAGGTCGGCGCAACATGGGCATTAGATATCACCTTCGTCTTGTCCATGTTCATTTCAAGGCCGACCCGTTGAGAAACTTTATTGAGGTCTACGAGCATCGTGCTGAGATTTTCCATCGATTCGCCGTTAAAATTGATGCCATGTTTTTGCCAAAACGCAACGGCTTGCGTGCGCTAAACCCGTTCTTGGATAGAGACCAAATATTCATTGAGAAAGGATCGAAAACATCCCATATTAATACCCAAAGAGTCTGTTCTCACCGATCTACTCATGAGAGACGCACACAACAGGTCACTTCTTGTTGGGCGAGGCATTAGTAACTCCACCCGACAATAATTTTGAGTCTTTATATATAAGTTCCCTACGCAGATGGCAGTATACACAGAAGACAACGGTACAACGGTCCAACGGTCAGCCTCATATTGGCGATGTAGTGACGGTACGAGAAGACAATTTGCCCGTGTTTCGATGGCTTTCATCATCATCATCATCATCTCAGCCACAGGACGTCCACTGCTGAACATAGGCCTCCCCCATGATGGCTCGATGGCTTTATGGCAGAGTAATTGCAACTCACCCAGGCAAGGATAATTTGGTCAGAGTAGTTACGCTAAAGGTTAGAAATGGTACAGGCAAACGTCCCGTAACTAAGCTGTGCTTGCTCCCCGTCGCTCGTTGATGTTTGTATTAATTTATTGGTCTTATTGATTTCTTATGATTTTTATTAGTTGTTAACAGAGAACTTAGTATATTGTTTATTGTAACTTTGATTTTGTAAATTTATAGACAAGATTCTGGCACAATGCAAACCAATATAATCGTCTAGTGTATCCATGTCATCTAGTGGATTTGCTTAGATTTGTTTTGCTTTAGTGTTAGTTTAAGTGCTTTTCATTGTTTAAGAATAATACATTTTATTTGTTACTAATACATATCTATAACATTCAACCCAATATCTATTATATTATCTATATCTATACTAATATTATAAAGAGAGAAACTTTGTTTTTTTGTTTTTTTATTTGTAACGAATAGGCTCCGAAACTACTGGACCGATTTTAAAAATTCTTTCACATATGGATAGCTTAATTCAGTGTGAGTGCCATAGGCTATATGAAATTTTGAAAAAAATTAGGGATCCGTAAGAAAACTGCAATATTGTGAACCAAGGTGTCACATAATGTAATTACCATATTCATAAATTTGCGTGCGCTGTGAAATCCATTGATGGTAGAATAATATAATGTGCTAGGGGTTTGTAGCACTCATCAATATCTACAAAATAGTCCACGGAAATTTTATCCATCTATTTTGATTTAGTCACAATAATCGAAAAAGACATTATATGCATACGCTGTGAAAAGTATTGGTGGTAGAATAAAGTAATGTACTAGGGGTTTGTAGTAATTATCAATACCTACAAAACAGTATACATAGATTATATCCATCTTTTTTGGTTTAGTCACAATAATCGAAGCAGTGACTATTTTTCATGCGGTGTGAAAACTATCGATGGTAGATTAAAGTAATGTACTAGGGGTTTGTAGTACTTATCAATACCTACAAAACAGTATACATAGATTATATCCATCTTTTCTGGTTTAGTCACAATAATCGAGGCAGTGATTATTTTTCATGCGGTGTGAAAACTATTGATGGTAGATTAATGTACTAGGGGTTTGTAGTATTTACCTATATCTACAAAATAGTCTACGGACATTATATCCATCTATTTTGATTTAGTCACAATAATTGAAAATCATTATATGCATGCGCTGTGAAAAGTATTGGTGGTAGAATAAAGGAATGTACTAGGGGTTTTTAGTACTTATCAATATCTTCAAAATAGCTCACGATAAATTTATACATTATGTGTTAAGGTTTGGTCATTGTAACAGAAATAGTCATTCGTTTGCGTGCGCTGCGTAAACCATTAGGGTTATATCTATTAAAATACAATGTATCACGAATTTACTCCTGTTAAACGTCCACTATACCTTATACTTCTGCTACCCGTGCGAAGCCGGGCGGGTCGCTAGTATAATATGTCGGAGAAAACATTCCCGCCGACATCATCATTAGTGGTTGCGGGCTTTGTGGGCGTCATGAGGGCAAAATGCGAGCACAAAACAACGATCACAAGTTCACAGTGGTTTATTTTAGGTTAACACAATAGTTCTAATTAATTTAAATGATACAGTTAGGACCGAGCAGCGGGTTCGGGGCACCGATCTTACTTCATATTTTAAACACGATCCAACTCGATCGCTAGCTCACACTCCAAAAGTCTCGGAATAACTGAACGCTAACTGACTCCACCAAGCCAAGATGGCGCCTCGACCCCGCTCGAGGCACGTGCTCTGCTCTGATTGGTCGTTACGTAGTATTATAATCAAATCATGACTTTTATTAAATTATTGAGATTTATCATTCTAAAATAATGTAACAAATCAATTTAAATTAAATTAAGAATTTTAAAAGTAATTACAATATAAGCAAAAGCAATATTATCTTTTACGTATGAAAACAACAATCAACTTGACTCATAGCTTCCTCCGACACGGCCGTCCTGACTTATTACACGCCCTCGTGTGATGTTGAAGGCCGCGCATCATCTGCGGAAAAAAAAGAAATTCTTGTAAAGTTCGGCCACTCCTGACCAAAGAAAAGTCTGTAGGCCTCCTCGCCTTACAATGGCCTCCTCGCCTTACAATGGCCTCCTCGCCTTACAATGGCCTCCTCGCCTTACAATGGCCTCCTCGCCTTACAATGGCCACCTCGCCTTACAATGGCCACCTCGCCTTATAATGGTCACCTCGCCTCTTACTAAATTATTTTATTGAGTTAAACACGGAATTTCAGTTACGTCTATCTCACAATTTTAATGGCCACCTCGCCTTACAGAAACGCTACACTTCAACAGCCACCACGCCTTGCGCCCCTATCTACCATGGGATATCTTGTAAAAATAAAATTAACTAAACTAACTTTTCTCTACCTAAGCTATGGGTATCGCTAACGGCGGTGTTGTTCCCTTCGGACAAATGGTTTCTCGAGAAAAAATCAACGTGGGCCATTTTCCTACCCTCCCTGTACTGGATATCAAAATCAAAAGCCTGGAGGAAAGCCCACCACCGGTGCACTCTAGGTGTCAGGTCAACTTTAGTTCTTGAGGCTTTTAAAGAATTGCAGTCAGTGACGACTGTGAAAGTTCTACCATACAAATAATGGCGGAAATGCTTAACTGAGTTAACAACTGCTAGTGTCTCCAACTCGTAAGAGTGGTATCGAGACTCCGCGGGTATAGTGCGTTTACTGTAGTACTCTACAGGATGTAATTTTGAACCAGCTCTTTGGAAAAGAATTGCGCCGTAACCTTCGCTACTAGCGTCGGTATGTAACTCTATAGGTAATTCTGGGTCGAAAAGCATCAAAACTGGAGACGACGTCAATAGCGATATTATGTCTTGTCTAATCGCTTCATGTTCGGCGGTCCAAGTTATTTTAGAATTATTGTTAGCTAACAGACGGTAGAGCGGTGCCATTTTAAGCGAGAAGTTATTGATAAACTGCCTAAAGTAGGACGCTAACCCCAAAAATTGTCTTAGCTGAGTGACGGTCTGTGGTGGTTGGGAACTAGTTAATGCGGTTATCTTACGGGGGTTAGGCCTGATTTCACCCTCTGATATTTCATACCCCAAAAACTGAACTTGCTTCTTTAGAAAGGCACATTTTTTCATATTGAACGAAAACCCGGCGTCGCTAAGAGTTTTAATAATAATAATAATAAAGTTCTTTATTCAGGTGCAAGTCCCACAATTATACAAAAACAAAAATATAAAACAATAGAAAATAATACACATAAAATACAACCGTATGTACCCAGTCAAAGCTTGTACTTTACTTGTGGTTAGCGTCCCGGTGTACTGTTAACCAGTAGTTTTGAAACCGGCACGTATAGTCGGTACTAATTGCTTGTAAAATTGAGTTGCGAGATGATCGCAATTTGTCCCAAAAAGAGGCAATGCGTGCTCTCATGATGGCGAAGAAGTCGGGCACTCGCGCCTCAACGAACATAGTCGACGCGCTGCAATAGCGCGGATGCTTCATGAGGATGCGGAACGCATCATTGTACTGCACCCTCATGGTGCTCAAAGAGGCTCTGCGGAAATTCACCCAAAGCTGGCAGGTGTAGAAACACTGGCAATATGCCTTGAAGAGCGTTGTTTTCACACCCGGACTGCACTTGGCGAACCTACGCGCGAGCATGTTACAGCGAACCGCGAGCGCCCGCCTCTCCCTCTCGATATCATCGTCATCTTTAAGGTCACTAGTCAGAACATGCCCTAAGTATTTAAAGTGTTGCACAACTCTAACAGGATATCCTCCCAGACTTACATCAAATACTTTCTCCGGACCCTTTCCATATTTAAAAAACCATCATTTCCGTTTTTGAGTACAACGCCTAACCGTTCCAGCCCTTGTTCTACAGTATTCGCAGGTATGACGAGATCATCCATGTAGACAATCGCATAAGAGTGCGCTAAGTCACCTAGAGCCGTATTAATAGCTCTCTGATATACGGAGGGGGCATTTCGTAGGCCAAACGGCATGGCAGTAAACTCATAATGAGCGTCCGGAGTAACAAAAGCGGTTTTCTCTATCGAATTCGACTCTACATTTATAGGAACTTGATAAAATCCACTAGCCATGTCAAGACACGTGTAAAATCGTGCACCTGATAACCTCTGAACTTGGTCGCCGATTAAAGGCAAGGGGTACCGGTCAGGAACTGTATTAGAATTTAATTCTCGGTAATCTATGCACATTCGGTCCGTGCCATCGCGCTTCTTTACTAAAAGTATTGGGCTAGAGAAGGGCGATTTGCTAGGTCTAATAACCCCAGCAGACAAGAGTTCGCTACACTTATTCCGTACTGTTTCCCGCTCTTCAGGGCTCAAGTGATATGGTCTCCGTTGTACGGTTTTGCTAGGATCTACTAGATTAATCTCCAATTCACCTGTCTTTACTCTACTAGTAGGCGTGCCTTCAACGAATGAGTTCTTAAAACTGCTAAGAAGTTCTATCAGTTGTGGTTTAAGGTTATCGGGTATATCGGTATCCACGTCTTGAAAGTCAGCCGTCGCGTTACCAACATCGCAAATATTAACTGTAGAGGGCTTCTCGACTATAGTAAGCTGATCACTCGATATGTGTACTGACAACCCTAGGGTCAACAAATCGCGTCTAATCAGAATGTCATTATTTAGATAATCATCAGGTATAATGTGAAATAAAATTTCTACGTCATGACCACTAAGGAAAACTCTAGATAAAATTTGCGAATCGCATAATACACTAGATTTTCCTACCCCAGTCAAAGTAACAATTGCACGCTGCAATGTACCAACAAGCCTGCGAGAGACGCTCTCTTTAATTAAGGAACAATCAGCACCGGAATCGAAACAAAATGGGAACTGCTCACCAAATTGCGTAATGGTTCCAGTGACAGGTCTCAGGCCGCATACGTCCACTCGCTTCACAACGCTGGGTGGAGTGGCGGCGGGCTGTGCGCTGCCGCTTGCAACTGGCCATGTCTTTGAGCACCGCGATGCCACGTGACCCTCAGCACCACACTTGTAGCAAGTCACAACGGGCCGCGTAGTAACGGCCGTGTTGGAGCGCTCAGAAGTTGGAGTTGGTTGCTGCTTGTCATGCGATCGGCTGAAACATTCAAAAGATTTACGTATGACCTAACTTTCCACACGCGTAACATTTTGTTGAGACAGCACTTAACCTAGGACGTTTATTGTCTTGCGTAGTACTTGCGACGGCCTTTGAAATCTCTTGGTAACTGCGTTTGCGATAAGAGAACGCCATTAGTTCACGTTGCATTTTACTGCGGGTAGTTATTTCTTCAGAAAAAAAATATTGCGTTGCAACCGTGGCTCGATTGGCCCCATGTGTGCGAGTATTAAAGATACCGCCATTTCTTCCTTGCCCAGACTACCCCATCGTGACATCAGTAAAGTGAATAAAAAACGGCTTGCATAAGCAGCAAGAGATTCACCTTCTTGTGATTTGCCAGTAATCATTTTTAACATCGTCGCAGCACATGTTTCCAATGTATCAAATTGAGAAAGGAAAATTTCTTTAAATTCTACTCACTTCATATTGGGAAAAGCTATCTGAGAAAACCATGTTGCAGCCGAACCCTTCATAGCCTTACTAAGTATGAGAATCAATTTACTTCCCTGTATATCGCAATCCGATAAGCAGATATCCGCTGTTGCTAGCCAGGCCCGGGCATCAGTGTCAGCATCATCCGGTTGAAATTTAGGCAGCGTGATGCCCTTATCCTCGATTTTCGGTGGGTTGGTTAGCGCCTCAACTAGTAACCTCATGCTGGTTTGCTGCGCTTCGAATAACGCACGCCATCCTTCATTTGCCGCTGTCGGTTCGCTCACGTTTTGTGCCTGCACCGATCCCACTTCTGATGTCGGAGAAAACATTCCCGCCGACATCATCATTAGTGGTTGCGGGCTTTGTGGGCGTCATGAGGGCAAAATGCGAGCACAAAACAACGATCACAAGTTCACAGTGGTTTATTTTAGGTTAACACAATAGTTCTAATTAATTTAAATGATACAGTTAGGACCGAGCAGCGGGTTCGGGGCACCGATCTTACTTCATATTTTAAACACGATCCAACTCGATCGCTAGCTCACACTCCAAAAGTCTCGGAATAACTGAACGCTAACTGACTCCACCAAGCCAAGATGGCGCCTCGACCCCGCTCGAGGCACGTGCTCTGCTCTGATTGGTCGTTACGTAGTATTATAATCAAATCATGACTTTTATTAAATTATTGAGATTTATCATTCTAAAATAATGTAACAAATCAATTTAAATTAAATTAAGAATTTTAAAAGTAATTACAATATAAGCAAAAGCAATATTATCTTTTACGTATGAAAACAACAATCAACTTGACTCATAGCTTCCTCCGACAAATATATATTGTAAGGACGAGGCTGCGTTTGTCCTTGGTGGACGATTTATGTAGAAGTAAGTTAACAGTCCACTTTTAAGTTAAAAGCTATCTATTGTTGAAGCGTTTTTTTAGTTTTAATGATTGGCACTAGATGTCGCTGTCAATCGAGCGGTAAAATTCTTAATCGCGATATTAAGATTCTCACAGAACACATGACCTAAAGTTTGTGAGTGAACTATTTATCTTGAAACTTGAAATCGATTGGAGTTTAGACTTACTAACCTTTTCACCTTTCGCTAGACGTATGACGTGTATTTTAAACAAACATAAAATGGTGTAAGGGCACACTGTAAAGTGTGGTGAAGTAGTAAGCACTATATCCCTACGTATATTATTTATGTATGAGGTGGATATGGGCTTAGATACGGTATACGATTGAAAGAGTTCGTTTTTGCGGAAACATTTGTTTATTCTTGACATAAACACTATTAGCCCAGTCATTTTAAATTTTAGGGGTTTCACCGCGGAATGAAAGATAAAATAAGCTGTAAATTGGTATAAACCTTTGTTTTGTCGTTCTAAATGTCTCAAAAGTCACAAGTGCTATCGTGTCCGCGTCTTAAGATATTGAAGGTCAAAGGTCGTAAAAATCGGGTTTTCGTGAATATCTCGCTTTCTATTGCTTAAATGAGATTTGCACTTATTATAAAAGTTGTAGAGTATAAAATTTTCTACAACTTTTGTTGGAACTTTTTTTTCAAACGATCAACCGTTTTTGCGGTAGACCGCGAAGAGTGCGCCGCGTACAGTAATAAAAATGACAGGCCTAATGCAAGGTCAAAACTCAAACAGATTTATTGAAATAGGTCATAATCTGACACTTTTGCACGTCAATAAAGATAAACAGTACTGAGTCTACCGTGCGTTTGGAAAGATACCTCTACAAGAAGAACGCACAAGAAACTTGAAGGGCTTAATTTTTTCAACAGATAGTTTTACAATATTTGGTTTGGTTACATTCGTTTTCTTTGAAGGTGCCGCGAGGCGGCTATGCAGAAGTTTCCAGGCATCTTTGTCCTCTATGTACTGGTTGACTTTATAATAAGCCTTCTTTAGTAAAATAGATTTTATATAGGTTTTGAATTTACCCTCTGAGAGCCCAGTTATCTCTTTTAGGATTTCATTATAGAAACGTACACTATTTGCTAAGAATGTCTTTTTATTTGTTTTAGATAATCTAAAGCTAGGTGCAGCTATTTTGTCTTTATTCCTAGTATTAAAATTATGAAGGTCACTATTTAATTTGAATTTATGTAAATTTTTACGCACATACATGATGTTCTCATAAATGTATAAGGATGGTAGGTGTTCATGCAAAATCGACTGATTTGTACAACACTAATTTTGTGTCCCAACACTACGTTCACGCGACCGCGACGCCAGCGCTCGCGCCATAACTACCCCCTTCTTACCTTGTGAACTGGAAAATGGCCGCGTTATAAGGCCAAATAAATCTTATTAATTTGTGATGATGGCGAAGCCGCCTATTTGTAAATACTAAGTAATAAATTGTGTACCTAAGGAGAAGTGCATTTCATTGGCATAGCCAACTTAATACTATAACGAACCCGCGACAATAACAATCTCGACGTGGAAGGCCAGGCGACGTTCCTGTGTCTACGCAGCGGAGCGCCGGGACACACAACTGAACCACCTTCCATAAGGTTCACCTACGAGGCGTAAGTGATCAACATTTGGTGGCCCATGAGGGGAACAACTGGGAATAAGTATCTACGAGTCTACGAGGCGCGAGGTACAATAAAGTGACGCAACAACAACAACGGACCCACCGGATAGCTGGAGCAAGTCGCCGGCCCGGGTCACATCACAACTTTAACTACGCGAGGCAGCAAGTACCTACAGGACAGGTACCAGTGAATACAACGCGAGGCGCAAAAACATAGACTAAGTGAAAAACAACGTCGTGAATAATATCAACGGGGCGTAGGTATATTCGGCGTGTTATCACAAGTGTTCAGACTCATTCTGTGAGCTTATTAATATAATGTGTTAAGTGCAGTGAAGCGAGGCGCATTGGGACTGTAAGTCATTAAATATAAGTTAATAATTACTCTATATTGCCGATGACGTCGGCGCGACTGTCGCAATTATTGTTTGTATAATATTAATTAAAAACTTGTAGTCAAGTACATACGTAGCGTCTTAAAATAGTTAGGATTAGGTATTTGTTTAATTTGTAAGTGGAGTATACTCATTGTTTGATAAAACCATGGATCTCAAAACCGCAAAACACACCTTTAGAGTCCGGACTAAGATGCTCCGGGATTTCCATAATTCGGTGGAGGGAACCACCTCTTCAATTGCCATAGGGGTAATCAAACGTCAATTTGACAAATATTATCAAGATTTATTACAGGCCTATGAGGAGCTGGTAGCCGGCGGGGTCGACGACCTGGAAGACTTAACCCAAGAGTTTTCAAATATTAATAAATTATTGGTTGCAGTAGAGACCAAGGCGGGGGAGACCGAAGCGGGGCCCACGCCACCAATACCACCCGTACATACTGCGAGTGGCTCGCTAGAGGGCAGCAGCGTGGCGGCTAAGCTGCCATTTATTCAGTTGGGGGAATTTAATGGTAACCCAATGGACTGGGTAAGTTTTTACGATTTATTCCTATCGTTAGTTCACAATAGGCCCCAACTTACCTGACACAGAAAAACATTACTACTTGCGGAGTTGTCTAATTGGAGAGCCATTGCAGCTGGTGAGGCATCTACCTGTCGATGCGAACAACTATGCAGTGGCACTTGGCCTGTTAAGAGACAGGTATCAAAACACGAGGTTATTGGCAGACACATATCTGGGGCAGATCATGTCTCTGCCCAATATACCCCCGTCGCTGGAGGGACTGAGGCAGTCCTTCTACAATCCATTACTGGAGTCGACGCAGGCTCTAACAAAACTAGGGGTACCCGTAGCAGAGTGGTCCTATATACTTATGTACATTCTATTACAGAAGTTACCTTCCCGTCTGCGCAACCAGTTTGAGGAGCGAAATGGAGCAGCTCCAGGGGAACTGCCATCCTTCTCGGCACTGATGACCTTCCTCGACGAGGTATGCAGGAGGCAACTCGTCGCTCCGTCAGACGAGGAGCAGGAACGGGCAGAGTCGACGCGACAAAGGAGGCCACCTATGAATGCGCAGCGCAGAGGCGGCACCAACACGGCGGGTGGACGCCACTCGCCACCGAACAGAGGTCGTGGCCAAATAGCCACTGCGGCAGTGGAGGTAAAGTGCCCACATTGTAATAAACTTGGCCATAAAATAGTAGACTGCTACGAGTTTAAACGTTTGCCTCGTACCGTACGTAAGACATGGGTGCGAAGTAACGGGGCGTGCTTCGTGTGTCTCGGGCAACACTATGCACGGGAGTGTGCACAAGGCATTGGATGCAGATCATGTGGATCTCAATATCATCATACACTGTTATGTAACGCTGGTGGGGAAGCTCCTAGACAGGAGACACAGCCGCCTTCCAGAGCAGCGTCGCATGCTCGGTCGCCACCGCACACGCCGACGCAGGCTTGGACGCAGCCGCCGCGCGTGAGGACGCCTCCGCGCCGCGCCAGCCCGGTGGAGCACAACCGGCAAACGACGTGGCAGCAACACACTTCGGAGCAACAGCCGTACACCCTGGAGCAAGGGCGTCGCCCGGTCGGTGCGAAGTACCAGCAGGCTCAAGTTCAGTTCGAGAACCTGAGGTATGGCCGACCATCTTCCCCTATTCCGAAACAGGAGTGGCGCGGGGACAAATGCTGAGACAGTGCTCCTGTCGGTGCAACCTACACTATAGGTAGCGGTTTTAGAAACTGTCTTAACCCTACGGTGTTATTAGGTATTAGAAATTACAAAGGTAAATATGAGGAGGCCCGTGCCTTAATCGACACCGGTGCTGGTGTCACAGCCATCAAAGAGGATTTGGTCAAACGATTACAACTGCACCGACAGAAGAGCTCTATGGAAATATTCGGTATTGGGAATAACAAAGTGAGGACACCAACTAGCAAGGTTAAAATAGTAATAAAGCCGTTGGATAAACCGGTACCAGTAATCTGCACTACTGCAATAGTCCTGTCAGAGTTGACAGCAGACTTACCAACAAAAGAGGCTTCACGTAAAGGGATACTGAAGCAGGCCCCACCCACATTAAGACTTGCAGACAAGTACTTTACACTACCACACGGAGTAGATATAATACTCGGAGCTGACGTATTAAATTATGTTTTAGATGGTTCTAAAATTAATATTGGTACAGGTGGCGTCGCAGCCTACGGGACATGCTTCGGGCATGCTATCATGGGACCGGTAGATGGGTATGAGAGCGAAGCGTCACGCCCAGTCTGCACCACGACATTGACAGAGGCTGTCAAGCGTTTCTGGACGTCGGAGGAGCCGCCGACAACCATTCCGAAGGACCCTCTTCACGACGAATGTGAAAGGTTGTACAAATCCACTACAGTTAGAGTAGCTGATGGAAAATTTATGGTACGCTTGCCTCTATTATCTGAACGACCGGAGCTAGGAAATTCGTTAGATACGGCAACAAAACGATTTTATGCGCTCGAGACTAAAATGGGGAGACATCCATTATTCGCGCAAAAATATAGGGAGTTCATGGAAGAGTATGAACGGCTCGGCCACATGTCTGTGTCAGATTTTCAGTTCGACCAGGAACACTATGTGATACCACATCACGGTATATTCAAACGGGACTCTGATAAGATCCGAGTTGTATTCGATGGCAGTTGTAAGACAACCAAAGGGGTTTCATTAAACCAATGCCTACATTCAGGTGAAGCACTACAGAATGATATTACAAAAATCTTGATGAATTTCAGGCGACATCAAGTCGTGTTCACCACGGACGTGAATCAGATGTTCCGGATGACCTGGATACACCCTGAGGACAGGAGGTATCAACTTATACTCTGGAGGAGTGATCCGTCGCAGGAACTTAAGGTATACGAGTTAAATACTAATACCTATGGACTAAGGTCTAGCCCATATGTGGCAATATGGACGCTGCTTGAGTTAGCGGCACAGTGGATGGAGAAACATCCTAACTCAAAGGCAGCCGACGTCGTGAGAGACGACGTGTTCGTCGACGATATCTTGACTGGAGCGGACTCCATAGAGGAAGCGGGAGTTCTAAAGACAGAACTCATTGAACTTATGCGTAGCGCGGGCTACGAACTACGTAAGTGGTCCACGAATAAACCAACTTTACTTAAAGATCTGCCGGAAGATCATTGTGAGCAGCCAAAGGAGTTTGATGCGAATGACCCCAAGAGCTTTATCAAAGTATTAGGAATACAATGGGAACCGACATCAGATACAATATCCTATCGGTTAAACATACCTACAGATCAGACAGTGACGAAGCGGTCTATACTAAGTACAATAGCGAGGCTATACGATCCGTGTGGCTATTGTACACCGGTTATCATAAGATTCAAGAACCTATTACAGGAGTTGTTTATGGACGGACTACATTGGGACGAGGCTGTACCAGAAGCGGTTGTAGAAAATTGGAGGTATATGATTGAGGATCTATACAACATGGAAAAACTGAAGATACCTAGGTGTATAGCGTTACCAAAAGCATTATCATATACACTGCACGGGTTTGGGGATGCTTCCGAAGCAGGATATGCAGCGTGTATTTACCTACGTAGCGAGGACGCCAGAGGTAACGTAAAGATCAATCTAGTCATGGCTAAATCTAGGGTGGCACCTATAAAGTCACGACAAACGATCCCGAAGCTGGAGCTCAGCGCGGCGCACTTGGTTTGTCAACTGCTTAATCATGTAGCGGAGGGCTACGAAAAATCGAAAAAAATTGATAGTATTAACGCTTGGTCAGATAGCTCTATTGTACTGGCCTGGGTGGAGACGCAGCCACATTGTTTGCAGACATTCGAGTGTAACCGGGTACAGTATATACAACAATCGCCTAGGAAACTGAATTGGAGACATGTCCCATCGGATTGGAATCCGGCCGACTGCGCGTCTCGCGGCGTGACAGCCGAAGAATTAGTTAATCATTCATTATGGTGGACAGTACCGTGGCTGGAAAAGGAGGTAGCTGAGTGGCCCAGCAAGTATGTGAGGCCTGCGGAACTACCAGGTTTTAAAAGGATAGTTAATACCAACGTCGTTCAAGAGCAACCATGGGACGTTAGTTTATTGGATAGGGTGAGCGACTTCACCAAACTCATCAATACTACAGGGTATGTATTGAGGTTTATTAGGAACCTGAAGACAGCTAAATCGGAGCGACCCAAAAGTGGTATACTCTCACTGTCAGAGACGCGAGACGCGACCAAGTATTGGACGAGAAGAATCCAAGAATTGGTATATAGTAAGGAAATTGAGCAGTTGAAGCAACGCAAACGAGTAATAACGTCACTTCAGAAGTTGAGTGTGTTTTTGGACTCAGAAGGAATAATCAGGGTCGGAGGCCGACTTAAACATTCGAAACTCACTTATGGGGCGAGGCACTCAGTGTTGTTACCTAAGGATAATAAATTTGTTCAACTGTTAATGGAGCACTATCACAGGTCATATTGTCACATTGGAGCCAATGGTCTAATCGCTATTATTCGCAGGGAATATTGGATAACGTCAATCCGGAAGCAAGCAGCACGGACCGTTCGACGTTGTAAAAGATGCTTTCGTTTTTCTGCGGCAGAACAACCTCCGCGCATGGCAGACCTGCCCGCGGACCGTGTGCGACGCGCACGTCCTTTTGACGGAGTCGCCACAGACTTTGCCGGACCATATCTGGTAAAATCAAGTTTGTTAAGAAACGCAAAATCAGTGAAGGCCTACTTCTGTGTTTTTGTTTGTGTAGCTACAAAGGCCGTTCATGTGGAATTGGTTTCTAGTCTATCAGTTGAGGCATTTATAGCTGCATTTACTAGATTCGTAAGTCGACGCGGACTACCCAGTCTGATACGATCAGATAGAGGTACCAATTTCGTTGGAGCCAACAATTACCTCAAGGAGATTAATCGGTTCTTACTGGATAATGAACACATTCTGAAGGAGCAGTTCAGACGGCAACAGATACATTGGGAGTTTAACCCTCCGGCCTCACCACACATGGGTGGACTGTTTGAGGCCGCCGTTAAAAGCGTGAAACAGCTTTTAAAAAGGGAAATAGGTGACACCGTGTTAACTTACGAGGAACTATCGACGCTGTTATGTAAGATAGAGGCTATCTTGAATTCCAGGCCACTTGTAGTGATGTCTGATGACCCTGGGGATTTAGAAGTCCTGACGCCAGGACATTTTCTTGTTGGACAACCACTGGTAGCAGTGCCTGAGAGTAATTGGTCAGAAACTAATATGTCACGTTTATCTCGTTTCCAGATGTTGCAGAAGCTGCACCAGAACATATGGGCACGTTGGCATCTCGAGTATCTTAGCACGCTCCAGGCGCGCAACAAATGGTATAATGATGTAGACAATCTAACAGTAAATGATTTAGTTTTCATTAAAGATGAGAATACTCCACCACTCCACTGGAAGCTAGGTAGGGTGCTAGAGTTACATAAGGGTAAAGATAATGTTGTTAGATCTGTAAGGTTAAGGACCCAATCTGGCGAGCTTGTTAGGCCAGTAGTTAAGTTAGTTAAGTTACCTACAGGAGAGGACTAGGTTTCTCAACCTCTTTGCTGGGGCCCCTGGGAATGTTCATGCAAAATCGACTGATTTGTACAACACTAATTTTGTGTCCCAACACTACGTTCACGCGACCGCGACGCCAGCGCTCGCGCCATAACTACCCCCTTCTTACCGTGTGAACTGGAAAATGGCCGCGTTATAAGGCCAAATAAATCTTATTAATTTGTGATGATGGCGAAGCCGCCTATTTGTAAATACTAAGTAATAAATTGTGTACCTAAGGAGAAGTGCATTTCATTGGCATAGCCAACTTAATACTATAACGAACCCGCGACAATAACAATCTCGACGTGGAAGGCCAGGCGACGTTCCTGTGTCTACGCAGCGGAGCGCCGGGACACACAACTGAACCACCTTCCATAAGGTTCACCTACGAGGCGTAAGTGATCAACAGTAGGGTCAGTATGTTTATATCTTTAAATAATTCCCTCAGGGATTCGCGTGGACGCATCTCATAGATGGCAAGAATCGCACGTTTTTGTAGTATAAAGATAGTTTCTATATCTGCGGCTGACCCCCACAACAGAATCCCATAAGACAACACTTTGAAAGACAAGAAAAACACTTTGAAGTATGCGGTATCCACATTGAAAAATTAAAACTAAATATTTTCTGTATATATCGTACCCCCACTTCGGACATAAATATATTTTTCAGGAAGTTACAGATACTACTAGATAAATCATGCTTAAAAGATAAATATAATAATATATTATGTGGAGATTTTAATATTGACGTGTTAAATAATAGTAAGAATAAAGATGAGTTTAAGGGAATTCTATACAACTATAACATGAAGACACATATAAATTTACCTACAAGACAAAATACTTGTATAGATAATATTATAAGTGACATCAAAGACGCAAAAGGTAAAGTCCATGAGCTAGGTTTATCAGATCACAACACCGGCCAAACGGTGACCATTAAGTCTACACAAGAGACATGCAATTTAAAATACTGGTTTACCTATAGAAGGGATTTTTGCAAAGAAAACTTTGAAAAATTTAATGATTGTTTAAGTAATATATCTTTCTCTGAGGTACTATTAGAGAATGACACAAACAAGGCCTTCACATTAATGCATGACACGATATGTCTTTTATTTAAACTCTGTTTTCCATTAATAAAAGTTAAAATTACTAGAAACTCAACGCACCCTAAATGGGTGACCAAGGGCCTAAAGAAATCATTTGTCAAAAAGAGAGTACTACAATACAAATATTACAAAAACAAAACATATCAAAACAAAATTAAATATAAGAACTACAGTAAGATCCTGAAGAAATGTGCTATAAATATACAGAGAGAAAAGAATACAAAATATATAGATAAGGCTGACAATAAATGCAAAGCAACCTGGAAAATAGTAAATAATACCCTGAACAAATATAATAAAAATAATAATATACAAGAAATAAAACACGACGGAAATATGCTTAATAATGGTGATGACATAGCAAAATGCTTCAATAAATATTTTATTAACATTGCAAAACAAGACGCAGAAGGCAAAAATAACACCAACACAAAGGTTGAGAGAGTATCAAATTCAATTTATCTAGAACCAGTGACTTACATGGAAGTACTTAAGATTACAATGAATCTTCGCAATACAAATTCAGTTGGATACGATGAAATCAATACAAAGCTAATAAAGGAAAACCTATGTTACTTCATTGAACCACTTACACATATAGTAAATTTGTCTTTAGAAAACGGTGTATTTCCAAAAAAGTTAAAACAATCGGTAGTAAAACCGCTCTTTAAGAAGGGAGATAAACAGGATATTGGTAATTACAGGCCGATAACTCTGGTGCCTATCTTTTCAAAAATATTTGAAAAAGTAATGAGTGATAGAGTTATGAAGATCTTACGGGGTCATAATATAATCAATGAACAACAAAATGGATTCATACAAGGAAAATCGACAACTTTAGCATGCTTCAAACTGGTAAAAGAAATTTTAGAATCACTGGATAGGAAAGAACTACCTGTTGCAATTTTTCTAGACATGAGTAAGGCATTCGACACGGTATGTCACGATAAACTGCTAGACAAATTGGAGCATTGTGGAATTAGAGGACCTGCATACACTTGGTTTGAAAGTTATCTTAAGGGGCGAATACAACGCACGGAAATTAATAAAATGTGCTATAAAACAAAAACTCAAATAACCCATAAATCTGAATTTAGAGAAAACCTTTATGGAGTCCCACAAGGGAGTGTTCTTGGGCCAATTCTGTTTATGATTTACATAAATGAGTTACCGAAATCCACAGATCAGTACACAGTTCTGTTTGCAGATGACACAACAGTTCTCATAAAGGAAAAGACCACAGAACGTATTACTAACGTTGCAAATACAGCATTAAATGACATTGTAAATTGGTTAGAATCAAATAATTTAAAAATCAATACAAATAAAACTAAATTTATGCGATATATGACATATAATAATAGACACATTAATGATAAAATTGACATAAATTATAATAATAATGACATTGAACTTGTAAATGATATTAAATTCTTAGGGATTACATTGGACACTTTCTGCAACTGGAAAATACAAATAGACATTGTATGTAAGAAAATAAATAAATTTGTATTTGCATTAAGAAAGATCAGACGACTAACAAATACAGAAACAGCAATAACTGTGTACCACAGCCATGTATGCTCCATTCTCAGGTATGGAGTTATAATATGGGGTAATTCAACAGATTCACAGAGAGCCTTCGTAGCACAAAAAAAATGCATCAGATCCGTATTTGGTCTAAAGTGGACTGACTCATGCCGACCATTGTTTATAAAGCATAAGCTACTTACTTTACCCTGCCTATATATATATGAAATGTGCAAATTCGTTAGAAATAACAATAGCTTATTTGAAAGAGACCAAAAAGAATTAACAAAAAGAAAAATAGTACAGAAACCTTTAATAGTCCCCAGGTATAGATTGAAAATGTGCAACAAAAACTGCTACAAAATGGCAATTAGTATATATAATAAACTACCTCATGAGTTAAGAGAATTGCACGGAAATGAATTTAACAATAAAATTTATAGATGGTTATGTGACAGATGTTTTTATTCCATAGATGATTATTTTAAATTTAAATTCTAATTTTTCTTATTTTTCATATTATATAAATTGACATTTAAAATCTTTAAATTGATTAATTCTGTACTTATAATCCAATATTATTATATAAATTGACATCCTGATTTTTTTTAAATAAGACATAAGACATAAGACATAAGATTATTTATTGCCAAAATAATTAGTACAAAAGCGGTATGTTATACAGCGATATTATTCTAAATACTTCTATTATAATCAAATTAACAGTGAGACTCAAACTAAGCTCTAGGCTTGTATCTTGAGCCTCTGGTGCGATCAACTAGTAGAGTTTAACATTCCTCGTGCTGTGGTGAAGGTTTTACATGGCAATAGTTTGTGAATAGTTATATTACAACAAATATTTGCAAGTGAGCGGATGAAATTATAACAAAATCGTGCAAAAATAAATTATATAATAATGGTTACGATCAGAAATAAAATTGTTAGTGTGATCGGATACGAATTATGGACAACAGATTAAATTACATTAAGATTAAATAATGTTGGGGTTGAAAAGCGAGTATAGGTATAACATGTGTGTGGGGGGTGTGTATATGAGTGTGTAAGGGTGAGTGTGTGTGCGGCGAAGAGGAAAAAATGAGCAAATTAGGCAATAAACAAACATTTAGGTAAGGCTTTCAGTCTCAGTATATGAGAGGTTGAGTAGCCATTCCTTGAGGAAACGTTTGATAGCGCTTGTGGGTGAATTTTTTATGTCGGGGCACAGTTTGCATACCTTGTTGTAAGTGCAGATAAGAGAGTAGGCTGGTCTTCGTTTGGCTAACAGAGATGAGGCCTTTGGAAGTGGGATTCGGTATACACGTCTGTCCGTAATCTCTTGGTAATCAAATCGCGCTCTTACAGAAGAATGAACTTTCAGTGTAGCACAGAGCACAAAAAGCTGTCGCACACGCAGGACTTTAACTTCCCTATAGAGTTCATCTGTCGAGAAACGAAACGGTTTTCTCAACATAACTTTTAGAAGAGCTCTCTGCGCTCTTTCGACCTGAATCATATAGCTCTTGCCCGCACCTCCCCAGACAGAGACGCAGTACTGAATAATGGACTGGCAGAGGGCCGTATACACTTGTCGCAGAAGAGGTGTTGTTGCACAGTCGCGAAGGTTTTTGATGATATAGATGAGTTTACGAACACGAGCCGATAAATCAGCAATATGCTGTTTGTATGACAAGTTTTCATCAATAGTGACACCTAGGTACTTTATGGTGGACGTGCGGTCAATAGAGCTACAGTTACATATGGATGAGGGAGGTTGACTAAAATAGTTACAGTAGTGAATTTTTAGCAATTTACCGGGTGAAGGATCTGATACGCACGTCTTTGAGAATGCTATGTACTTGGTTTTTCCGGTATTTAGTGAGAGAAGATTCCTGTCAAGTGCTCTGGCCACCCTAAAGAGACCTTCCTCCGCTGTACTATAAACCCGGTCCCAAGAAACTCCGTGGAATAGAATTGCCGTGTCATCAGCGTAGGAAATTATTTCCGCGTTATATATGTGGCTAGATACTACGCTATTAAAATAAAGGATAAAGAGCGTCGGGCCAAGTATACTCCCCTGAGGGACGCCGTAGTTAATAAGTAGTTGGTCGCTAGAGTAGTTGTTGATTTTGACATATTGTTTCCGGTTATGTAGGTAACTTCTGAACCAATTGAGCGGCAGTCCCCTTATGCCAACAGACTCCAGCTTCTTCAGGAGTAGGCCGATCGACACGGAGTCAAAGGCTTTCGCTAAGTCTAGGAAAACACCAAGGCATCTCTCTCCTTTGTCAATGAATTCGGCCACTAGATTACCTAGGAGCGAGGCGGCGTCCTCGGTCGATCTACCCCTACGGAAACCAAATTGTCGATTGGATATAAGGCTATACTTTTCCAAGTAGTTTATGAGGCGATTATTAACAATTTTTTCTAAAATTTTTGAGATGACACTTAGCAATGCAATTGGCCTATAGTTATCCGGTAAGTCTTTGGGTCCGTTTTTATGTATAGGAGACACCGCAGCCACCTTCCACACATCTGGAAAGATACCCGTTTCAAGGCTTAAATTGAAAATGTGGGTAATTGGGATAAGCAGTGCAGAGAGGCTTTTCTTTATAAATGAGACCGTAATAAGATCGGGTCCCGGAGCGCTATCGCTCTTTAAATTTTTTACAATTTTGAATACTTCAAGAGGGTCGGTAGGATACAAAAAGAGTGAATGCATTGTCGATGTGTCCGCAGTGTACGAGTGGATGATGGAATCCTCAGTTTCTGAATTTTTCGATAGAATTTTGTTAGCTAACGTTTTACCTATAGACACAAAGTAATTATTGCAACTATTTAAAGACGAGTTAGGGGTTGAATTGGTGTTATTTACTAATTCGAGAGAGCTGTTTTGGCGGTTTGATGAGTAGCATATAGTCTTAATGGTTTTCCAGAGCTTTTTAGGGTCATCTTTATTTTGTTCAAGAAGTTGACTGTGATACTGGGACTTGATCTTTCGCAAGAGTTTGTTACAGAAGTTTCTGTATCTCACATAGGTTCTGTGGCGTAAGATGTCATCGGGGTGAGTTTTAGAGTCTAAGTGAAGTTTGTCGCGGTTTCGCATGCATCTTATTAGTCCCGGGGTGATCCATGGTTTTCTGGATACCCATTTTCTACCAATTTTGATCTTTTGAGTGTGTTCACGTATAGTTGAGACTATTATATCGTTAAAAGCCTCAACAGCTGCGTTCACACATTTTTTAGATAACACAGGAGACCACTCAGTGCTTTCCATTTTAGTTGCCACAGCGTCGAAATCGATTTTGGTCCGGTATCCCTCAGTTTTTTTATTTCTATTTTGAGGAGAGCGACTGACGGCGGCAATCACTATCTCGTGGTCAGTGATAGAAGAATTACAGACCAAGCCAGTTGCCCTCAGACTTGCGGTTTTAACAAATATGTGGTCAAGACACGCATGGCCTCTGGTGGGAATTGAAATAGCAGGAAGTAGGCCATGCGATGCCAAGAGACATAGGTAGTCTGATTGCGAGTTATTGATGGAGCTACATATATCTATATTCATATCTCCTGCGACAAAAATAAGTGGTTTATTCTTTATATTATTTAGGGACGTATCTAAGGAATTAATAAAGGGTTCTAAGTTAACAATCGAGGGAGAGCGATAAATACCTAGGATGATAGTGTTATTCTCTACAGTGATGAGTAACGAGTCCGCTCCCACAATATTTGGCTGAGTTGAGAAGGATTTGTAACAGGATTTCACAAAGATGAGGACGCCACCATTTTTATTGAGTTGAGAGGAGCTGCGATACGAGTTATATCCAGGAAGTATGTCGGTGACTAAGCCATCACAGAGCCAGCACTCTGTCAAAATGATGGCATCGAATTGTGTATTAAACCTCTTAAGCGCAATAAGGAAATGATCAAAATTTTTATTGAAACTACGTATGTTGAGTGATGCGGTCTTAAAGTTAAAATCTGGATTTTTGTTAAAGAAAGTATTGCAGGACTCAATGGACTGGTGATAATGACTATCAATAGCTACGGTTTCATCTATATCCCTCGACACGTCAACTAAAACCATCGATATAAAATATAAATTGGGAGGTAATTGAATTCCATACCAGGTGTGTCATTAACAAAGGAAAAGGAATTAAGCAAAACTGTAGTCTTTTGATTGTTGTAAAAGAGTGAAAGGGGGCTTTAATGCTCATTTTGAGTGGGAAAATTGTGTGCATGATGACAAGTGAATGAATTGTTTTATGTTGATGAAGTTGAGTGTGTGATGTGTGTGTGAGAGATGAGTGTGTAAATGATAAACTCGCTAAATACATACAGAGGAAGCTAAGTAGTAATCGGTTAGAGTAGAGCTTAGGACTACTTGGGGACGGCGTGTACAGTAGTTCGATGAGTTCCGTCTTCCTGTTGGATAGGGGTAGCACCGAAGTGACGCTCGAAGTCTTCTGCGTGTTTAATCGTAATAGCTGGATTACCTTCCTGCCTACGGACTTGAATATTCCCATTTTTTGTCCAACAAAACTTAAAACCTGCTTCTTTAGAGCGCATCCTGGCCTCACGAAATAACTTTCGGTTATGTTGGGTCAGGCGCTCATTAAAATAGAGTTTCTTGCTAGGCCCTTCAACTCCGATATCCGTGGAAGATAGATTACGTCGGCTTTTAGTTGCTTTTAAGAATTCATCTCGTTTCTGGCTACGCACAAAGCGGGCGACAATAGGCCGAGGATGCCTTAAAGATGACGATGTTGCTTCGTTACCCGCCGGGTGGCGCGGTCCTACACGCGTTACATAATCCAAGTCGTGGTCTTCAAGCGTGACTCCGATCTTCTGGGCAGTTACTCGAATTAGTTGGGTCGGGTTTTCATTGCCTGTTTCCAAGACCCCGGCTACTTCAAGCTCATTACGCAGATTCGATTGCGTCATTGCGTTCAATTGTTCCGTCAGTAAAGTCACGGTGTTGCTAAGCGAAATGTATTCCGCTGCGCGATGCTCAAGGACACATATTCTATCTGTCGCCAGCTGCAGGTTGGTGCCGTACTCGTTCAGGCGCGAGGTACATTGCAGTATGTGCTCGGAGAGAGATTTTATGTCGGATTTCATATCACCCACGTCCCCTCGTAGAAGCTTCATTTCAGAAGCGATGGTGGCGAGAGTCTGTGAGTCGCTTGTTTCCGGTGTGATAACGGGAGAGCAGGCCGGGGAGAGGTCGCATGCGCCAGAGTGAAGCGCGACATTTAGTGCGCGGTCATTACTCGAAGCTGACGCGGCTGCCGGGCGGACCGGGGTGTTAGAATTGTCCTGTCTTGGCTCTTTTGCCTGACATAAAGGACATTTCCAGTTCGCTCTTGCGTCATCGGAGAATTTACGCAGTTCAATTATGTTAACGCAGACAGCATGGAAATAATTAGAACATTTGCAGCATTGTAAGCATTGAAATTGTTGTGCAGAGCGAATTGCTTTCATACATGCCGCGCAGCTCACCATTTTTAAAAACAAGTTGTTGGAGCAGGCACGTCGTAGATATAAATGTAACTTTCAATAGCTAACTTACTTAGTCGGTGACGCATGCGCAGCGAACCGGTCTCTCGCGCTGTGGTGCAAGGGAGATGAATTATTTCTATTGCGCAGCCCGTCTCGTTTACCCGAGGTGTAGGGGAGCCTTCCTCAGCGCGTCTTGAACCTTGTCGTAATAACTTCGTAGCTTTTCGAGCAAAAATGTTTATTAATATGCACACTAGAGTGACGTTTGTTGCTACGAGGCTACGAGCGATAATGCTGTGGTGCTACGGGCCAGATTTGAGAGCTACGAGATACGCGTCCACACTGTTTCAAGGTATAAACCACACTCAAACCACATATAAACCACACACAAAATAATCACTAATTATTAATTACTATGTAGGTATGTATATTGGTAAATATTTGCACGACAATTTGGTCGAGTACAGTGGTCTATAAACAATAAGCAAGAACATTCTATACCTGTATTCATGCAAATAAAGTAATCATTTCATTTCATTTCATCAAGCTATGGAAATATGCAAAGTACACTAATCTCGCCGTGGCTATATCTGTTAGTTGCCTAATTTTATAAACCGCGTAAGCTGCAGAGCTTAGTTTCCCTGAGAGCTCGGTGATATGAGTGCTCCATTGCAGTTTAGAGTCTATATTTATGCCAAGGAACAAAGTTGCATTGTCAATATTGAGTCTTTCACCGTCAAGAACTATGATTGGTTCTATACTTCTGACGTTAGGCAACGAAAATTTCAAACATTTAGTCTTTTTCGCATTCAATAACAGATTGTTTGCTGTGAACCATCTGGATATACTTGCTAAAGTATTATTAACATGTACTAGTGAAGTATCCTTCCTATCAACTTTAAAAATCAATGACGTATCATCAGCAAATAGAACTATATCTGCTAGACCGTGGACCATGTAAGGCAAATCGTTAATATATGCCAAAAACAGGAAAGGACCCAAAATTGATCCCTGTGGGACTCCCATCTTGACAGGAGAACTAGCAGATGTGATACCATTGACGCTAACCTTCTGCTGCCTACTAGACAAGTATGATTTCACCAGGTTCAGGGCATTCCCATGAATTCCATATAATTCTAACTTGCGCAGTAACGTGCAGTGTTCTACACAGTCGAATGCTTTGGAAAGATCACAAAACACTCCAATGGCATCCTGTGAACTCTCCCAAACCTCCAAGACAAGAGTCATGAGACGACAGCCCGCATCGGTTGTTGATCTGCATTTGGTGAAACCATACTGGTTTGAATGCAGTATTCCATTTCTATTGAAATGTGACAGCAGTTGGTTTAGCATCAATTTCTCAAAGGTTTTACTTAATACTGGCAAAACAGAGATTGGCCTATAGTTTGAGGGATCTGTCTTACTTCCCGATTTAAAGATAGGAGTGATTTTACTTATTTTCATTAGTTCTGGAAACGTGCCTTTATCTATGCATAGGTTTAATAATTCTGCTAATTAAGGAGCAATTGTGTTTATTATAGAATCTAGCATTTTTACAGATAGATCCCATAGATCTGCAGTAGCTTTAACATTTAAACTCTTGTACGTCTTTTTGATATCAATTAATGAGATGTGTTCGAACGAAAATTCAGGTATGGTGCGTTGGAAGTTTTCTTTAAGAAAAGTCTCCGCCAAGTCTGGGGATGAATCAAGTGACTTGGTCGCGTTCAGGGCTATGTTAGAGAACAAATCGACAAAAATATTAGCGACTTCCTCAACATTAGTAATGTGTTCATTATTAATTAATAATTTATATTCAGAATCTCTACATTTATCTTTACCTGTCTCTACATTTATTGTTTTCCAAACCGCCTTAATTTTATTACTTGATTTTCGAATTTTGTCTCTAATATTTATGGCTTTTGCTTGGATGCAAACAGCTTTAAAAATTTTTGAATAACATTTAACATACTCATGAAATGATTCTGAATTAGAATGGGCTTTATCCCTATACAACTCATACATATTATCTCTACTTTCCTGATACCCTTGGTAGCCCAAAAACTAAATTCTAGTTTCCCATTCGTGTGTAATTTCTTTTTGGGACATATCTCATTGAACTCCTTACTTATTACAGAAAATATGTTTTCATAGTTGAAATTAGGGTCATCCTCAGAGACAGCGACATTTACGAGTTTTGATTCTATATTATTCCTAAGCTTTTCGAGTTTATATGTTGTTAGGAGCCTATGTTCAATTGTTGGTTTTTCTTTTGATTTTTCACATATAAATTCTAGTGAGAGACCCTTGGGGTCAGACCTAACTCCACCTGTTATTGATAACTTCCTACTTTCGAAATTGGTAAAGATATTATCAATACAGGTCGATGAAGTGACTGTAACTCTTGTGGGCTCAGAGAATAGGTAACTCAAACCGAAGGACTTAAATAAACTAGTCAAATTAGTTCTATCTGGAGAATCTGACAAAATATCAATGTTAAAGTCACCGCATACAAGTACATGTTTATTACTTTTACAAATTTTGTTTAGAATTATTTCCATAGAGGACATAAAAGAAGCGAGATTCGAGTTCGGCGGCCTATATACACATAAGATTATGTGCCTTTTCACTTCTACACAAGCCACCTCGCAAGTTCGTTCCACAGAACAGCTGAAAATTATTAACATTAAATGACATTTTATCATTTTTTAACCAAGTTTCACAGAAACATAATATACTCGTATCATAATTATATTTATCTACAAGTAAAGGTAAAGCGTGAGTTACGGTTATCAGTACGTTGTATAATAATGTATAAGCAATAGAAAGCGAGATATTCACGAAAAACCGATCTTTACGGCCTTTGACCTTCAATATCTTAAGACACGATAGCACTTGTGACTTTTGAGACAACATTTAGAACTTGTTGTTCTAAATGTTGTCTCAAAAGTCACAAGTAAACAAAGGTTTATACCAGTTTACAGCTTATTATCTTTCATTCCGAGGTTGACCCCTTTTTTTACCTAAAATGACTGGGCCATACTAGCCATGGGTAACTCAGCAGATCTTTATGAGTCACGGCTCAGCTCACAGCTCATCCACTTGAGTCGAAGCTGTGAACCGACTCACAGATCAGCTCAAAAATCAATTCAACACGACATCTCGAAATTAAATGCATGTTTTGAACTTTTAAATGAAATATCCAATATGATTCTAATGAGAGCCATCTAAGCGAATATAGAGTAAACCTGACTTGCAGAACACATAAAATCAGCTCATACTTTTTTTATATTGGTTTTATATTGGCAACGTGTAGTTTAAGGAAGGTCTATGGCATGTGCGAGGGCGCGATGGCAACACAGGGAGGGGGATGCCAGCGCGACAGGTGATTGTAGAGCGAGATTGTTTTATATTGGCAACGTGTAGTTTAAGGAAGGTCTATGGCATGTGCGAGGGCGCGATGGCAACACAGGGAGGGGGATGCCAGCGCGACAGGTGATTGTAGAGCGAGATTGTTTTATATTGGCAACGTGTAGTTTAAGGAAGGTCTATGGCATGTGCGAGGGCGCGATGGCAACACAGGGAGGGGGATGCCAGCGCGACAGGTGATTGTAGAGCGAGATTGTTTTATATTGGCAACGTGTAGTTTAAGGAAGGTCTATGGCATGTGCGAGGGCGCGATGGCAACACAGGGAGGGGGATGCCAGCGCGACAGGTGATTGTAGAAGGTGTGGTGGGGAGTGCGAGATTGAAGATGGTGGGCTTGGAATAAATCATTTAAAATATGCTGCACTTCAGCGAGTATTATTTAATGGAGAAGGCACGGCTACACTATGGACCAAGATACTTGAGCAAATACTGTTGGAAACAAGTGTTTTTGAGTCTAAATATTTTTATGTGCTGCGTGTACACTATCAGCGTGTATATTAGCTTTAGAATATAAGTAAGATATGTTTTTAAGTATATCCTTTAAAAATATTGCAGCCGCACAAACGCAGGGACTGCAATAACCGGAAATATGTGTTACATGAGCTATGTCCGGTATTCGGTTACCCGAACCGTTCACCTCCAGAAGGCTGTTCACTATAACATTATATATTAGATTAACCATAAGCAGTGTATGTCAATTATCATAGGGAAAAAAATGCAGAATAGAATATTTAAAAGCCTTCAAATGCTTTTTAAAGTTTATTTTCTTTTTCCGCGGAAAGAATCGATATGGAATCGCTGGAGCTTTATCTTCCGTTTTTATCATATTTTCAACATTTTTTAGGCATCGCCACGTACCGCGGCACAGTGCAGCGACACTATTTACACTCGACCGTCGCGTGCGCGCTTTAATATGTAGCACGGACGCCGCCGGCACCGGCCGTCTCATCGTCCTAAAACCTAAATTTGTCTCGTTCGGAATACATATCCGCGGCGAGCGCGGAGTTCTTTAATCAATATCGATCCTCACTCGTGACGTACCCACCTCCTGAACGCGTACGCCCCACAGCTTGAGCAGCGAGTCGCAGCCGACGGTCGCGAGCAGGTACCCGCCGCCCGCCGCGGCCGCGCCGAGCGCCGCCGGAGCGAAGTCGCAGCTCAGCACGCCTGCACCGGTGAAGGCACTCTATCGATAGGATTCGAAATCGCATCCGGGGCTCGTCGCTCCGGTCGAGTCGGCGCGCCGAACCTCGCGCCGCCGCGTCCACTCGCCGCACCGAGGTCGTGCGCCTCCGGGTCGCGGTAGAGATGTCCGGGCGCGGGCGGCGCCAGCAGCCGCAGCTCCCCGCCCGCGGCGCCCACCGCCGCCAGCGCGCCGTCCGCGCTCCACGCGCAGCACGTCACCGCCTCCGCGCCGCACGCGTACACCCGCGCCGGCTGCGGCTCCGCGTGCGCCGCCGGCCACAGCGCCGCCAGCCCGTCGTCCGTGCCCAGCAGCACGCCCGCCGCCGCCGCCCGCCCCGCGCGCACCCCCCCGCCGCCCGCCTCCCCGTCGCCGCCGCCGCTCGGCACGCTCAGCGCCCGCAGCACCACGCCCGACTGCGACACCGACCGGGGGCTCAGTCCCGCGGCGCCGACCCCCGCGCTCGCCGCGAGCGGCCTGCGTCTCTTACGCGGACGTCCCAGAGCAGAGCGCGGCCGTCGAGGCCGGCGGTGAGCAGCTCGCGGCCGCCGGCGCCGAAGTCCGCCGCGAGCGCCGGGTACCGGTGCCCCTCCAGCGTGTGCTCCGGCAGCAGGCGGCGCTCCGCCTCCAGCCAGCGCCACACCTTGGCCGTGCCGTCGCTGCACACATGCACGCGCGTCACTCGGGAGCCGTGCGCGGGCGCGCGCGGAGGGACGCACCTGGACGCGGTGGCGAGCAGGTCTCCGCACACGGCGATGCAGTTGATGGCGCCGGCGTGCGCCGCCGCGTCGCTCCACACGCGCCGCGCGCCCTCCCCCGCCTCCCCCGCCTCCCCCGCCTCCCCCGCCTCCCCCGCCTCCCCCTCCGCACTCGGCGCCGCGTCCTCCTCCTCCACCGGACCTATGCCCTGCGTATGCGGATATTTTCCCCTGCGTCATTTGCTCATTTTCTTGGCATGGCAAATTCGCGCGAATTGGACACGTGGCGTATTTATTTTATTCACGAGCGCAAGCTCCTGTAGATTTTCGAAATCCGTCGATTTGCATCAAGAGATGCAAATCGACATGAGATGAGAGAGAGTTAAGAAACTCTCGGCACGCGAACTATCGGATAAGAGATCGATTATTTGCCACGCATTTAATATTTCGTGGGGCATATTTCACTGCAAATGGGGCGGCTTGGTGGGGCAGGGTGGAATGATCCAAATATTTAATGTTGTTTCATGCTTATAATAGTAGAATAGTAGGATGTCGCAACATGAGCGGCGAAAATATTACTTGTACAACGAATCAGATTTTTTCACAATGAATTGGTGGATAAGACGTTCCGCTCAGCGTGAACGAGTAACAAACATCCATCCATGTATCCGTCCTCACAAAACTTTCGTATGTAAAATATTATTATAAGTAGGATTAAGTATAGTGGTAGGCCTCATTTGCAGGGGGCCGCCTGGGGAAGTACCACACCTATGCCAGTTATTCATCCGCCAAGCAGTAATATGCAAACATTACTGTGTTCCGGTATGAAGGGCAATGTTCCCAGCGAAATTACTGTGCATGACGAGTTTCAACAACTAATATCTCAGGGTGACAGGCGCAGTGCAGTGCCGCGCAGAATTTTTAATTTTAAAATACTGCGTGGCACTGTGTGTGATATGGGCAATCATGATGCTTACTATCAGGCACCTGATTTGCTCGTCTTGTCACTCAATATCATAAAAAAAAAAGTAGGAAGAACGATTAAAGCTGCTGACCATAATCAAGTCGAAACTCTTCCTTTTTGTTTGGTAGTTAAAATATGGCTTATTTATTGCTCTGCCAAATTAAAATGGATATTATGAATAATGCCCGAGCAATTAAATTTATTCAATCGTTATTATCACACTGTCTTCTCATAATGGATATCATTCATTAATAGGCATTATTCGATATTATGTAATATTCGACTAAGGCATCGACAGATATATTTTTAAAGGCAACCTCCAGATCCCCGAGAGCGAAATGTTCGCGAGGGTCGCACTCTGGCTCCAGGCGCTCGTCCAGAGAGAGGGACCCCAGCGACCATGTGCGGAACGACTTGTCGTTGGAACCTGAGTCGCAAAAATAACACTCGTGGCTCAATATTATCGTAATTAGTAGGTCGACGGTCTTTTAAATATTTTAGATATCATAATTTAGAGAAGTTTCGCACCGGTGACCAGGTATCGGAGGTCAGGGTGCAGCGCGAGGCAGGTGAGGTAGCGCTCGTGCGCCAGCACCACGTGCAGGCAGGCGCCGTCCGCCGCCGCCCACAGCCGCGCGCTGCGGTCGCACGACGCCGAGCACAGCACGCCGCGCGCCCACGCCAGCGCCGACACCGCGGCCGCGTGCCCCGCCAGCGTGCGCGGGGCGCCCAGCGCGCGCCCGGCCGGCGTGCGCCCCGCCGGCGCGCGCCCCGCCGCCCCCCACCCCCGCACGCGCCACACGCGCACGAGCGCGTCGTGGCCGCCGGTGGCCACGCCCGCGCCGTCCTCGCTGGCGGCCGCGCACAGCACGCCGAGGTCGTGCGCGCCGTCCTCCCACTGCAGCGCGCTCACCGTCGCCTCCGACGTCACGCCGACTCCGCTCGCGCACACCTCTGCAATACATCATTTTCACTCTAAAATATATTGTTAAGGCATATATGAATAGAATAGAATACAATAGAAATGAAATAATGTATTGCTCGACCATTGAACCTTAAGTAGCTAGTTACATATTATAAAGCTTAGTTAGTATATATGTATGCATAGTGTAATGTTTGACATTAGATGCCGAGAACATACAGCGCCATCTATTAGTTCCAATAAACTGACATATTTCCATACTTTGAATTTTGAATGGAATCACAATTATCTCGTATTATGAATGGGACCACAATTATACAAAAAAGGCAAAAAGAATACTTAAAAACTAGAAAGAGTAACAACAGGCGGCCTTATCGCTCAGAGCGATCTCTTCCAGACAACCATGCAGAGGAAGGATATACAGAATATGACGGGACGGTGACTTTGCGCTTGCACAACAAAGTTATAGACTACTAGCGGCCCGCCCCGGCTTCGCACGGTAGCAGAAGTAGGTATAGTGAACGTTTAACAGGAGTAAATTCGTGATACATTGTATTTTAATAGATATAACCCTAACGGTTTACGCAGCGCACGCAAATTAATGACTATATTACTGTTACAATGACCAAACCATAACACATTGACATGTATAAGTACTACAAACCCCTAGTACATTACTTTAATCTACCACCAATAGAATCTACATCACATGAAAAATAATCACTGCTTCGATTGTTGTGACTAAACCAGAAAAGATGGATATAATCTATGTATACTATTTTGTAGGTATCGATAAGTACTACAATCCTCTAGTACATTACTTTACTCTACCACCAATAGTTTTCACACCGCATGAAAAATAATCACTGCTTCGATTATTGTGACTAAACCAAAAAAGATGGATATAATCTATGTATACTGTTTTGTAGGTATTGATAAGTACTACAAACCCCTAGTACATTGCTTTACTCTACCACCAATAGTTTTCACACCGCATGAAAAATAATCACTGCTTCGATTATTTTGACTAAATCAAAAAAGATGGATATAATCTATGTATACTGTTTTGTAGGCATTGATAATTACTACAAACCCCTAGTACATTACTTTAATCTACCACCAATACTTTTCACAGCGCATGCATATAATGTCCGTTTCGATTATTGTGACTACACCAAAATAGATGGATAAAATTTCCGTGGACTATTTTGTAGATATTGATAAGTACTACAAACCCCTAGTACATTATATTATTCTACCATCAATGGATTTCACAGCGCACGCAAATTGATGAATATGGTAATTATTTTATGTGACGCCTTGGTTCACAATATTGCAGTTTTTTTACGGATCCCTATTTTTTTTCAAAATCTCATATAGCCTATGTCACTCACACTGAATTAAGCTATCCATAAGTGAAAGAATTTTTAAAATCGGTCCAGTAGTTTCGGAGCCTATTCGTTACAAACAAAAAAACAAAAAAACAAAGTTTCTCTCTTTATAATATTATTATATTAGTATAGATAGTATAGATAGAGGGTCGAAAATGGCGTGAACTGCTTCGAGAAGAGATGGTACGGCCGTGCCGCGCTTTTGCGCGTCTTGGCGGGGGCACTGCCGTGCCCCCAGATCATTTTCTGTGTTAGATACATTTAGTCAGTGAGGAGAGGTGATATCCACAGGTAGATAGGTGGGTACATACAGTGTATAGGAACCATTCAAGTGCGTGTCCTATTCGCATTGACAAGCTTATATCATACCGGTAAGACGTCAAAACGATTCAAAAATATGTGATATTCTAAACCTCTCACAGCAACATTTACAAAAGTGTTTTGAGTTTAATTAATCAAAATCAAATTATAAAGATAAAAGAGTAGGACATTTATTAGATCAAAACTGAAATATATTCTTTCATTTGATGCATTAAAACTTATAAAAATACAGTATTTTAACTAAAATTACGTCTGTAAAATCACATAACCAGCAAAATGTCGTATACGGCCCTCGTAAAGGATATTTTGTATCCTTTATTATTTAAATGAATGTGTGAGGAGGTGAGCTATGTTTCCTTTGCTGACCGCGACGATTTTTATGTTCTTTTAAATCACCCTCCCAACAACAACAAGGTAAAATATCGTACCTAATCCCATTCGCCTCAAATAAATTATAATTAACTCTGTGTGTAATGTCATTACAATTATTTCATAGTAATCCACTAACTGAACCTTCCTAACTGACATTTTCCTTCTTAACTGACATTTAAATCAACGAATAATACTGCTATGATAACGATCGATTCATATCGTAGGAATTCACTTTAAGTTTAACAATTTTTCGGCAACACTAAGAAGTTTCAATACAGTGTTTCTTTTGTAAATGTTTTTTGTGTCGTTTCTTTTTAAAATGTCGTAGTGTTACAGAATGGGCATTCGCGAGCTCACGGTTCGGAGAAAACTATGAGTATAATTAATAATCGTAAAGTAAACCGTACCGGCGAGATCGTAGACCTTGAGCACGCCGTCCGTGCAGGCCGTGAGCAGCAGCGCGTCCCCCGCCAGCGTGGCCAGCGCGTGCAGCGCGCCCTCGTGCGCCGCCAGCCGCGCCAGCAGCACGCCGCGCGCCACCGCCCACAGCCGCACCGCGCCGTCGTCGTGGCCCGCCGCCAGCCGCGCGCCGCCGCCGCCGAACCAGCGCAGCGCGCGCACCGCCGCCGCGCCCGGCGCCGCCAGCTGCCGCCGCGCCGCCAGCGTGCGGCCGCACCACGCGCGCGCCGTGCCGTCCACGCCGCCCGAGGCCAGCAGCGCGCCGCCGCCGCCCCACGCCGCCGCCGTCACGCCGTACCGGTGCGCCGCGCGCGCCTCGGCCGTGCGCCGCCAGCCCGCGCCCGCCGCCCACGTCCACAGCACCAGCGCGCGGTCCGCGCCGCCGCTGCACAGGCGCGCGCCGCTCGCCGCCACGCACGACACCTCGCCGCCGTGCGCGCGCTGCGCCGCCACCAGCGTCACCGTCGACACCGCGTCCATGGTGGCCGCCTGCCGCCGACTGCCGCCGACCGCCGCCGACCGCCGCGACCTTCGCTCGGTGATCGATGCCGCGACCGATGGCCGACGTGGCCGCCGTCGTCGCCCTCGATTTATTGCTAATCGCTTTATGACGATTACTGTTATTAGAAGTAGTGTGTGCCCCATCGATCGAGTGCTGGTATTCTTCGGTGTTTTATTTCAAATAATTCAGTCATTTTACTTTTAGTAATAATCATTATCCTATAAAAAAAAAAATTATCATAAACTAACATCGCTTATGCTGCGAAACGTATATTGAATCAACATTGAACATGGCAAAGATACGGCGCGGCCAGTCGCCGTCACAGCGACCTACTTACAACATGAAGAACGTCGTGTATATTCTTGAAGTAGCCTATTACAGAACTGCTGCGTCGAACCTCACACGGATGCACACATTACATCAATAATACATTATGTATACAAACAGTTACGTAATATATTTGCCAGTTATTCATCCGCCCAGCAGTGATGTGCAAACATTACTGTGTTGCGGTCTGAAGGGCAATTTTAAAGTTTTTTGGTTGAGTTATTGGAGTTGGCGCATGTGTGAGGGCTCGATGCTAATTACTTCGAGCTCTTACGCGTCCATAAGTTGAAGTGGATGTTGACTAGGGGAAGAAAGGCTTGGAAAGGTTGAGTTAATCTGAAAGATTTGAAAGAAAGTACGTACGGGTTAAGAATGAATGGGTTGACCGTCAAATGCCTCCTATACGCATCAGCGTATAGGACGACGCCAATATGACCTGATCATCAGATCAGGTCATATTGGCGTCGTCGGAGAAGTAGTTGCAAGCGATGGTTGATATAACGAATGCTGCTTTAACAAGCAAAGGAATGAAAGTGAATGTAAGCAAGACGAAAGTTATGGTTTTTGAAAAAGAAGAGAGTATGACAGTTTGCAATATTCTGATTGGTGGAGAAAAAGTGGAACAAGTGAAAGAGTTTGTATATTTGGGTTCTAAGTTTACAAGGGATGGAAAGTATGACTGTGATATTGAACGAAGAGTTTTGGCAGGAAATCAAGTGAATGGGGCGTTGCATACCTTTATGAACAGTCAGAAAGTGTCTAAAAAGGCACGACTGGCTGTCCATAGAGGGGTACTGATCCCTACACTTACGTATGGTAGTGAATGTTGGGTCTGGCAGAAGAAGCATGAATGTAAGATTAATGCTGTGGAGATGAGAAGCCTGCGAAGCATGACTGGAGTGACTTTGATGGACAAAATGAGGAATAGTGCGATAAGGGAACGCTGTGGCGTGGTAGAAGATGTAGTGACAAAGATAGAGAAAGGAATGCTGAGGTGGTTCGGACATCCACATGTCCATCCTCTCCACAGAGGATGGATGAAAGGAGATTAACAAAAGAGATTTATAAGGCTAGTGTGAATGGTCAAGTCGGTAGCGCTCGACCAAGGCGTAATTTTCATGAACAAGTTCACGTTGTTCTTAGGAAAGGCCAAGTCAAAAGTACCTACAACCGACGAGCATCTATGAAAAATGTCATGAAAGTGAACGAAGCGAAAGTTGTATGTCAGGATCGTAGCAAGTGGAGGGAAATAGTCTCTGCCTACCGCACCGGGAACAAGGCGTGACTGTATGTATGTAAGTTGTTTGGGAGTTGTTATAGAGCAGAAGGGGATTGTTGGGATGTTGGCTGCGATGAGAACAGTTTCATCCGCTCCCGGCAAACGGGCTGCAATCACAATCGCGCCAAAATGGTTCATAAGGGCCTCATCCACTGTCAGACGACTGACCCACTGCGACCCCTCGAACCCATTGGCGAGAACGGAAGCCATGGTGCGAACACAGGTCTTGAATCTCCCCCTCACCCTGTGTGCCAACCGTGACCTCCAATTCTTTGGCTGCCTCCAACGTTATCGTGATGATGACGTGTCGAAAGTGTCAACCGCCCATGCCGTCTGGCCGCATCCGAGGACCCAGTTGTGGTGTAGTAGTAAGCATATAATATTGTAGCATATATTGTTATAGTAAGCATAGATATAAGTAGGTTATAAGACCACCACCAAGGTGAGCATCACCACATGGCGACCCGCCAGGCCAGGTTGGTCTCGGGACAGCGGAGTGCTACCTTCGGAAAAGAAATTTGGAAAGCGAGCGCATGACGTTGTAACTATCGGTAGTTACAACTCGCAGTCGGCTGCAGAGTCCCGGACTGCCAGCCTGCACCGCACTAAGGTCCAGAACAGAATCGAGGCCTGCCCAGCCCAGCCCAAGAGCAGGAGATGCCAGCCAGAGGAATTCTTTTCATCAACGTCAGCACATGATCAACGACCTAGTTAAATAGTGTGTCGTAATATCATAGCGTGCGTTATCCGAGTGTATAGAAATTGAGGTCACAAAAATTGAAGTGATAAAATTTTTTTTTAAGTGATTTTATGCGTTGCTTGGTATTTGCGTTGTGAAGTGGACAATTTTTTTTTATATTTAAGAAGACAATAAATAAGGAAAGGACTTGGACAAAAAATAGATAATAATTTGAATGTTTAATGCGGATAGGTAATAAAATAAAATATTATAATGTGGTTAATTAAACACTCACTACTCACAAAATACTTTTATTATTCACTTGTAAGAACACACGACGCGCGGCGGTTCCATTCAGACTTGGTCAGTTTATATGTATTATCTATGGACTAGGTGGATCGTATAAAATAAAGACTTAAGCGATGTTTATTTTACAACTAGCGCCATCTACTGGTGAGATTACAAACTAAAACAAATTTACGTAATGAGTTAAGCCTTAGTTAAACATACCGCCGGCTAAGGACGACTAAAGTCCTTAACAACGTGAAAAAAATGTAACAAAATTATTAACATTACAATTCTTAAATTACAGCGTATCAGGCTCATCCAGGGGCAGAGGGCATAACTCGTAGGTCTCTTGAACACACTATCCTTATATAGTAAAGTGACAACTCTTGTTATACCATCTTTACCTGGGTGCTTCTGAATTATACGTCCCAAAAGCCATTTTCCAGGTGGAAGCAGATCATCTTTTACTAACACTACGGTATCAATGGGAAGATCTGGTTGGTCTGTGTTCCATTTATAACGATGTTGCAATGTCGTTAAATATTCGTTTTGCCATCGACGCCATAAGCATTGCACCATACGTTGAATTATGTGCCATCGACTCAACGAACTTAGTTTAACATCAAGTAAAGAAGGCTCAGGAACACCGATTAAAGGCTCTCCGATCAGAAAATGACTAGGAGTCAAAGGAGGTTCATCCAGAGTGGAATTTACAAGAGTGAGTGGACGAGAATTCACACAAGCTTCAACTTGAGATAAGAGTGTAGCTAGCTCTTCATGGGTGAGGAACGCTTGGCCTATAACCCGTTTTAAATGCCCTTTTATACTTTTCACTCCGGACTCCCAGATTCCTCCAAAATGTGGGGCCCTAGGAGGTATAAACTTCCATTGGGTGTGATCATTAGCCAGAATTTCCGCAATTTCAGTTGTATGGGCTCACCATACAGAGCACTTGAGTTCCCACGCCAAACTTAACACTTAACATAACTCTACCGATTTCTTTAGCCATAAGTTTGTTAAAATCAATAGTACCAATAAAGGCGTCGTTCAGAGCACACTGCTCTTTTATTTTTAAACTAAGCGTCCCGGCGTCGCGCACCCGTACTCAACAAACAAAACATTAACTATTAACTTTAACTTATAACTTAACAAATAAAACAATCTATGCAGAGTCTCTAAACAGTCGAGACTCTAAATAATGGTCCTTCGAGCAATAACTGCAAGGCCACTAGTTTTGTCTAGGTCTGAGTGCGCGTAAACAGACCTCAAGTGAACTAGATTTTTAGTGGTTTTGTAACAATCAGTGAAAGTGGAAACGTGCACTAATTATCGAGAGCAGAGGTTTGAAGTCATCATAAGGTCAGATCTTTCCATATTATTAAACTGTACAATATTAAGAAAAATTTGTCAATATGGAAGATTTACTAACAGAACAAAAGATATTACATGATTCAATAGAAAATGTATTGAGAAATTTCAAAAAGGACGGAAGTGACAGGAAAACAACTGACTATATAAAAAGGAGATTACAATCCTTAGAAAAATATTGGCAAGATTTTCAGTCGAATCATGTTAAACTCGCAGAATTCAGCGACATAAACTTACCGTATTTTAACAATGACCAATTTTCACAAACTAAATTGTTATATGAACATGTCCGTAATAATTTACTGTCATATTCAGAAGTAGTTAAAGAACAACCGCCTTTAACTCCTATATTAAAACCAGCAACTCTACTAGTGAATAAACCTAGCACATCAGATACCATGACAACATATCAAAATACGGATAACAAACTAGACGAAATGTTGAAAAAACAAAACAGAAATTTTAAAGCATTCGCGTCTACAATAGAAGATATTGATTTAGATATGATAACCGAAAAATGGGAATTAGATGATGCATTAAAATGTTTAGAAAATCGCTGGTCAGTAATAGATTCACTTCATTGGGATTTAGATAGCTTTTGTGATGGTAATAATGAATATCAACGTACCTTAAAACAATACAAAACAACATATATAGATACAAAAAGGTCAATTAACAGCAAACTTCGGTCAATGATTCACCAAGAAAAATCAACACCAAAGGTAGATATTCCAGTTTTTCACGGAAACTACAATCAATGGACATCTTTTAGAGACCTTTTTATTGAAACTATACATAATAACAACTTTTTATCAAATGCACAAAAAATGCTTAATTTAAAATCAAAGGTCAAGGGTGAAGCAGAAAGGCTTATTCAGCATCTCAGCATTAGTTCTGACAATTATGCAATCAGCTGGGATATTCTGAACCACCGTTATAACAACAAACAATTGATATTTTCCACACATATCAACACATTACTGAACCTTCCTGTAATGCAGCAAGCTTCATCAAATCAAATCAAACGAATTCATGACATAACGCAGGAAACAATTAATGCAATCAAAAATCTAGGAGTAGATGTCTCGTCTTGGGATCCTCTTATAGTACATATTTTGTGTCAAAAACTCGACAGTGACACACATCAAGATTATCTATCGCTAGTAAAGCAGCCCCGTGAATTGCGTAACCTATCTGAATTTTTGAATTATTTAGAAGGTAAATTTATAAGTATGGAGGCATCAAACAGACGCAAACAAGATAACTTTAGTTCAAAGACGAATCAACAGACAACAAAAACATCGAACTACAGTGATAATAGCTATCAGAAGTCTTATAATTTTAAACAAACTTATTCAAGCAATATAGATATGTCAAAGGCTACCACGTCAAACAATAAACCCGAAATAATTTGCCCATCTTGCAAAAATAATCATGGTTTATATCATTGCAAACAATTTCTCGATATGTCACTATCGAGCAAAAAGAACTTTATTGCAAACTACAATTTATGTGAGAATTGTCTTTTTGATCATAAAGGACAAGAATGTTTTTCTAAAAGTCACTGTCGAACGTGCAATGGGACACATCATACAATCATACACGAATTGTACAACCAAAGCACAAATTCTAATCAGACTCCAGTTAGAAATCAACAACAAGAAAAAAGCAATTTTCACATAACACAACAAGATGATATGCCAGACGTTTTACTATCAACAGCAATGATCCAGATTCAAAAAGCGGATGGTACTTATCAAATTATGAGAGCATTGATTGACCAGGGCTCTCAAGCTTCTATTATAACAGAAAACGCTGCACAACAGTTAGCGTTACCAAGGAAAAGGTGTCAAGGCGTCATCAGCGGAGTAGGATCAAAGAATAACAGTTGCAAGGGAGCCATTAATATCACTTGCAAATCAATAGATGACAATTATCAATTTAACACAGATGTTTATGTCATAAAGAGTCTGACAAAGCATTTGCCATCGAACTCATTCACTAAACCGTCCTGGGAAGAGATAGAGGGCTTACCATTAGCAGACAAAGATTTTAATATCAGTCGTCCAATTGATATACTACTCGGCGCTGACATTTATCCTAGAATAATAATGAAAGGTATTTTCCGATCGGAGCATTCATCATTAATAGCGCAGCACACGCGTTTGGGGTGGATTTTATGCGGTAATATCAAAACAATACAATGTAATTTCGTGCAAGTGGACATTGACGAAATTTGGGAAATAGAAGATATTGTAGAGGAAACATCTCACTCATCAGAGGATTTGGAGTGTCTTTGCATTTATCAAGAAACTACAAAGCGGCTAGAGGACGGGAGGTATCAAGTCAAACTCCCCCTCAAAGCTAATTTTGAACAAAACCTAGGTGAAACGAAACCTATAGCTCAATTTATACAAGTAGAGCAAAAATTATCAAGAACTCCAGATATTTCTAAACAAAACAAAAACTTTATCAACGAATATCAAGAACTAAGTCATATGCAATTATCAAAAACGACCGGTAATAATCAAACAACAAATATCCCGGAAAATACGGAAAATCCTCCAATTTACGCAAACGAAGAAGAAGTCAAAATGCCGAAACATGTAAATGTTGTAACAGAAGAAAGCATTATTGAAAATTTGTTACACCGCCATAATTGCATAAAAACTATTACGCGTATATTAGCATGGGTATATCGCTTTATAACAAACAAAAAACAAAAAGGGTTCCTAACACTCGAGGAAATCAATAATGCAAAACAAAAAATCATCAAACATGAACAACAAAAAGAGTTTGAGAACGATATAAAAAATTTAAAACAAAGGGACAAATTGCACGTGAAAAGCAAACTGTTAAATTTAAATCCCTTCCTTAATAAAAACGACATTCTTAGAGTTGGAGGCAGGCTACGTCACGCACAGATTAATGACGACATGAAACATCCGATAATTATTCCGCACACAGGACGACTTACAGAATTAATCATCGTTAATGCTCATAAGACAATGCTTCATGGTGGAGCTCGTATGACATTAAGTACTATCAGACAAAATTATTGGATAATTGGTGGTAACAGAGCAACAAAAGCACAGATACGACGATGCGTTATATGTGCAAAACAAAACCCGAAATTAAAACAACAAATTATGGGAGACCTACCGGAAGCGCGAATTAATCCATCAAGACCCTTTTCTCACAAGGGGTGGATTTTACAGGTCACATTTCTGTAAAAACAAGCAAAGGCCGTGGAGTTAGAAGCTCTAAAGGTTATGTAGCAGTCTTCGTGTGCATGTCAACAAAGGCCGTACACCTAGAACTAGTCTCGGACCTTAGCACATCATCATTTATAGCTGCATTGCGCAGAATGGCGGCACGTAGAGGAACGCCGAATCATATTTATAGCGACAACGGTAGAAATTTTGTAGGTTGTAATAATGTTTTACAAAAACAATATAAAGAAATTCGCGAAACAATTGAAAATAAACAATCTCAATCTGAATTATTAAACATGGAAATACAATGGCACTTCAATGCCCCCTCGTGGCCGTCAGCTGGCGGATTGTGGGAATCAGCAGTCAAAAGTTTTAAAAATCTATTTAAAAGAGTAATAGGTGAGCAAATTCTCACTTATGAAGAACTTTACACAATTCTCACTCAAATCGAAGCGTGTTTAAATTCACGCCCATTGTGTGCAATTTCAGAAGATCCTGACGAGATGAATTATTTAACTCCAGCACATTTTTTAACTGGAGTATCAAATGTCACATTACCTGAAACTGAAACAGATCAGCGAACTAGATGGCAATTAACACAAAAAATTATACAAGACTTGTGGAAAAGGTGGAAAAATGAATATCTCACTCAAATAACAACTAGAAGCAAATGGCGACAAGTAAAGGAAAATATCAAATTAGACGATGTGGCCATCATACACGACGATAACCTACCACCGGGAAAATGGCTAATGGGAAAAGTCATCGACCTACATCAAGGCGCAGACGGTCATATTAGAGTTATAACATTAAAAACCAAAAATGGTTTACTGAAGCGCCCAGTCACTAAAGTATCTATTTTACCTGTGCATGAGCAAAACCAGAATTAAATGAGCCCTTGTAACATATTGAATACCAAGTTTGCCCTAACCAAATTATGTTTGACACATTTTAGTCAAACTTATATACCATCTAAGCAATTCCCAATGAAAAAACTTTCCGTTGTTCTACCAGCATCAATATTCCAGAATACATAACATTATGTAATATTTATGAAATCAGTAAATATAATGGAGTAACGAAACATAACAAACTACAAATCATTCAGCAGAACATTTACAAAAAAAAAGGTGAAACACTTAGAAACCACCCAGCAAATAAAGAAATCCGTGAGAAAACCACTTAAACAAAGTTTACACAAACCTTTCTAATATTTTATTATAAACACTTAACACACTGCAAGACGTTGGCGTAATTAATAGAGTCAAATATCAAGTGTTTAGCACCCTTAAAGAAAGGCATATTCGTTAACATAAACATCTCAGCAGAGTAATTAATTATAACCCAAATGACAAGGAGAATTATGAGAACTTAAACAATAATGAAGTTAAGAAATAAATGCAACGATTGACAACAAGTATATTTGATGTGTAATAAGTACACGACGTCAGCAAAACTAGCTAAGCAGAAGCGGTAAGCCTCGATTAACCCTCGCGCCCCTGACTTCAGCAGCGCGGCGAGCGCCCGCGGACTAGCGCGGCGCCCGCGCTGCCTCTGTATCGGTGTGTACCTATCAGTGATTCGTGGTTCAAAATTAGTGTCTCAAATTAATGAGTGTCAGTGCGCGCAATACATTAAATAAATATCGCGTAATGGTATAATCTATCAAATGACTTTACAAACTAGAGACATTTAATACATAGTTTTTACTTTTTAACATTTTTATTATATTTTTGAAATTGATTACTTATTTTAACATTTTTTGAATTTTTTAATGTGTTATTTTAACAGTTATCTTTTAACAATTTATCATTACACTTAACAAATATTTCAAAATTAACGTGTTATTTTTAAATTTTTTGTACTCATGTTCAATCAATTATATTGTTACTTATAGCATATTATTTTAAACTTAAAGTATTTGGTAATTTTACCATTTAAACATTTTGTAATATTTTAAACATTTATCAATTAACATTTATTTGAGTAGTACTTAGCATTTAACTTTATCATTATGTTTTTATAATTATGTTTTTTACAACTTTGAACAATCGTATCATTAACAAATCAATTTTAACAACAAACATGTATGGTTATCAAACATTTTGCGAATTATGCATATTATTTGTATTATATACACTTTAACATATATACATATATACACTTTAACGTATACACTTTAATTTCAACAATATTTTTCTTGCAAATGTTATATTTTTCTTTTTCTGTGGGGAACATGTATGGGCTCACCATACAGAGCACTTGAGTTCCCACGCCAAACTTAACACTTAACATAACTCTACCGATTTCTTTAGCCATAAGTTTGTTAAAATCAATAGTACCAATAAAGGCGTCGTTCAGAGCACACTGCTCTTTTATTTTTAAACTAAGCGTCCCGGCGTCGCGCACCCGTACTCAAAAACAAACAAAACATTAACTATTAACTTATAACTTAACAAATAAAACAATCTATGCAGAGTCTCTAAACAGTCGAGACTCTACATCAGTGATTGTCTGAGATTGTGAATCCTTAAAAGCTTGATCTAGTTCACGTGATGCGCCTACAAAATTCGTTCCATGATCACTCCAAATTTCCTTGCAGTGACCACGTCGAGCTAAAACGCCGAAATGCGGCAATAAATGCAGCAGAAGTCAGGTCTGTTACCAATTCCAAATGAATGGCCTTTGTTACGATACACACAAATAAGCAAACATAAGACTTACAGATTTTTTTGCATCTACCAGGATACAATTTCAGTGTAAAAGGTCCACAAAAGTCTACTCCACTTGTGGTAAAAGGGCGACTAGGTTTAATGCGAAATTTAGGCAAGTTGGCCATAAATGGTGGTAGTGGGTTAGCCTTTTGTTTGAAACATGGTATACATTTGTGGATTACAATTTTTACAACATTTTTAACTCGTATAATCCAAAATTTTTGTCTAATGACATTCAAAGAAAGTTGGTGCCCTCCATGAAGAGATTTCAAATGTGCGTTTGAAACAATAAGTTTAGAAAGAGCGCAATCGCCATTTAAGAGAATAGGGTGTTTCATATCGTTTGGAATCTCTGCATTAGCGAGCCGGCCACCAACACGAACAATCCCTTTGTCATCGATATAGGGATGAAGCACATATATTTTACTCGATTTTCTAATTTGTTTACCTGATGACAAACGATAGATCTCATCTCGAAAGGAAATGGATTGTGACATTTTAATACAACGATTAAGACCATCATCAAGCTCATTAGTGGTCAAATAAACGGGTTCAGTATGTGGCTTCTTAGTTATCCTAGCTTTACTAAGTTTAAAGAAACGGCAACAGTAAGCAGTTACTCGTATCAATTTCGACAGTGTGGAGAATCGTTTCAAATAAGAAATTACATCATTCTTCTCGATAACATTGACATTAGATAATATTTTAGTAGTAGACTTCATTTCCAACTCTGTTGAAGGAATATCAACTAGAGTATGTTCAATTTCACTTGAGTTATATAAAAATTGTGGGCCATTCCACCATAGTTTTGACGACTGTAGATCATCGGGGTAAACTCCACGTGAAGCTAAATCAGCGGAATTGTTTGCAGAGCTAACATGATGCCATTGATTACTATTCGTGAGTGTCAAAATTTCTGAAGGGCGATTTGCAACGAACGTAGTCCATGTATTTGGTGTTTTACGCAGCCATGACAAAACGATGGTAGAGTCAGTCCAGGTATACACATCATGTCCCCCCGATGGGTTCCCGCCTTCTCGCGGCGGTGGGGGTCAGTAACCGTGGTACGGATCCCACGGTGAAGCCAAGAGGAGCCCGAGGCGGTCGGCCGCTTCACTTTCCTCCAGGCAGGTGTGAGCGGCCGCGTAGGTTGCGGTGCGTCCCACAGGACGCAACGCAACTGAGGCGGGCCGCGATGCGTAACGTAGCGCATCGCGGCTGAATGGTTAGGCCGCGGCGGGAGAGAAGTGCCGGTATTGCGGTGCGCCGCTCTTCCTGCCTTCCGCGGCCCAAACGGGGTCGCTACCGGTAGATGGCGAAGGCGGTGGGGTCGCAGGGGAAGAGGAGTGTCGGTATTACGATGCGCCGCTCTCCCTATCCTCTGCGACCGAATCGAGGCGGAAAGCCGTCGGCTTGCCGCGGTGTGGTTGCGCCTCCGCGTGTCCCTATGAAATCAGCATAGGGCACAGTGGATGGCGCAGGCGGGGCTCACTTGAGCCCTGCGGTGGTGGTGGGCGGGAATGGGTCTTCCGTGTCCTCTCGCATGTAATCTATTGCGTTCGAGAGGACACGGAACACCCTTCCAAGCCCTTAGAGTGAGGAGGGCTCTCTGCTTTCCCCTGTGCAGATCTACCCCTGTACCGGGGCAACCAGAGAGCCTCCTGCGCTATTTGCGCGTGGTGGTGGGCGGGAATGGGCCTTCCGTGTCCTCTCGCACGTTCGGTAGGCGTTCGAGAGGGCACGGAACGCCCTTCCAAGCTCTTAGAGATGTGGAGGATGATTCTCCGCTCGTCTCCATGCAGAACTCCTTCTGTGCGGTGGCGACCGGAGAATCAGAATCCTGGGGCCCCGGCAACGCATGCGGGGGTATCCGTTGCCCATCTAAAGGGTCTGCGAGAAGGCGCGCGCGTGTTTCCGCGCGCCCCTTGGGAGGGTTGGAGTGAAGGATTACCTTCACCCCACCGTGGCGGGGTCCTCCATGGAGGACCAAACGCCGTCGGGGCCGCGGATGAGTGCTTCGGCGTACCTGCAGCCCCGACACATGGCGTCGCGAAGGAACACACCGGGGTTTTTTAGTGGGTATACCCGCCGGCACAGCAACGTACCGACGTACGGTGTTGTGCCGGCGGGGAGTCCCACATAACCACCTTGCGCTCCCCCGGGTGCGGGTGGTATGCGTCACGCATTTTTCCCCGGGAACCAAAAAAAAAAAAGGTATACACATCATTATCAGGTATATTCAAAACAGTTTTAACATGTCGAATCATTTTGGCTAAGAGTACTGCACCACAGAGTTCTAGACGTGGAACAGAAATTTGTTTTACCGGGCCAACTTTAGATTTGGCAATAATAAGGTAGACCTTTACTTCACCATCATCTTCCAAAACTCTGAGGTACACCGCTCCAGCGTAGGCAGAACATGAAGCATCACTAAATCCATGCAATTCCCGTCTAGTCGTATCATCGGAAACTCCGAACCATCGTGGAAACTGAATGTCTTCAATATGCGCAAAACGATCAAGGTAAGTAATCCATTGTGCTTTAAGATCAGTAGGTAACTCTTCGTCCCAACCTTTTTTTTTTTTTTTTTTTTTTGTTGACGCTGGGAAAAAATGCGTTACGCATACCCACCCATCGGGGGATGGCAGGGTTATGTGGGACTCCCGGGTTTCTAACCGGTATACCCACTAAAACGACCCAGCGACACTCCCGCATCGTCTGATTGGAGGAGGACTGGGAAACCGGCAGAGCCTTTACATCCAGTCCCCCTCGACGACTGCCCGCCTTTACAGCGGGGCCTTCGCGCCCCTCCCGGCTGGGAGGGGCTCGGGAATGACCTCGAGTGTTTGGCCATTCCCGCCCGGCGTGGGTGGTGAATAGTGCAATGCGGGAGAAGCACATTAACGAAATTTCGCAAATAGCTTCCAAACTGATCAATACCCTGAAAGTACTTGCCGGTAGAAGCTGGGGTATACACCAAAAACACCTCAGGCGTTTATATATAGCTCTTATTCGCAGTAGACTAGACTATGCCAGCTTTCTGTACGACAATAGCTGACAAACAAATTTACTCAAACTGGACAAAATACAAAACCAAGCACTGAGAGTTATTGGTGGCTACATCCGTAGCACCCCAATCCATGTCATGGAGAACGATCTCAGTTTACCCCCCCTCCAATTCCGTAGAAGATATTTAGCAGGAAAATTTTGGTTGAAAGCTAAATCAATAGCAAACAATAATACAATTTCTATACTACAAGACTTATCTGCAAACACACACTTACGTTATTGGTACAATAAAAATCTACCTATACTTACCGTTATTCACTCAACATTTAATTCTATACCTATTTACTCCAGTAATCAACTCGAGATGTTTTGTTTACAAACCTGGGTAAGCAATATAAACCTATCTCGCGTAATATGTTGTGCTATCCCGACAGTTGATCGTGCTAAAAGTACTTTTGACAGTAATGTTCTTAAAATTATTTGTGACAATTATATAGAACAGGAATATAACAGTTTCCATAAAATTTATACCGACGGATCCAAAGATAACATGGGCGGAGGAGCTGCATTTTTGGACTCTCTTCATAAAATATGGGTGAAGCTTAAGATTGACTCTAATATATCAATAATGCACATCGAACTTCTACCTATATTAGAAGCACTATCATACATTCGATCCATTAGTTACAATGAAGTTGTCATTCTGACTGACTCCAAGAGTGCATTACAACACTTGGCTCGATGTACTTCGCATGTGCGAGGTAATCCGATCGCCTACCAAATATTAGACTTAATTTTACGCTTCCAGGCAGACAATAAAGAAGTTGTAATGCAGTGGATTCCGTCCCATATTAATTTAAAAGAGAACGAAGAAGTGGACATGTTAGCGAGACAAGCCTGTGTAGACGGCATCAATGTTAATATATTACCTCTATTTTCAGACCAAGTTAAGCTTGTTAAAAGTCAATGCCAGTCTTTATGGCAGGAGTACTTCGACTTGAGATCCAGGGAGAAAGGTATATGGTATAAGACCATACAACCATTGATTTTTAAATATCCATGGATTGATCAAGTTCGACTTGATAGGAGGATGTTAGTGACAGCCCTCAGGTTGCGCTCTGGACATATCCCTTCGAACAGGTTTGCATACCTCATGAATAAAACAGAATCCTGATCTGTGCTGATTGTGGAGTCATAGAAGACGTGCAGCATGTCTTATGGGAGTGTGTCCGGAATGCAGCCTATAGATTCTCACATTTTTCACCAGAGGAGCGACAGAGCAATGATATCGGTCTTCTGAACAGCTTATTATCTGATCCAATGTCGGAATCTACTAAGAGACTTTACAAATTATGTAGCATTAGATTCTTGATGATTGTAAGATTTTATCAGGTACCCTTTTTTGTGTATATTCATGTAATTTTTCTTATACTGGGCGATGTGGTCGCTCTGCGACAAAGCCCTAAATAAATTAAAAAAAAAAAAAAAGATTTACCGCACTTGGAGAGTCTTTGTCAACACTTGGGATTTGTGACAAAACGATTTTGTTATTGGACGCCCACTTGTGTAAAGAAAACCCACCACGAGCCAAAAGTTCCGTCAATCCCTTTTGTAACATTATCGCATCCTTTGTTGTGGACGCGCCAGTCATCACATCATCCATATACACGTCGTTTTTCAGAATTTCAGCTTCAGTGGGGAAATCATTCTTTTCATCTTCAGCCAGTTGATGAAGTGACCGAATGGCTAAAAATGGTGCACAAGATGTTCCGTAAGTAACGGTAAGTAGGCGGTATTCATATATAGGTTGTGTTGGAGATTCTCGCCACACAATTCTCTGATAGTCAACGTCGTCTTTAGCTATTAAAATCTGCCTATACATCTGTCGAATATCTGCGACTAAGCAAATTTTGTGTTGTCTCCATAGAGTAATTAAATCTCTGATATCTTGTTGGAGAGGAGATCCAATAAGAAGTTCATCATTTAATGATATTCCTTTTTCAGGTGCAGCGCTTCCGTCGAAGACTACACGTAGCTTCGTTGCTTAGACTCGTCGGCCTAAGGACAGCGTGGTGAGGTAAGTAGTATACCCTTTTTGTTACTAATTCCTTTTCAGGCACCATCATCATATGACCTTGTGATTCATACTGCTTCAAAAACTTATAGTAGTATAGTAGATAGTCTTCCTTGAAATCAGGTTTACGTGTAAAACGTTTCTCCATCTGTTGTAAGCGACTGATAACAAGAGGTTTAGCATCACCAAGGTTTGTGGGTGGTTCGTCCTTGAACGGTAACCGTACAACATATCGACCGTCGTCATTGCGAGTGTGAGTATTTTTGTAGTGTTCTTCACATTGTATTTCTAAATCGGTCATTGGTTTTTTGTGAGGTAACTTCTCTTCTATCTCCCAGAATCGTCTGAGTAACTGATCCGTCTCCAGCTTTGTGTGCATAACAACCATATTGTGTTCGTGTGAGGAGTCAGTTTGTGAAACCCTGCCTGATATTAACCAACCAAGGCGAGAGTTGAGTGCAATAAGAGAATTACACTTGTGTAAGCCTTCTAGTATTATGTATGCATGCACTTCGGCACCAAGCTAAACATCAATAGACCCTGGCGTGTGAAAGTTGGGATCAGCCAGATCCAACTGCATAGATGAAGGCCAAGTATCTTGTGGAAATTCCCGAGAAGGCAACAATGAAGTGAGTTTCTTTAAAATATATGCATCCACTTTGAAGGGTGATGCGTGATCCTTTGTGGAGTGGACTGTAACTGTGACCATACACTTTGTGGTTACCACTGATGTATTAGAAATTCCAGAGATTTTGTCTGTGACTGGAGTGCGATTAAGATTCAACAACTGTGCGGCTGCTTCGGAGATGAAAGAACCCTGTGAGCCCTGATCAATAAGAGCTCTTAATGCGTAAGTACCGTTATTCTTTGAATCAACATTAATTATAGCAGTAGCTAATATGACATGATGATCTTTTGTTTCAGCTTTCAGGTTCACACTGACGTTGCAAGAGGTCTTAGGTACAGCTGCGTTCTTTTCCTTTGAGGTATCTTTCACCTTATCAGATTCAACATACTTGTCGTCCTTAGAAAACGTAACGTGCAGCAACGTATGATGACGACGTCCACACTTTTTGCAGACCGTACTTTGTCTACAGTTGAAAACTGAATGACCTTTCACTAGGCAGTTAAAACATATGTTGTTTTTCTTGATGAAATTTTGACGTTCAGAAACAGGTAGTGAGGCAAAATCTTTACAGTGGCAAACATAATGATTCTGTGAGCAATAAGTACAAGTGCTTTCGACTTCAGTAGCAAAACTTTTGACAGTGGTTACTTTGGGTAATTGTTGAACGGGTTTTGTAGTGCTTCTTTGTAGTGGTTGCGCAAGATTGACCATTTTCATAGCTCGGAATCGTTTTTCGAGAAAACTGTTTAAATCCTCATATGTAGGAATGCTTGTCGAAGTTTCTAAAGATTGCTCCCAAAGTTTGCGAGATTCAATGTCTAACTTTGAGACTAGGATGTGCACAACTATTGCATTCCAGGAATCGATCTTCAAGTTTGTGAGGGACGTGAGACATTGACTTATAGTATCCAAAAGGTCCTTTATACCCTTTGCAGATTCTGAGGCTAATGTCTTTTGACTTAAAAACCGACTGAGGATGTTATTGACAATCATTCTTTTGGTTTCATATCTTTCATTTAATTTTTTCCAAGCATCATCGTAGTTAGCTTCTGTTAACGAGTAATTTTTCAAAAGTTGTTCAGCTTCTCCAGATAGGCTAGTCTTAAGATAATGATGTTTTTCTATTTTATTCCAACGATCATCGTCGTGAATTAGAGAGCGAAATAAATCTCTGAAACTCATCCATTGATTATAATCGCCGGAAAAATTAGGTATGGAGATCGGTGGCAGTTTTGGTCTCGTCTTTGGACGTTCTGAATTAGTAGCAGGGTATAAAGTTTTATTTTTGTTTAAGGTTTAAGCTCATACATTTAATCCTTAAGCCAAGACAATAGTTCTAAATAACATTCTTCAGTTTGTTCAAAGTTGTTCTCTAAGTCAAGGTTACACTGATTATACTCTGATACTCTACTCTGTTATACTCTGATTCTAAAGCTTCAACATCTATCAATCCAGAAATAGCATCGTAACTATTGGTGTAGCTAGTCCAATAACCCTGCAATGTCTCCCTACGTGAATCTAAAAGCCAAGTGAAGGTAAAATAAGAACATGACACGTAAGTAAATAGCGTAAGTTAGGTTTTCGGTTAGGTTAGGTTAGGTTTTCGGTTAGGTTAGGTTAGGTTTTTTTTTTTTTTAGTTACAAGTTTAGTTACAGTGTGATAGGGAAAACACGGTGCTATCGGACTACTACGTGTTATTCCCACACGTGTTCTTAATGTGGGATAATTGTTTACAATATTGATTAATTTATGTTTTTACATAATTATAAGAATTTTATACAGAATTGAGTTTATTTAAGAGTTTTTGGGAATAGGAACAGATATTAGATGTTTTATCATACATATAATAATAAAAATATATATACATGTAGATTGTTCCACTTTGCCCCACTGGTGTGGCACAGTGGATCACACACTATCACACACTAAAAATACTCATGGTTACTACTATTTGTTAAATCCTTTTAATTCACGTATAATGTACGTTATGTGTGATAAAAATGAGTCAATTGTGGACTGTTTCTTGAGTATCTCTGAAATATTGAAAGGGTTTTGGATATTATCTGCGCACACGAATGTATGGTTTAGTCTTGAAGTGGTAAATCTTGGGCAATTAATTATAAGATGGTCAAGGGTTTGTGGAGTAGAGTTATCACAAGGACAGAGATCATCTATTGTGATCTTAAACCTGTGTAAATAAGATTTGTGGTACCCGTGATTGGTAAGAAGTTGAGTTATAGCGAATGAGGGTTTGATTTTGGAGAGAAAATTAGTGAGATCTTCATATTTTGGAAAGAGGGATTTGATATGTTGAGTGCAGAGGGAGTAGAGCTGTTCAGATTTCTCAGCTGATATTATGCGGTTCATGTGTTTCACGTGGCTGATGGGAATGTGGAAGTAGAATGGCGCAACATGCATCGCAGATGCTGACTTAGCAGCCAAATCCGCCATTTCGTTGCCACCAATTCCAATGTGCCCCCTGACCCACATGAATCGGATTTCGAGGGAATTTTCCCGCGCTATTCGTAAAGATTTATGTATTGATACAGCAAAGTGGTTGGAGGAATTTGGATTTGATAGTTCTGTGAGGCCTGATTTACTATCTGAAAGAATGAATGACTTCGGAATATTTTTATTTATGATGAGAGATACAGATTCGTCAATTGCTAGCAATTCAGCTTGAAAGACCGAGCAACAATCGTGCAATTTAAATTTCTTTTGATGAACAACGGTACCGGTGGAATCGATGGCGACAAAGGCCGCCCCTACCTTGCCATCGTTTTTACTTCCGTCTGTGTAAATTTGCCACGCGCCGTCTAGCTCCCCGGCAAGCTCGTCAAATTCATCCAGCGCAGATACTTCGATGAACGTGATTCCTACTCTCTGCGCAGGATGAGCCATAAGTGAGGGCCTAACGGGTTTTTCGATTGGTATGTCTCTAGGAAGATGGTGAGAAAAGCCATTGAACTTGGACATTTCTATGTCGGCTGTTTCTAGAATTTTGTCAGGGAGCGGTGTGAGTTGTGCAATAGATATAGAGGTGGCGCTGCTTATTGTTCTGAATCCTCTAGTTATTTTAATGGCGAACAGACGTTGGATGGACAATAAACGATTATAGATGTATTTGTAATGAACGGCTGAGGACCAAACACTTGACGCGTAACAAATAATAGGTTGAATCACTTGCAGATATATAGTTTTTACATTATCTGGGTGAACACCCCAGGTCGGTTTGACAAATTGAATTAATTTATTAAAAAGCTTTTTGGATTTTTCAATTGTGTAGTCTACGTGTTTGATGAATTTTTGTTTGTTGTCGATGATAATTCCTAAATATTTAATATGATTTACAAATTTGATTCTGTTTCCATTCATGAAAATTTTGACTTTTGATGATTTATTAGTGAATCCTATAATTTGGGTTTTTTCTGGTCCGAATGTAAGTTTTACACTGTTTCCCCAGTCTGTGGCTAGTTTAAGAGTGTGATTGGCTTTTTCTTCGAGTTGTTGAATATCAGGTGAATGTATGATGATGAGGACATCATCTGCGTATGCTTGCATATGACAGCCGCTGGGAAGTTCGGTGAAAAGAAGGGAGTCGAGGACTAAGTTCCATAGTGTGGGTCCGCAGACTGATCCCTGAATGCAGCCTTTGGACATGGATTTCTCGACTCTACAGTCTGAGAAATTTAGGAATACTTTTCTGTCTTCAATATAGCTAAGTAGAATACCGTAAATGTTGCTGGGACAATTTATTGATTTAAGTCTATGGAATATTGCTGGCCACCAAGCATTATCAAAAGCAGATTTTATATCTAACGAGATGGCTATGACATGTTCTCCTCTGGACTTTGCGGTGTTAACAATGTTAAGGGCGGAATGAATTGCGTCAGTGGTCGATGTTTGTTGTTTAAAGCCGAATTGTTTATTGCAGTTAAGATTGTTGGTATTAATATGGTGTGAGAGGCGATTTACGATAAGTTTTTCGAGAAGTTTTCTAAATACGTTAATAAGTCCAATGGGACGGAAAGAGGAAGTCTCAGTGTGGTCTGTTTTATTAGGCTTTGGAATTATTTTAGCGCATGCTGTCTTCCAAATGACGGGAAAATATTTTAATTCAAGGCAGCGGTTCAGAATGTTAGTGACAATGTCAGGGAACCAAGTGGCGACATGGAGACAGATGTCCGCAGTTAGATGATCTGGGCCGGGTGATTTTTTGGCATTCATTGAAGCTAGACATTCTAAAATTTCACTAGTAGTGAAGGGTGGTTCTGGAGGATTAGAAATAGGGGCGATCATTTGGTTTCTAAGGGTTCTTTGTTCGTTATTATTATCAGGAGTATCATCAGGGAAAAAATGGTTTAGAAGAGCGCTTGCAGTATCCAGAGAGTTTGTGGTGTATGTTCCGTCATTCAAGCGTAATGTGGAAGGTGGTTGTGATAGAGGCTTTGCTTTAATAATTTTGTTGGTTACTGTCCATACATCATCATTTTTCTGTTTGTTGCAGAATTCTTTAAAGTGGTCGGTGGACGCTTTACACATTGCTTCAGAGTATTCGCTCTTCAGCTTCTTCCTCTCTTCCAGTACTTCTACAAGTGGTAGCTTTTTATGCACGAGTTTGCTTAGTTTGTGGTGATTTTTGATGACATCAGCTTTAAGCCTAGTCAGGTCGTCATTCCACCAAGGTATTCTAGTGGGGTGGGAAGTAGAACGAGGTAAGAGTGTGTCGCATGCATATTGGATGATGTGAGTAAATTTGATTAAGTACTGCTCTAGTTGATAAGTGGTGAGTCGATTTATTGTGTCAAAGTCAGGAGAGAGATGGGAGTCAATTATTGAAGTGAACTGATCTTTGATTTGATCCCATTTGACATGCGTAGTATTATATTGAAATGTGGATAGCTTCTTGTTTTTGGTCAGTTTATTGCTTCCGACATTGAGGCAGAATTGTATGGCATTGTGGTCAGAAGAAGGGCAAATAGAACGATCGACCTTCCACTCACCAACCGAGGCTGCAGAAGTGTTGCTGAGGAGCGTTAAGTCAATTATGGAGTCTCTGTGAACCTGATGCATGAATGGTTTCGAAGGTAGGTTCCCGTCCAACATTGCATATGCCCAAGTCATTGATGATGACAAGGTCATAAATGACGTTTCCTCGCTGGTTATTACTAGCGGAGCCCCACGCCGTATGCCATCCATTAAAATCTCCGCACACGAGATGGGTAGAGTCCGATGTTTCTCGGAGAAACTGTTCAAGTTTTCCAATAGTGTTGTTATCGTCGGCACGCGGTTCAACGTAAGCGCAGCATAGATAAATCTTTTTGCCTGTGCGGGTGCTAACTTGAACTATATTGAGATTGGTGTCCGAATATTTACTATGACCGATGCTACTGAAGATATTGTGTTTGAGCAAGATAACAGATTTGACGGGGTTTAATGTAGAATTCGTAGAAGGATATTGATAAGGGGTATAATTAGGTATAGATTTAAGTAAACCGGTGTTACTTGTATATGGTTCATTAATAAATATAATGTCGGTTTCTTTATGAGAGGTGAAAACTTCTAGCTCCTGGAGGGCATGTCTACTGCGTCCAAGATTAACCTGGACACAGCTATAACACCTTGCTCTACTATTATTATGCTCCATAGTCTGTTCCTGTGCGGACGACATTATTCATATTTATGAATCTAGGGCACGTAAACGACGTGGCGCTGTGGGCAATGTTGCCAGTGATATTGCGTTTTTTGTTGTAGAGGCTGCAGTTGAAGCAAGACGTTTTAGACGGGTCGTTCTTAACGGGGCAGTCTTTGAAGGCATGTTGGGTGGAGGAACAGTGGGAGCAGGTAGAGCTGGTCTCCTTGCACCATTTCCTAGTGTGGCCGTACTGTAGGCAGCGGAAACACTGAAGGACGGGAATGTATTCTTCAACATGTACCCTCTGGTGGTCCACATTGAGTTTGCCAGCGTCGATGATAGCCCTCCAGAGGGCAGGAGTGGTGGTGAACACAGTATTGTAAAGTTTAGAGTTCCTGTTGCCACGTTTGAATTTAAGTTGGACGTCTTGTGGATTATTGGTGCGGATACAATCATTCTGACTACGCAAAATGTCAGTCAGGGTCTCGAGAGAAGTGCACTCACTCACTCCCTTGAGCTGCAGCATGGGTAGGAGTTTCTTTGAAGGTTCAGCTTCAATACCACTAGAGGGGTTGATTTTTTTCAGAGTGATTTCAAGTTGCTCAGGTTTATTAAATTCAACTCGTAGTTTGTTTTTAGAGACAGGCTTGATGTTTTCCGGAGCAAAGTTCGTATCACGGAACGTTATGTTCTTCTGCCAGGCAGACAGAGTTTCGGCAGTGCTAGTTGCATTTTTAGAGGATACAATGATTGCCGGTTTATATGGGGGCGGCCGAAGTTGAACGCCTTGCACCGAGGAGCTCGAAGCAACCTGAGCATACGAAGGTGTTGCAGGAGTAGGCTGTGGAGGTGCGCGGATGATGGGCGCAGGGAGCTTCAGCGCCCTGAACTCCTCCTTGATACAGTCCTTTATTGCTGTCTTAATCTCTTCGGTGTTGGTTGAGGGCGAACAAAATTTCAAAAAGTTGGCGTCGTATCGCCACGAAAGAGGTGTCTACAGACGCGGATCGTCTGTGCGGTGCCAGTGGTCTATTTAAAACGAGATTACTACGAACAAAAGTTTTCAGGAGAGCGAAAAAACCAAAATTACACTATTAAGGGGATGTTTTTTCAAGACTATTTCTAAACAGACACTAATTTCCAATTTATTTTTACAGATCCGAGAAGCGGAGGCTGCGGCGCGTGCAACGAGGTGCTAAAGTCGCGGGTAAGTTAAATAACAGAGCAGAAATCCAGAATTATAAGGTAAGTATATGTCTAAATCAGTTTTTTAATATTAAAAAAAAAAAGTTATGAATTTATTTACTTTTTGTAAACAGAATCGAGAAGCGGGAGTTGAGACGCGTACAACGATGTGCTACACTAAAAGATGGGTGGAATTTCAAGATGAGAAAAACGTTGTGGTTAGGTTAGGTTAGGTTAGGTTTTTTTTTTTTTAGTTGAGTTGTTTAGATTTGACGTATGTGTGAGGGCTCGATGCTATTGGGATACTTCTTACCCTCACGCGGAATTAAGTTGGAATGGATTTTGGAAGAAGATAGGTTTGGAAAGATGAAGTTGGATTTGGTTTGGAAGATATTATAGGGATTAAGCAGAAGGAGGGTGTGGAGATGGATATTGGATAAAGAAGTGAGTGGTTGGTTGGAGAAGTTGGATTGAAGGGGTAGGTAATAATATTATAGGGTTGAAGTAGAAGGAGGGTTTAGAGATGGTTATAAAATAATGAAGTGAGTGGTTGGTTGAAGAAGTTGGAATAACAGGGTAAGTAATTAGTAAGAGAAAGTTGTATGTATAAGATACTTGGTAGGGGGAAAGATGAAGTTGGAGTTGGTTTGGAAGATATTATGGGGATTTAAGCAGAAGAAGGGTGTGGAGATGGTTATTGGAAAAAGAAGTGAGTGGTGGTTGAAGAAGCGTGTGGAGATGGTTATTAGATAAAGAAGTGAGTGGTTGGTTGGAGAAGTTGGATTGAAGGGGTAGGTAATAATATTATAGGTTTTAAGTAGAAGGAGGGTGTGGAGATGGTTATTGGATAAAGAAGTGAGTGGTTGGTTGAAGAAGAAGTTGGGATGAAGGGGTAGGTAATTAGTAAGAGAAAGTTGTATGTAGAAGATACTAGGTTGGGGGAAAGATAAAGTTGGAGTTGGTTTGGAAGATATTATGGGGATCAAGCAGAAGAAGGGTGTGGAGATGGTTATTGGATAAAGAAGTGAGTGGTGGTTGAAGAAGTTTGATTGAAAGGGTGGGTAATATTATTATAGGTTTTTAGTAGAAGTAAGAGAAGGTTGTATGTAGAAGATACTAGGTATAAGGAAAGATATATGTTATATATATATATATATTGTGAAGAAGTGAGTGGCAAAATATATATATATACACATATATATATGTCGGCGCGAGATGGCGCTGTATATTCATAAATCACGAAAATATTTCTATTTTCCAATCAAACATTAGTTAATAATAATTTTAATGGTAACCTTAACTTAGTTTCAAGCTTTTAAATAATTGTAAATTCATATCATGATTTATTAATATTAATTTGCAACAGTTTTCATTATAATTTTGTAATTTTGATTTAAATGATTCCATAGTTTGCAAAGTATGTAACGTCATATCAACAAATCTTAAAGATTTGTTGTTATGACGAAATAAATCCTTCTGTAAGGTTTAAAATAAGTTTCTGAATTAATTAGGAATTATCAGCTACTTTAAGTAAGATTATTTAGCAATTTGAGATTTATAATAATTTTTGATGTAAAGTTTGCCTAGTACGTGACGTCATAACAACTTATGTTAAAGATTTGTTATTATGGTGATTTAAATTATTATGTTAAGTCTAAAATTAGTTTCTAAATTAATTAGGAATTATCAGTTACTTTAAATAGTTTTATTTGGCAATTTAAGAATAATTATTGATGTAGCTAGTTCACACGAGTACTTTGAAAAGAGCGCGCAATATGGCCGCCATCCGCCATAAGCTTCGAGGAATATTCAGAGTGGTCATGTGACACTCTTTTTCCGATTTTTGGCGAGACGAGACGTTGTCACTTGGTGAGTCGATTCTGTATTTAGATTTAACTGCTGATCATAATAACTTTGTTTAATTTTGTGTTAATATTGGTTCATCATTTTTGGCAATAAATATAGTGTGCGATTTTAGTGTTTGATCCTTTGTAATGGATGATCCTGGTGAAGGAGATAGTGACGTCAGCAATGCTGGCGTCACTCTTTCTAAAAATTCGGACCCTCTTTGTGCGCCGTTATATATATATAAACATATATTCATACATATATATACATACACACACATACATACATACATACATACATACGCAAATACACATATATATACATATACATACATATACACACACATACATGCATATATATAACAACAAAAATCATTTTTAACATATTTACAATTGAAACATAGAGCAATTACTTATTTATATGTTCGGAGCAAACTTTTACAAAATGTTATCTATTGTAATATTACAGCTACTTTATTTTATAATAACATAGTTATTAATATACCTGATTCAAATATTATTATGTACAAATAATTAATTTTTTTTTTTTTTTTTTTTTTTTTTATTATTATTATTATTATTATTATTTTATTTTTTTACATATTTACAATTGAAACATAGAGCAATGACTTATTTATATGTTCGGAGCAAACTTTACAAAATGTTATCTATTGTAATATTACAGCTACATTATTTTATAATAATATTGCATAGTTATGTTATTAACATAGTCATTAATATACCTGATTTAAATATTAATTGAAACATAAAGCAATTACTTATTTATATATATGTTCGGAGCAAAGTTTACAAAATGTTATGTATTGTAATATTACAGCTACATTATTTTATAATAATATTGCATAGTTATGTTATTAACATAGTTATTAATATATATGATTTAAATATTAATTGAAACATGGAGCAATGACTTATTTATATATATGTTCGGAGCAAAGTTTACAAAATGTTATCTATTGTAATATTACAGCTACATTATTTTATAATAATATTGCATAGTTATGTTATTAACATAGTTATTAATATACCTGATTTAAATATTAATTGAAACATAGAGCAATGACTTATTTATATGTTCGGAGCAAACTTTACAAAATGTTATCTATTGTAATTTTACAGCTACATTATTTTATAATAATATTGCATAGTTATGTTATTAACATAGTTATTAATATACCTGATTTAAATATTAATTGAAACATAAAGCAATTACTTATTTATATATATGTTCGGAGCAAAGTTTACAAAATGTTATGTATTGTAATATTACAGCTACATTATTTTATAATAATATTGCATAGTTATGTTATTAACATAGTTATTAATATATCTGATTTAAATATTAATTGAAACATGGAGCAATGACTTATTTATATGTTCGGAGCAAACTTTACAAAATGTTATCTATTGTAATATTTCAGCTGCATTATTTTATAATAATATTGCATAGTTATGTTATTAACATAGTTATTAATATACCGGATTTAAATATTAATTGAAACATAGAGCAATTACTTATTTATATATATGTTCGGAGCAAAGTTTACAAAATGTTATCTATTGTAATATTACAGCTACATTATTTTATATTAATATTGCAAAGTTATGTTATTAGCATAGTTATTAATATTCCTGATTCAAATATTATTATGTGCTCACATTATTTTTACATATTTACTATATGGTTTATATGGAGTATATTACATTTACAAGTATGGTGAGGGTTAAGGCATATATTTGTACATTTGAAAAATTATGTGAGACTGTACTCATGCTACTCTACATTCTGTAGAATGTAAAACAACATAAACACAATCTCTTATACTAAACGTATGTAATTGTAATTGCATACATTTTAAATTATGTATCTTTAATGGTGTTGATTAGTTCATATTCATAGACATACCACTAAGTATATAATGCTACATACCGCACACATGCCCGCTCATTCTTGTGTGATATTTAAAAAATTTGTGTTGATTCCCTCAACATTCCAGAAGGTATTAGGTGGAATTTGTTCTATGGCATCTAATGGACACGTTGCATAGGGTTTTGTTTCTTGGATCTTTATGTAGAACCATTCCGGCCAATGTTTATGTTTTGTAGTGGCTCCATTAAGATAGTTTCTGTGCCATCTATTGAAATGGCGGCGTATGTTATGTGGTGTTAAGGTACCACAAAGTATGCATTGGTAAGTGTATTTACCAATGCATACTTCATCTCCCTGGGATTTGTTATTTCTTGTTCTTTTAGTGATTTTACGCCTGTTTATGCAGTTTTCATTATTGCTGCTACTTTCTTCTGAGGGGTCGTTTATATCACCGCTAGTTGAGTTTGTCAGCGTCTGATGTTGAGATACATAGGTTGGCACTGGGCTCTGAGATGAGGTAGAGGGCATTTTTGTGGATTGTAGGGGTGTGTTGGTTTGTGTAGTGAGATCGGGTGTACATGTGATATTGATTGGTGATGGAGGGTGGCTGTTTTTTGTAGAATAGTCTAGTGCCGACTCTTGCCCGGCGCGAGCATCCTCAGCAGCTGTCGGGGCAGTAAAGTTGTTAATTGGAGTTGTTTCTATTTTTTCCATTATGTGGTCACGGTTTGATTCATCTGATGATGACATAGGTGTGGGTGTAGGTGTTGTAGTTCTCACATGCTGGGATGTTTTGGTATTATGACGGCAGTGGTTTTTTTTTTTTTTTTCTTGTTATTTATTTCTTCTCGCATGATCTCACATGCATGGTTAGGTTAGGTTAGGTTAGGTTCGGTTTCGTGTGGCGGACTCACCCTCGGCATACCGGCCCATCGTTCTGCTCGATGAGGTCGGTAAATTGTTCGAAAGAATCGTCGCCAGCCGGCTAAATAACCACCTGCGAGTGGTAGGGCCGGACCTGTCGGACGCCCAATTTGGTTTCAGAAAGGGGCGTTCGACGGTGGACGCTTTGGCCGTACTCAAGGGACAAGTGAAGGAGGCCATGGAGGCGGGGGACGGAGTGTTGGCAGTGTCATTTGACATAGCCAACGCCTTCAACTCCGTCCCCCACTCTACAATCTTGGAAGCACTCCGCCACCATGGAGTGCCTCAGTACTTACGCCAACTGCTGTCCAGCTACTTGGAGGACCGAACTGTCCTCCTTGTAGACAGGACGGCCACAGTCAGGCGATACGGTGCGGAGTCCGGTGTTCCACAGGGGTCAGTCCTAGGACCACTCCTGTGGAACATCGCATTCGATTGGCTCCTGCGGGGAACCCTCCTCCGCGGCACGAGTGTCATCTGCTACGCGGATGACACTCTCCTCACTGCTCGGGGGAGGGACTTGAGGGAGGCGGCGAGTCTGGCCTCGGCTGGCGGGTCCTTAGTCGCAGGGAGGATCCGCCGCCTGGGATTGAATGTGGCGCTGCACAAGACCGAGGCCGTGTTCTTTCATGGACCTCGGCAGCGCATCCCTCCTGACGCCCAAATTGTCGTGGAGGGTGTCAGGATCGGGGTCAAGACCCAGATGAAATATCTGGGTCTTGTTCTGGACAGCAGGTGGCGCTTCGGCCCGCATTTCAGCGGGCTATCGACGCGCTTGCTGAAGACCGCAGATGCCCTCTCATGGCTCCTTCCGAATTTGGGGGGGCCTAAGGCACGATGCCGGCGCTTGTATGCCGGCATCTTAAAGAGTATGGCCCTTTACGGGGCCCCCATCTGGGCGGACTCCCTCCACAGGAGGGAGAACTCCACCACCATCCGCAGGCCTCAAAGGGCCATTGCATTGCGGGTGGCGAGAGCCTATCGATCAGTAAGCTTCTCAGCGGCGTGCGCTCTGGCCGGCACCCCTCCTTGGGAGCTCGAGGCGTGGGTGCTCGCCAGGGTATACGAGTGGTCGGCGCGGCGTAAGGCGCTCGGAGAGTTCCCCGCCGCGGAAGAGCGGGAGGCCGTGCGGCAGGAGGCGAGAGACGCAATCGTCCACCATTGGACGGAGGATCTCGCCACTGCTACCTTTGGCCGCCGAACGTTGGACGCGCTGGGGCCGGTTATGCGGGAATGGCTCGAGCGGTCCCACGGTTTCCTCTCTTTCCGTCTGGTGCAGGTGTTATCTGGCCATGGATGCTTCGGATCACACCTGCACCGGATCCGGAGGGAGGAAACCCCGTCGTGCCATGACTGTGGCGCGGCGGAGGACACGGCGCAGCACACCCTCGAGGTGTGCCCAGCCTGGTCCGAACCGCGCCGCAGTCTTATCGCGGTAATTGGGCAGGACCTCTCGCTTACCGGCATGGTCAACTCCATGCTAGGAAGTGAGGAGGCCTGGACAGCGGTCGCCTCCTTTTGCGAAGACGTGATGTCCCAAAAGGAGGCGGCGGAGCGTGCGAGGGAGGACGATCCTCTCGCGCCGCCACTCCGCAGGCGAAGAAGGGGAAGGAGAAGACGATTATACAATCAACGTTTTCTCCTTCCTGGTGGTGAATAGCGGAAGACAGACGCGGGGGCGCCTTCTTCCGCATTGCAACTTTCACCACCACGCCGGGCGGGAATGGCCGAGCACTCGCGGTTATTCCCGGGCCCCTCCCCACTGGGAGGGGCATGAAGGCCCTGCTGTATAGGCGGGCGGTCGTCGGTGGGGGACTGGATGTAAAGGCTCTGCCGGTTTCCCAGTCCTCCTCCATGCAGACGATGCGGGAGTGTCGCTGGGTCGTTTTAGTGGGTATACCGGTAGCAACCGGGGAGTCCCACATAACCCTTCCATCCCCCGATGGGAGGGTATGCGTAGTGCATTTTTTCCCAGCGTCAACAAAAAAAAAAAAAAAAAAAAAAGGTTCGGTTTCGTGTGGTTGAGGTGGATTAGTGATTTAGTGGTGTTCGTGTGTTCGTAGGTGTGTGTTCTTGTGTGCGTATTGTTTTAGGTGGTAGGCTATGCCTAAAAAACCTGAGCGGGACGCCTCCGGGCGTTTCGTGAAGGGCCCTTCTCAGGGCCAACCCAAAGGCTCTTTTCAGGGCCAAACTGACGCTTCGGCGTCATCTAGCCGTGAGGCTAGCGTGGAGAGGAGGAGACCGGCTCTGACGTTGGACGCCATGTCTGACGCCGAGGCTGAGTCCTTCCCATCTCCGGAAGTGCTGGAGGCACTAGCGGAACCGCTCCTGGGTTCGCTGTGGGAGCCTCCGAGTCGGCGACGAACGCGCAGTGATTTATCACCGTCGCCGCCAGCTTCGTCCGCCGAAGAGCAGATGGGACCTCCGCCCCCCAAGGTCTTCATAGACCGCAGGGCGGAGTTCCAAAAAAAGGAGGCTAGGAAAGAGGCCGTCGAGCTGACCGTGGAGCAAATGGTCCGCGAGCTCGACGACTCTGTGAGGTCAGCGGGCGCGTTGTGCGAACAACCCGCTGATATCCTCCTGGTGCAGGCTAAGAAGTGCCTGCACATCAACAAAGAGGTGGCTGCGCGGTCCGGCAGTCTGAAGGGGGGCTTCGTTAGAGGCCTTAACCTGACGACCCGGGTCGTCGCAGACATAGTGGAGGCTCTTGCGAGCAGGAGCTCCACATCGGAGTTGGCCGTGATGAAGGCGGAAAATGTCCGCCAAGGAAGTAGCGGGGCTTAGGAGTGCGGTCGAGATGCTCCGGGTAGAGATGGCGCGAGGTCGAGAGCCAACTGCGCCCTCGTCACCCTCGCCGGGTCCCACTCCCCGTAGAGCATCGTCGTCGGCGCCCATCCAAGAGCAGGGGCAGGCGCCCGCCTTGTCGATGGAGGAATTCGCCAGGGGCATCATGGTCTCAGTCGGGACCATGGTAAACACCCGGCTAAAATCGGTGGAGCACCGGCTCCTCCCCGAAGAGCGACTGGCGCCGCCGCTCGCGGCGCGACAAAGAGTGGCGGCCGCTGCTGTAGCACAGCAACCGGCGCCGGGGCCATCCACTGCCCCCAAATCGGCGGCTGCCCAGACTGTGGAGAAAGGGAAGGCCAAGGGCAAAGGCAAGGGCAAGGCGACTGCTGTCGCCAAACCCAAGCCGGCGCCCAGACCCCTCCCTCCTGCACCGAGGTCCATGATGGATTCATGGGCATCGGTGGCTGGGCGGGGTGCCAAACCGGCACCGAAGCCAGCGCAGGCCACGGCGCCACGAGCTGCCCCGCAGCCCAAGCCGACGCCCAGCTCAGGCTGGACAACGGTCGGCAAGAGTGGCAAGCGGGGGAGTAAAAAGGCCGCGAAGGCTCAGCCCGCTTCACCGCCGAAGGTGAAGCTGCAGCCTCCTCGGTCCTCTGCAGTGGTGATAACACTGCAGCCAGGGGCCGAGGAGAAGGGTGTCACCTACGCCAGTGTGCTAGGCCAAGCCAGGAAGGAGATCGACATCTCCTCCCTAGGCATAACCGAGGGCCTACGCAGTAAGAAGACGGTGACCGGTGCCCGAATGTTGGAACTTCCGGGCACCACAAGCGGGGACAAGGCCGACTCTCTTGCCAAGCGGCTGCAAGAGGTCCTGGACCCGGAGACGGTCCGGGTGTACAGGCCGGTGAAGTGCGCGGATCTGCGGATCAACGGCCTGGACGACTCCGTCGTCCCCGCCGACGTAGCAGCCGCTGTGGTAAAGCGCACTGGCTGCCCCGGGGAGTCAGTGAAAGTCGGAGAGATCCGACGAGACTCCCGGGGCATGGGCACGGCGTTTTTGAGATGCCCAGTGGTGGCCGCCAAGAAATTGGTGGAGGGTGGTCGACTCCTCGTCGGCTGGGTCTCAGCACAGATCCAGGTGCTGGAACACCGGCCGATGAGGTGTTTCCGATGCCTGTGCACGGGACATGTCCGTGCACAATGCACAGGCGAGACGGATCGCAGCGAAATTTGTTATCGCTGCGGCCGTCCTGGCCACAAGGCGGCCACCTGCGACGCCCCCGCGCCCAGCTGTCTGCTGTGTGCCGCGGCAGGCAAGCGGGCGGACCACCAGATGGGGAGCAAAACTTGCTCCCCACCGAAGCCCAAGAAGGGTGCGAGAGCGGCCGTTCACATCCCGGCCGCCCCCGCCCGAGCTCCCACCCAGGGGGGAGTAGAGGAGGCGATGGAGATAGCCGGCCTATAATATGACCCATCGTCTCCTCCAAGCGAATGTCAACCACTGCGCCGCCTCACAGGATTTGCTTGTGCAGAGCATGGCGCAGTGGTTCATCGAGGTGGCGGTGGTCTCCGAGCCATATTTCGTCCCTCCCACGGAGCGTTGGGTAGGAGACAGTGGTGGCTCGGTGGCCATAGTAATGTCCACGGCGTCCGGCGTTCCTCCCCCTTCGGTCGTAGCCAGGGGGAGTGGATATGTAGCGGTCCTATGGCGAGAGTACCTCCTCGTAGGTGTGTACTTCTCGCCAAACAGGAGCCTCGCCGACTTTGAGTCGTTCTTGGACGGGGTAGGGGCCCTCATTGGGCAGACTCTACCCGCCCCGCGCTCGTCATGGGGGACTTCAACGCCAAATCCGTGGCGTGGGGATCTCCCAGGACTGATGCGCGTGGCGAGGCTCTGGAGGAGTGGGCGACAGCGGCCGGCCTGGTGGTGCTCAACCACGGGTCGGCGAACACGTGCGTGCGGCGGAACGGGGGGTCCATAGTGGACCTCTCATTTGCCGCCCCAGCTATCGCACGCCGTGTTCAGGACTGGAAGGTGGTGGAGGATGTGGAGACACTGTCGGATCACTTATATATCCGTTTCAGTGTCTCCACAAATTCCAGTCCTCGTCGCCCGAGGACGACGCCGTCGACGCCGAGGTGGGCCCTGAAGAGCCTGGACGAGGAGGCCCTAATAGAGGCCTCAATAGTTCAGGCGTGGCTGACGCCCCAGGAGGGGCCACTGGATGTGGAGGATGAGACCGAGTGGTTCCGGGATGCCATGTCGCAGATCTGCGACGCAGGCATGTCCCGGGCTAGGTCTCATCCTCAAAAGACGAGTGTGTACTGGTGGTCTCCGGAAATTGCAGCCGAACGCTCCGGCTGCGTGGAGGCCCGGCGCCAGTACACACGTCGTTTCAGGGGGAGGCGTCAGCAGGTGGGCGAGCGCGAGCGACGTGCGCGGGAGGAGGCCGATCAGCAGTTGTATGACGTGTACAGGGAGCGTACACGGGCTCTGCAACTGCTGATCGGTGACTCGAAAGAGCGGGCCAAGGCGGAACTCCTAGAGTCTCTAAACCGGGATCCGTGGGGGCGGCCCTATAAGATGGTCAGGGGAAAACTCCGACCATGGGCCCCCCCACTTACAGAGACTCTGGAGCCCCGCCTACTGGAGGAGGTGGTGGCCACGCTCTTTCCCTCCGGGGAGGAGTTTGAGCCTCCGGAGATGGCGCCGCCGCAGAGGGCGAGCCAGGACCAGGGGGTGGTGCCACAGGTGTCGGAGGTGGAGCTGGGGTATGCCGTGTCCCGCCTGCGCGGGAAGCGCAAGGCACCGGGACCAGACGGCATCCCCGGCGTGGCATGGGTCCTGGCGTTAGACGCCCTGGGGGACCGCTTCAGGAGGCTCATGGACGCCTGCCTGGAGTCGGGGCGGTTCCCCACGAGGTGGAAGACGGGCAGCCTGGTGCTCCTCAAGAAGGAGGGACGCGCAGCAGACTCCCTCTCAGCGTACCGTCCCATCGTCTTGCTTGACGAGGCGGACAAGCTGTTTGAACGGGTGGTGGCTTGCCGCCTCGTCAAACATTTGTCAAGGGTGGGCCCGGATTTGTCGGAGCGACAGTTTGGCTTCCGGGTGGGCCGGTCGACGATTGACGCTATCAAGAGCGTCAAGGCCCACTCGGATGAGGTAGTTGCCCGCGGCGGTGTTATGTTGGCGGTGTCCCTAGACATCGCCAACGCGTTCAACACAATGCCGTGGGCCGTCATCAGGGAGGCACTTAAATACCACAATGTGCCTCCCTACCTATGCCGAATTGTCGGGGCCTACCTCTCGGATAGGTATATAACCTATCCGGGGACGGAGGGACGGTCGCTGAGAAGGGAGATGTCGTGCGGTGTTCCACAGGGTTCGGTCTTAGGACCGCTCCTGTGGAACATCGGGTACGACTGGGTGCTGCGCGGGGATCTCCCCCCTGGGGCCAGCGTGACGTGCTACGCTGACGACACGCTCGTCATGGCCCCGGGGGGGACATTCGAGGAGGCTGCCCGCCTTGCCACCGTGGCGGTGGGGGAGGTGGTGGGACGGATAGGGAGGTTGGGACTCCGGGTCGCGCTCAACAAAACCGAGGCCCTTTGTTTTCACGGGCCTCGGAGAGCCCCACCCGGGGGTTCGAGCATCCCTATCGGAGGGGTCCGCATCGGGGTCGAGTCCTCGATGCGATATCTTGGACTCGTCCTCGACGGGCGGTGGAACTTCCGGGAGCACTTCTCCCGGTTGTCTCCCCGTCTGATGGGGGCTGCGGCCGCTCTCAAGCGGCTGCTGCCCAACCTTGGTGGACCCAAGGCCAGCTGCCGCCGCCTCTACATGGGGGTGGTGCGGTCGATGGCCCTGTATGGGGCCCCCGTATGGGTAGATGCCCTGACGGAGCAAACCATCGCCCACCTGAGGAAACCTCAGAGGGTGATGGCCGTCGGGGTAATACGGGGATACCGCACCGTCTCCTATGAGGCGGCATGCCTGTTGGCTGGTTCCCCTCCCTGGGACTTGGAGGCGGAGCTGTGCGCCGCTCGGTATGAGTGGCGCACTGCACTCCGTCTCCGTGGGGAATTCCCTGCCCCTAGGGAGGTGAACCAGTGGAAGGAGGCGGCCAACGAGGCATTGCTCGAGAGGTGGAGGACGCGCCTGGCCCACCCTCGAGCAGGCAGCTGGACAGTGGTGGCAGTCCGTCCACTACTCCAGGAGTGGACGGAAAGGCAGCACGGGTCGCTTACCTACCAGCTTGTGCAGGTGCTTGCTGGGCATGGATGCTTCGGCAAGTATCTGCACCACATAGCCGGTAGGGAACCGACCCCCGCTTGCCACCACTGTGGATGTGACGTGGATACGGCGCAGCACACACTGGAGGAGTGCCCAGCATGGGCCAGTGAGCGTCGTACCCTCGTCACAGTTATGGGGGCCGAGCTCTCGCTAGCAACCATGGTTCGAACCATGGTTGAGAGCGAGACCTCGTGGAGGGCAGTGGTCGAATTCTGCGAGACTGTCATCTCGCAGAAGGAGACCGCGGAGCGTGATCGCGAAGCCACTACCGACCTCGCGATGCGCGCCCGGAGACCAGGGCGTCGAAGAAGGCTCTTCCACGCCCTTCTCCATCCCCCATAACACGGGTCTAGGCGGTGAGTGCGGGGGCACCCACTGCCGAATAGATTAGACCCGCGAGGTGGCGCGCGCGGTATCCCGCGCGCCCCTTTTGTGTCGGGGGCGAGAACTTCTCCTCGCCCCCAGCGGTGGGGTCCTCTACGGAGGACCGAACGCCGTCCGGGCTGCGGACGAGTGCTTCGGCGTACCCGTGGTCCGGACACATGGCGTCCCGCTGGATAACCCCCAGGTTTTTTAGTGGGTAAACCCCGCCGTTACATCTTGGCGGGGGAGTCCCACATACCGCCCTGCCGCCCCCCGGCGCAGGGTGACGATGCGTAAAGCATTTTTCCTGGAAAAAAAAAAAAAAAAAAAAAAAAAAAAAAAAAAAAGGTTAGGTTAGGTTAGGTTGGTGCGAGCAGGAAACCTCCCCGTGGTGCACCCTGGGCAACGGCGTCTTTTGACGCCGGCTAATATCCTGCCAAGAGGGCTGCGGCGGGCTCTTCAGTGAGCAGACCGCCGCGGCCGGAGCGAGGGCAGGCTCAGTAATGAGTCTCGCCGGGCGGGTGTACTCCTTGTGGAGTGCGCTGGCGTGTGCCTCAGCTCCCCTGTATCAGGGGACCCCGGGGCACGGGCTTGGTGGCCGCTCTCATTACTTCTCTGATTAGCAGAGGAGACTTGAGAGCGGCGTCGGGGAATGTTAAACGTTCCACGTGGTGGGTGTTGCCGGCGCTCTTCGGCTCCCCTGTAGCAGGGGATTCCGGAGTGTGCTGGCAATGGCCCCTGAGGTCATATTGACGAAAGGGGTGGGTGCAATCAGAGGTGCTAGGGACTGCACTGAGGAGGTACATTGTGGCGCGGCGGATCACACGGTCTAGGCTGCCGTCGGGCCAACTCGTAGCCCGAATTGAGCGGAGACGGGGGCTTCTCACTCCGGTGAGAGGTCACGAGGAGAAAACCTCTATAAAAAAACTCTAATCTCAGTGGTTTTGGTGCGTGCCTGTGGAGTGGAAGGCAGGATGGATGACTGTCGGAAGCGCTACCCGAAGCTGTGGATCAGCAAAAATCATCATGAAAAGTACATCTGGCAAATCTATTACCCAGGAGGGTCCCAGCCGCAGCGCGGTTGGGGAATCCCTCGGCGTACCTTCGGGTGCGTCCAGCCCCTCTTCGTATGTGGGAGGGGGCACCTTATGTACTCAGGGCTCCGGCTCTATGCCCGTTGGGCGAAGTGAGAAGGGCAGCAATAGTTTTGCGCCTCTTGCGCGTTATATTGACGATGAAATCTATTCGGACATGGATTATTACACACGAACGGATGCGCGGAAATCGCGTGTTAGTAGTATGAGTGAGTGCAGTGTTGCACTGGAGAGGAGACAAAGCGTTGACAGCCTAGCTGTCTTGAAAGCTCAGAGCGAATCGGAGATGGAACTTGACCCAGCAAGGGCGGGGTCGGGGTGTGAATCGTCCCGAGACTCGTCACCAGTTTGGGTGAGAAGAAAGCGAGATAGAGATAACTCTCAGGAGCAGGACGATGCTCCGACCCCCAAGGTCTACGCACCGAAGCGTGGCCGCGGTCGTCCACCGACCATAGGTCAATACATCGGTGTCGGCAAAGCCAGAGCTGATTTGCAGGCTCTACGTGAACAGAGGCGGCTAGACGCCCAAGAGGAGTTAGAGGAGGATTCTCGACGAAAGCGGGAGACTATCGCCGCGTTTCTTAAGAAACCGGCCGACAACCTATCGACTGTTACTGCAGATGATGTCGAGAAGTGTCACATTGCCGAAATATCTCCGATAATGACGGACGTCCAGGATGGGATCAAAAACATTGCCACTAAAGCTGGTAATCTGAAGGGGGGACATGTACGTGATCTCAAACACTATGCCAACATTGGTATGGCATGTTTTGAGGCGATACAGAACCGAGATATATCAAAGGAGGTGGCAGTCCTTCTTGAGACTAAAAGAAAGCTGGAAGCAGAGTTAAATGAGCTACGATGTTGGGACGGTGAAGTGGCTTCTTCGAGTAAGAGGCCGAGAGTTGCACCCAGGGCCACGGCCCCGTCAGCTGCACCCAGGGTTACAGCCTCGTCAGCGGCACCCAGGGCCACGCACCCGCCGGCAGCACCGGAACCGGCCCCGGCTCCGTCAATGGAAGAGGTGATGGACACCTTCATGGTGAAGATGGGTGAGATGATCACCACCCGCCTTGACGCTCGCTTCTGCGCTATTGAGGACCGACTGCTGCCTCCTAGAGACAGCAGAGTAGCGCTCAGCACAGTCGCCGCTACCAAGCGGAGGGAAGAAGCAGCCGCGGTCCTCGCAGCAGGGAGTGGGGCACCTCATGCCCCGGAACCCGAAGGGGTTTCAAAGAAAACGAAGGGGACGTCCAAACAAGCTGTTCCCAAACCAGCTCCTAGGCAGTCCAGTAGGCTGACTAGACCAAAAGAGGGGGCTTGGACGCAGGTCATCGGACAAAGTTCCAGGAGAGAGACGGTGAGGAGTCCTGCCCAGACTACCCAGCCGGCTGAGCGAAGGGCACCTACAACAGGTACAACTCCGCGCGGTCCTCGAGCCGTTAAACCGGCTCCGAAACCCGCCAAGGCGAAAGTACCAAAAATCCGCCCACCTCGAACTGCAGCTGTGGTTATAACACTGCGGCCTGGGGCTGCGGAAAAAGGTCTGACCTATGCCAAGGTTTTAGCGGATGCTAAGGCGCGCATAAACCTTGCTGAGATGGGGCTTGCGTCCAAAGCCAGAATGCGTACGGCTGCTACTGGGGCCAAAATTATCGAAATTCCCGGAGTAGAATAAGCGGAGAAGGCGGACTCCTTAGCCGGAAGGCTCAAAGAGGTCTTCCAAGACATAGAGGAGATACAAATCTCCAGGCCCGTCACCATGGCCGACCTTCGGGTCAGTGGTCTTGATGACTCCGTAGAGCCAGACGATTTGGTTGAGGCCATGGCCAGTGCTGGAGGTTGCCAGCCGTCGGAGATTAAAGCCGGCCAAATAAGGCGAGGTGCGGCAAGTATGGGCACTGTCTTTGTACGGTGTCCGTTAACAGCTGCTAATAAAGTGGTGGCTTCCGGCCGGCTATTGGTCGGATGGGTCGCGGCGCAGGTTCGATTACTCGAGCCAAGACCCCGCCGGTGCTTCCGGTGTCTGGCGCTGGGCCACGTTAGGGCTCAGTGTAATGCCGAGGTAGACCGCAGCGAAGAATGCTATCGCTGCGGTCAGAAGGGCCACAAGGCCAATTGCTGTTCTGCCGCCCTTTACTGCACGCTTTGTGCTGCTGTTGGAAAAGCGGCTGGTCACTTATCCGGGGGTAAGGCATGCGCCAAGCCTCCGGTGAAACAAGCGCGTAGGAAGAAAGCTGCGACTGAGGCCGAGGCTGAATTCCAGCTGTCTCGCCCCGGAAGGGAACAGGTGGCGTGTATGGACATGGGATAACATGGCCCACACTCGTATAAGCAAGAGCGCGGATACGGCGGACGAAAGTCCGAGAGCCGACACCGCATGCGGGACCTGGGACGTTGGATGAGGGGACATCCAGCGTCCTAAACAATCATAATGGTCCCTCAGAGAAGGCAGCGATGCGTCTCATGCTCCGACGCATCGCTCATTAGCGATAAACACGGAGGGAGGGTCCACACCCTTCCCCCGAGGTGTTTCCGCACAATGCGGAAATCGACGTCGGCGGGGTCGCGTGAGAGTGCGAAAGCGGACCCGTAGCCCCGCCACTTGTCGGAGGTGGAGCATCGTGGTTAAGGTTTAGTCGGTAGTGGTGCTGGGCTTACCACCTTCCAGCACCGAGCCCGACATAACCCGCTCTACCCCAGGGCGGGTATGCGTCAAGGCATTCCCCCACGTTAAAAAAAAAAAAAAAAAAAAAAAAAAAAGGTTAGGTTAGGTTAGGTTTTTTTTTTTTTTTTTATACCTATAATTTTTTTTTTATTTTATTTAATATACTTATTTAATGTTACTTTATTATAAATACAATTTTATTTATTATTATCTATATATATATAGCTATGGCAAAAGGTAGTTTCTGGGGAAGACCAGCCCCCGCTCGCAGCACCCGTTCACGAGTTGACGCGCGCACCAGCCCCGCTCTCCTCGCCATATTTGAGGGTGGAGAACGGCCCACTACGCGACGCCGCCACGAGCTTGAGCATTTTTGTGAGCATGACTGCCCCAAAAACTCTCTTTTGCCTTAATCTAGTTATAGTTACATTTTAAAGACTATTTACACACTAATACACAACACTACACTATTTATACACATTACAGCAAACAATTTTTAAGAACAATTAAAAAGTTGCTTCTCTATCTTATCTATTTTATATCTTTTAATTTTATTTCGTGTGCACCTACTGCCATACCTTTTGCCATAGCTATATATATATAGATAATAATAAATAAAATTGTATTTATAATAAAGTAACATTAAATAAGTATATTAAATAAAATAAAAAAAAAATTATAGGTATAAAAAAAAAAAAAAAAAACCTAACCTAACCTAACCTTTTTTTTTTTTCGGCAATGTGACACTTCTCGACATCATCTGCAGTAACAGTCGATAGGTTGTCGGCCGGTTTCTTAAGAAACGCGGCGATAGTCTCCCGCTTTCGTCGAGAATCCTCCTCTAACTCCTCTTGGGCGTCTAGCCGCCTCTGTTCACGTAGAGCCTGCAAATCAGCTCTGGCTTTGCCGACACCGATGTATTGACCTATGGTCGGTGGACGACCGCGGCCACGCTTCGGTGCGTAGACCTTGGGGGTCGGAGCATCGTCCTGCTCCTGAGAGTTATCTCTATCTCGCTTTCTTCTCACCCAAACTGGTGACGAGTCTCGGGACGATTCACACCCCGACCCCGCCCTTGCTGGGTCAAGTTCCATCTCCGATTCGCTCTGAGCTTTCAAGACAGCTAGGCTGTCAACGCTTTGTCTCCTCTCCAGTGCAACACTGCACTCACTCATACTACTAACACGCGATTTCCGCGCATCCGTTCGTGTGTAATAATCCATGTCCGAATAGATTTCATCGTCAATATAACGCGCAAGAGGCGCAAAACTATTGCTGCCCTTCTCACTTCGCCCAACGGGCATAGAGCCGGAGCCCTGAGTACATAAGGTGCCCCCTCCCACATACGAAGAGGGGCTGGACGCACCCGAAGGTACGCCGAGGGATTCCCCAACCGCGCTGCGGCTGGGACCCTCCTGGGTAATAGATTTGCCAGATGTACTTTTCATGATGATTTTTGCTGATCCACAGCTTCGGGTAGCGCTTCCGACAGTCATCCATCCTGCCTTCCACTCCACAGGCACGCACCAAAACCACTGAGATTAGAGTTTTTTTATAGAGGTTTTCTCCTCGTGACCTCTCACCGGAGTGAGAAGCCCCCGTCTCCGCTCAATTCGGGCTACGAGTTGGCCCGACGGCAGCCTAGACCGTGTGATCCGCCGCGCCACAATGTACCTCCTCAGTGCAGTCCCTAGCACCTCTGATTGCACCCACCCCTTTCGTCAATATGACCTCAGGGGCCATTGCCAGCACACTCCGGAATCCCCTGCTACAGGGGAGCCGAAGAGCGCCGGCAACACCCACCACGTGGAACGTTTAACATTCCCCGACGCCGCTCTCAAGTCTCCTCTGCTAATCAGAGAAGTAATGAGAGCGGCCACCAAGCCCGTGCCCCGGGGTCCCCTGATACAGGGGAGCTGAGGCACACGCCAGCGCACTCCACAAGGAGTACACCCGCCCGGCGAGACTCATTACTGAGCCTGCCCTCGCTCCGGCCGCGGCGGTCTGCTCACTGAAGAGCCCGCCGCAGCCCTCTTGGCAGGATATTAGCCGGCGTCAAAAGACGCCGTTGCCCAGGGTGCACCACGGGGAGGTTTCCTGCTCGCACCAACCTAACCTAACCTAACCTTTTTTTTTTTTTTTTTTTTTTTTTTTTTTCCAGGAAAAATGCTTTACGCATCGTCACCCTGCGCCGGGGGGCGGCAGGGCGGTATGTGGGACTCCCCCGCCAAGATGTAACGGCGGGGTTTACCCACTAAAAAACCTGGGGGTTATCCAGCGGGACGCCATGTGTCCGGACCACGGGTACGCCGAAGCACTCGTCCGCAGCCCGGACGGCGTTCGGTCCTCCGTAGAGGACCCCACCGCTGGGGGCGAGGAGAAGTTCTCGCCCCCGACACAAAAGGGGCGCGCGGGATACCGCGCGCGCCACCTCGCGGGTCTAATCTATTCGGCAGTGGGTGCCCCCGCACTCACCGCCTAGACCCGTGTTATGGGGGATGGAGAAGGGCGTGGAAGAGCCTTCTTCGACGCCCTGGTCTCCGGGCGCGCATCGCGAGGTCGGTAGTGGCTTCGCGATCACGCTCCGCGGTCTCCTTCTGCGAGATGACAGTCTCGCAGAATTCGACCACTGCCCTCCACGAGGTCTCGCTCTCAACCATGGTTCGAACCATGGTTGCTAGCGAGAGCTCGGCCCCCATAACTGTGACGAGGGTACGACGCTCACTGGCCCATGCTGGGCACTCCTCCAGTGTGTGCTGCGCCGTATCCACGTCACATCCACAGTGGTGGCAAGCGGGGGTCGGTTCCCTACCGGCTATGTGGTGCAGATACTTGCCGAAGCATCCATGCCCAGCAAGCACCTGCACAAGCTGGTAGGTAAGCGACCCGTGCTGCCTTTCCGTCCACTCCTGGAGTAGTGGACGGACTGCCACCACTGTCCAGCTGCCTGCTCGAGGGTGGGCCAGGCGCGTCCTCCACCTCTCGAGCAATGCCTCGTTGGCCGCCTCCTTCCACTGGTTCACCTCCCTAGGGGCAGGGAATTCCCCACGGAGACGGAGTGCAGTGCGCCACTCATACCGAGCGGCGCACAGCTCCGCCTCCAAGTCCCAGGGAGGGGAACCAGCCAACAGGCATGCCGCCTCATAGGAGACGGTGCGGTATCCCCGTATTACCCCGACGGCCATCACCCTCTGAGGTTTCCTCAGGTGGGCGATGGTTTGCTCCGTCAGGGCATCTACCCATACGGGGGCCCCATACAGGGCCATCGACCGCACCACCCCCATGTAGAGGCGGCGGCAGCTGGCCTTGGGTCCACCAAGGTTGGGCAGCAGCCGCTTGAGAGCGGCCGCAGCCCCCATCAGACGGGGAGACAACCGGGAGAAGTGCTCCCGGAAGTTCCACCGCCCGTCGAGGACGAGTCCAAGATATCGCATCGAGGACTCGACCCCGATGCGGACCCCTCCGATAGGGATGCTCGAACCCCCGGGTGGGGCTCTCCGAGGCCCGTGAAAACAAAGGGCCTCGGTTTTGTTGAGCGCGACCCGGAGTCCCAACCTCCCTATCCGTCCCACCACCTCCCCCACCGCCACGGTGGCAAGGCGGGCAGCCTCCTCGAATGTCCCCCCCGGGGCCATGACGAGCGTGTCGTCAGCGTAGCACGTCACGCTGGCCCCAGGGGGGAGATCCCCGCGCAGCACCCAGTCGTACCCGATGTTCCACAGGAGCGGTCCTAAGACCGAACCCTGTGGAACACCGCACGACATCTCCCTTCTCAGCGACCGTCCCTCCGTCCCCGGATAGGTTATATACCTATCCGAGAGGTAGGCCCCGACAATTCGGCATAGGTAGGGAGGCACATTGTGGTATTTAAGTGCCTCCCTGATGACGGCCCACGGCATTGTGTTGAACGCGTTGGCGATGTCTAGGGACACCGCCAACATAACACCGCCGCGGGCAACTACCTCATCCGAGTGGGCCTTGACGCTCTTGATAGCGTCAATCGTCGACCGGCCCACCCGGAAGCCAAACTGTCGCTCCGACAAATCCGGGCCCACCCTTGACAAATGTTTGACGAGGCGGCAAGCCACCACCCGTTCAAACAGCTTGTCCGCCTCGTCAAGCAAGACGATGGGACGGTACGCTGAGGGGGAGTCTGCTGCGCGTCCCTCCTTCTTGAGGAGCACCAGGCTGCCCGTCTTCCACCTCGTGGGGAACCGCCCCGACTCCAGGCAGGCGTCCATGAGCCTCCTGAAGCGGTCCCCCAGGGCGTCTAACGCCAGGACCCATGCCACGCCGGGGATGCCGTCTGGTCCCGGTGCCTTGCGCTTCCCGCGCAGGCGGGACACGGCATACCCCAGCTCCACCTCCGACACCTGTGGCACCACCCCCTGGTCCTGGCTCGCCCTCTGCGGCGGCGCCATCTCCGGAGGCTCAAACTCCTCCCCGGAGGGAAAGAGCGTGGCCACCACCTCCTCCAGTAGGCGGGGCTCCAGAGTCTCTGTAAGTGGGGGGGCCCATGGTCGGAGTTTTCCCCTGACCATCTTATAGGGCCGCCCCCACGGATCCCGGTTTAGAGACTCTAGGAGTTCCGCCTTGGCCCGCTCTTTCGAGTCACCGATCAGCAGTTGCAGAGCCCGTGTACGCTCCCTGTACACGTCATACAACTGCTGATCGGCCTCCTCCCGCGCACGTCGCTCGCGCTCGCCCACCTGCTGACGCCTCCCCCTGAAACGACGTGTGTACTGGCGCCGGGCCTCCACGCAGCCGGAGCGTTCGGCTGCAATTTCCGGAGACCACCAGTACACACTCGTCTTTTGAGGATGAGACCTAGCCCGGGACATGCCTGCGTCGCAGATCTGCGACATGGCATCCCGGAACCACTCGGTCTCATCCTCCACATCCAGTGGCCCCTCCTGGGGCGTCAGCCACGCCTGAACTATTGAGGCCTCTATTAGGGCCTCCTCGTCCAGGCTCTTCAGGGCCCACCTCGGCGTCGACGGCGTCGTCCTCGGGCGACGAGGACTGGAATTTGTGGAGACACTGAAACGGATATATAAGTGATCCGACAGTGTCTCCACATCCTCCACCACCTTCCAGTCCTGAACACGGCGTGCGATAGCTGGGGCGGCAAATGAGAGGTCCACTATGGACCCCCCGTTCCGCCGCACGCACGTGTTCGCCGACCCGTGGTTGAGCACCACCAGGCCGGCCGCTGTCGCCCACTCCTCCAGAGCCTCGCCACGCGCATCAGTCCTGGGAGATCCCCACGCCACGGATTTGGCGTTGAAGTCCCCCATGACGAGCGCGGGGCGGGTAGAGTCTGCCCAATGAGGGCCCCTACCCCGTCCAAGAACGACTCAAAGTCGGCGAGGCTCCTGTTTGGCGAGAAGTACACACCTACGAGGAGGTACTCTCGCCATAGGACCGCTACATATCCACTCCCCCTGGCTACGACCGAAGGGGGAGGAACGCCGGACGCCGTGGACATTACTATGGCCACCGAGCCACCACTGTCTCCTACCCAACGCTCCGTGGGAGGGACGAAATATGGCTCGGAGACCACCGCCACCTCGATGAACCACTGCGCCATGCTCTGCACAAGCAAATCCTGTGAGGCGGCGCAGTGGTTGACATTCGCTTGGAGGAGACGATGGGTCATATTATAGGCCGGCTATCTCCATCGCCTCCTCTACTCCCCCCTGGGTGGGAGCTCGGGCGGGGGCGGCCGGGATGTGAACGGCCGCTCTCGCACCCTTCTTGGGCTTCGGTGGGGAGCAAGTTTTGCTCCCCATCTGGTGGTCCGCCCGCTTGCCTGCCGCGGCACACAGCGGACAGCTGGGCGCGGGGGCGTCGCAGGTGGCCGCCTTGTGGCCAGGACGGCCGCAGCGATAACAAATTTCGCTGCGATCCGTCTCGCCTGTGCATTGTGCACGGACATGTCCCGTGCACAGGCATCGGAAACACCTCATCGGCCGGTGTTCCAGCACCTGGATCTGTGCTGAGACCCAGCCGACGAGGAGTCGACCACCCTCCACCAATTTCTTGGCGGCCACCACTGGGCATCTCAAAAACGCCGTGCCCATGCCCCGGGAGTCTCGTCGGAGAGATCCGACGAGACTCCAGGCCAGGACGGCCAGGACGGCCGCAGCGATAACAAATTTCGCTGCGATCCGTCTCGCCTGTGCATTGTGCACGGACATGTCCCGTGCACAGGCATCGGAAACACCTCATCGGCCGGTGTTCCAGCACCTGGATCTGTGCTGAGACCCAGCCGACGAGGAGTCGACCACCCTCCACCAATTTCTTGGCGGCCACCACTGGGCATCTCAAAAACGCCGTGCCCATGCCCCGGGAGTCTCGTCGGATCTCTCCGACTTTCACTGACTCCCCGGGGCAGCCAGTGCGCTTTACCACAGCGGCTGCTACGTCGGCGGGGACGACGGAGTCGTCCAGGCCGTTGATCCGCAGATCCGCGCACTTCACCGGCCTGTACACCCGGACCGTCTCCGGGTCCAGGACCTCTTGCAGCCGCTTGGCAAGAGAGTCGGCCTTGTCCCCGCTTGTGGTGCCCGGAAGTTCCAACATTCGGGCACCGGTCACCGTCTTCTTACTGCGTAGGCCCTCGGTTATGCCTAGGGAGGAGATGTCGATCTCCTTCCTGGCTTGGCCTAGCACACTGGCGTAGGTGACACCCTTCTCCTCGGCCCCTGGCTGCAGTGTTATCACCACTGCAGAGGACCGAGGAGGCTGCAGCTTCACCTTCGGCGGTGAAGCGGGCTGAGCCTTCGCGGCCTTTTTACTCCCCCGCTTGCCACTCTTGCCGACCGTTGTCCAGCCTGAGCTGGGCGTCGGCTTGGGCTGCGGGGCAGCTCGTGGCGCCGTGGCCTGCGCTGGCTTCGGTGCCGGTTTGGCACCCCGCCCAGCCACCGATGCCCATGAATCCATCATGGACCTCGGTGCAGGAGGGAGGGGTCTGGGCGCCGGCTTGGGTTTGGCGACAGCAGTCGCCTTGCCCTTGCCTTTGCCCTTGGCCTTCCCTTTCTCCACAGTCTGGGCAGCCGCCGATTTGGGGGCAGTGGATGGCCCCGGCGCCGGTTGCTGTGCTACAGCAGCGGCCGCCACTCTTTGTCGCGCCGCGAGCGGCGGCGCCAGTCGCTCTTCGGGGAGGAGCCGGTGCTCCACCGATTTTAGCCGGGTGTTTACCATGGTCCCGACTGAGACCATGATGCCCCTGGCGAATTCCTCCATCGACAAGGCGGGCGCCTGCCCCTGCTCTTGGATGGGCGCCGACGACGATGCTCTACGGGGAGTGGGACCCGGCGAGGGTGACGAGGGCGCAGTTGGCTCTCGACCTCGCGCCATCTCTACCCGGAGCATCTCGACCGCACTCCTAAGCCCCGCTACTTCCTTGGCGGACATTTTCCGCCTTCATCACGGCCAACTCCGATGTGGAGCTCCTGCTCGCAAGAGCCTCCACTATGTCTGCGACGACCCGGGTCGTCAGGTTAAGGCCTCTAACGAAGCCCCCCTTCAGACTGCCGGACCGCGCAGCCACCTCTTTGTTGATGTGCAGGCACTTCTTAGCCTGCACCAGGAGGATATCAGCGGGTTGTTCGCACAACGCGCCCGCTGACCTCACAGAGTCGTCGAGCTTACAGAGACCCACTTACAGAGACTCTGGAGCCCCGCCTACTGGAGGAGGTGGTGGCCACGCTCTTTCCCTCCGGGGAGGAGTTTGAGCCTCCGGAGATGGCGCCGCCGCAGAGGGCGAGCCAGGACCAGGGGGTGGTGCCACAGGTGTCGGAGGTGGAGCTGGGGTATGCCGTGTTATATACCGCTTCAGGAGGCTCATGGACGCCTGCCTGGAGTCGGGGCGGTTCCCCACGAGGTGGAAGACGGGTAGCCTGGTGCTCCTCAAGAAGGAGGGACGCGCAGCAGACTCCCCCTCAGCGTACCGTCCCATCGTCTTGCTTGACGAGGCGGACAAGCTGTTTGAACGGGTGGTGGCTTGCCGCCTCGTCAAACATTTGTCAAGGGTGGGCCCGGATTTGTCGGAGCGACAGTTTGGCTTCCGGGTGGGCCGGTCGACGATTGACGCTATCAAGAGCGTCAAGGCCCACTCGGATGAGGTAGTTGCCCGCGGCGGTGTTATGTTGGCGGTGTCCCTAGACATCGCCAACGCGTTCAACACAATGCCGTGGGCCGTCATCAGGGAGGCACTTAAATACCACAATGTGCCTCCCTACCTATGCCGAATTGTCGGGGCCTACCTCTCGGATAGGTATATAACCTATCCGGGGACGGAGGGACGGTCGCTGAGAAGGGAGATGTCGTGCGGTGTTCCACAGGGTTCGGTCTTAGGACCGCTCCTGTGGAACATCGGGTACGACTGGGTGCTGCGCGGGGATCTCCCCCCTGGGGCCAGCGTGACGTGCTACGCTGACGACACGCTCGTCATGGCCCCGGGGGGGACATTCGAGGAGGCTGCCCGCCTTGCCACCGTGGCGGTGGGGGAGGTGGTGGGACGGATAGGGAGGTTGGGACTCCGGGTCGCGCTCAACAAAACCGAGGCCCTTTGTTTTCACGGGCCTCGGAGAGCCCCACCCGGGGGTTCGAGCATCCCTATCGGAGGGGTCCGCATCGGGGTCGAGTCCTCGATGCGATATCTTGGACTCGTCCTCGACGGGCGGTGGAACTTCCGGGAGCACTTCTCCCGGTTGTCTCCCCGTCTGATGGGGGCTGCGGCCGCTCTCAAGCGGCTGCTGCCCAACCTTGGTGGACCCAAGGCCAGCTGCCGCCGCCTCTACATGGGGGTGGTGCGGTCGATGGCCCTGTATGGGGCCCCCGTATGGGTAGATGCCCTGACGGAGCAAACCATCGCCCACCTGAGGAAACCTCAGAGGGTGATGGCCGTCGGGGTAATACGGGGATACCGCACCGTCTCCTATGAGGCGGCATGCCTGTTGGCTGGTTCCCCTCCCTGGGACTTGGAGGCGGAGCTGTGCGCCGCTCGGTATGAGTGGCGCACTGCACTCCGTCTCCGTGGGGAATTCCCTGCCCCTAGGGAGGTGAACCAGTGGAAGGAGGCGGCCAACGAGGCATTGCTCGAGAGGTGGAGGACGCGCCTGGCCCACCCTCGAGCAGGCAGCTGGACAGTGGTGGCAGTCCGTCCACTACTCCAGGAGTGGACGGAAAGGCAGCACGGGTCGCTTACCTACCAGCTTGTGCAGGTGCTTGCTGGGCATGGATGCTTCGGCAAGTATCTGCACCACATAGCCGGTAGGGAACCGACCCCCGCTTGCCACCACTGTGGATGTGACGTGGATACGGCGCAGCACACACTGGAGGAGTGCCCAGCATGGGCCAGTGAGCGTCGTACCCTCGTCACAGTTATGGGGGCCGAGCTCTCGCTAGCAACCATGGTTCGAACCATGGTTGAGAGCGAGACCTCGTGGAGGGCAGTGGTCGAATTCTGCGAGACTGTCATCTCGCAGAAGGAGACCGCGGAGCGTGATCGCGAAGCCACTACCGACCTCGCGATGCGCGCCCGGAGACCAGGGCGTCGAAGAAGGCTCTTCCACGCCCTTCTCCATCCCCCATAACACGGGTCTAGGCGGTGAGTGCGGGGGCACCCACTGCCGAATAGATTAGACCCGCGAGGTGGCGCGCGCGGTATCCCGCGCGCCCCTTTTGTGTCGGGGGCGAGAACTTCTCCTCGCCCCCAGCGGTGGGGTCCTCTACGGAGGACCGAACGCCGTCCGGGCTGCGGACGAGTGCTTCGGCGTACCCGTGGTCCGGACACATGGCGTCCCGCTGGATAACCCCCAGGTTTTTTAGTGGGTAAACCCCGCCGTTACATCTTGGCGGGGGAGTCCCACATACCGCCCTGCCGCCCCCCGGCGCAGGGTGACGATGCGTAAAGCATTTTTCCTGGAAAAAAAAAAAAAAAAAAAAAAAAAAAAAAAAAAGGTTAGGTTAGGTTAGGTTGGTGCGAGCAGGAAACCTCCCCGTGGTGCACCCTGGGCAACGGCGTCTTTTGACGCCGGCTAATATCCTGCCAAGAGGGCTGCGGCGGGCTCTTCAGTGAGCAGACCGCCGCGGCCGGAGCGAGGGCAGGCTCAGTAATGAGTCTCGCCGGGCGGGTGTACTCCTTGTGGAGTGCGCTGGCGTGTGCCTCAGCTCCCCTGTATCAGGGGACCCCGGGGCACGGGCTTGGTGGCCGCTCTCATTACTTCTCTGATTAGCAGAGGAGACTTGAGAGCGGCGTCGGGGAATGTTAAACGTTCCACGTGGTGGGTGTTGCCGGCGCTCTTCGGCTCCCCTGTAGCAGGGGATTCCGGAGTGTGCTGGCAATGGCCCCTGAGGTCATATTGACGAAAGGGGTGGGTGCAATCAGAGGTGCTAGGGACTGCACTGAGGAGGTACATTGTGGCGCGGCGGATCACACGGTCTAGGCTGCCGTCGGGCCAACTCGTAGCCCGAATTGAGCGGAGACGGGGGCTTCTCACTCCGGTGAGAGGTCACGAGGAGAAAACCTCTATAAAAAAACTCTAATCTCAGTGGTTTTGGTGCGTGCCTGTGGAGTGGAAGGCAGGATGGATGACTGTCGGAAGCGCTACCCGAAGCTGTGGATCAGCAAAAATCATCATGAAAAGTACATCTGGCAAATCTATTACCCAGGAGGGTCCCAGCCGCAGCGCGGTTGGGGAATCCCTCGGCGTACCTTCGGGTGCGTCCAGCCCCTCTTCGTATGTGGGAGGGGGCACCTTATGTACTCAGGGCTCCGGCTCTATGCCCGTTGGGCGAAGTGAGAAGGGCAGCAATAGTTTTGCGCCTCTTGCGCGTTATATTGACGATGAAATCTATTCGGACATGGATTATTACACACGAACGGATGCGCGGAAATCGCGTGTTAGTAGTATGAGTGAGTGCAGTGTTGCACTGGAGAGGAGACAAAGCGTTGACAGCCTAGCTGTCTTGAAAGCTCAGAGCGAATCGGAGATGGAACTTGACCCAGCAAGGGCGGGGTCGGGGTGTGAATCGTCCCGAGACTCGTCACCAGTTTGGGTGAGAAGAAAGCGAGATAGAGATAACTCTCAGGAGCAGGACGATGCTCCGACCCCCAAGGTCTACGCACCGAAGCGTGGCCGCGGTCGTCCACCGACCATAGGTCAATACATCGGTGTCGGCAAAGCCAGAGCTGATTTGCAGGCTCTACGTGAACAGAGGCGGCTAGACGCCCAAGAGGAGTTAGAGGAGGATTCTCGACGAAAGCGGGAGACTATCGCCGCGTTTCTTAAGAAACCGGCCGACAACCTATCGACTGTTACTGCAGATGATGTCGAGAAGTGTCACATTGCCGAAATATCTCCGATAATGACGGACGTTCAGGATGGGATCAAAAACATTGCCACTAAAGCTGGTAATCTGAAGGGGGGACATGTACGTGATCTCAAACACTATGCCAACATTGGTATGGCATGTTTTGAGGCGATACAGAACCGAGATATATCAAAGGAGGTGGCAGTCCTTCTTGAGACTAAAAGAAAGCTGGAAGCAGAGTTAAATGAGCTACGATGTTGGGACGGTGAAGTGGCTTCTTCGAGTAAGAGGCCGAGAGTTGCACCCAGGGCCACGGCCCCGTCAGCTGCACCCAGGGTTACAGCCTCGTCAGCGGCACCCAGGGCCACGCACCCGCCGGCAGCACCGGAACCGGCCCCGGCTCCGTCAATGGAAGAGGTGATGGACACCTTCATGGTGAAGATGGGTGAGATGATCACCACCCGCCTTGACGCTCGCTTCTGCGCTATTGAGGACCGACTGCTGCCTCCTAGAGACAGCAGAGTAGCGCTCAGCACAGTCGCCGCTACCAAGCGGAGGGAAGAAGCAGCCGCGGTCCTCGCAGCAGGGAGTGGGGCACCTCATGCCCCGGAACCCGAAGGGGTTTCAAAGAAAACGAAGGGGACGTCCAAACAAGCTGTTCCCAAACCAGCTCCTAGGCAGTCCAAATTAATACCCAGGAGGGTCCCAGCTGCAACGCGGTTGGGGAATCCCTCGGCGTACCTACGGGTGCGTCCAGCCCCCCATCGTATGTGGGAGGGGGCACCACTTGTACTGAGGGCTCCGGCTCTCTGCCCGCTGGGCGAAAGGAGGTGGAAGTGTCAGCGAAGCTGACTAAGAAAGAAAGGGAGAAAATGAGAAAGGAGCGTGATAGGGAGAGGAAGGTGCAGGAGCGGGAGCGCAAGAGGTCGGAGAGGATGTCGGACGTTCAGTCCGATTCCGATGCCATGTCCCAATCGGGGCAGGCCGGTCCGTCCTCGGACGTGCCCGCCAAACCTGCCGCCCCTCTCGAGGGTCCTCTATTGGGGACCACAAATAGGCGACGGTCACGGAACGACTTATCGTTGTCCGTGTCGTCGAGTGAGGCCGAGCCTATGGGGCCTCCGCCCGCCAAGGTCTACATAGACCGGAGGGCGGAGTTCCTGAAGGTTGCGGACTCCAGGGCAAGGATCCAGCACACGGTGGAAGAAATGACCCGTGAGCTTGATACCTCCATGAAGGCACTGGGGACAGTAGGGGATCAGCCTGCTGATGTCCTCTTGGGTCAGGCGCGTAAATGCTTAGCCATTAATAAGGAGGTTGCAGCAAGATCCGGCAGTCTGAAGGGGGGCTACGTGAAGAGCCTCAATACGACGACCCGGATCTTTAACGATATCGTTGAGGTGCTGGCGTATAGGAACTCCTCCTCAGAGATGGCCTCCTTACAGGCTGAAAACGCACGCCTTCGTAGTGAGATAGGTGAGCTGCGGAGTGCAGTTGAAGTGCTCCGGGAGGAGATGGCGAATAGACGAGAGCCAGTGACTCTCTCTCCCCTGTCGCCAACTCCGGTTCCCCGTAGAGCTTCTCCTGCGTTATCGGCGATGGGGCCTCCTGCAATACCACAGGAGGACTTCGCGCGGGGCATCATGGTCCAGGTCGGAACCATGGTATCCACGCGCTTGAAGGAGCTGGAGCACCGACTCCTACCGGAGGAACGATTGGCGCCACCGCTTGCGGCGAGGCAGAGGAATGCGGCAATGTCCGCATCTTCGAAACCCCCGCAGAGACCGGTGGTAACATCGGCTCAACCCGTGGCTGCCCCTCGGGCACAGCAGACCAAGGGAAAGGGGAAGGGCACAGGCAAGGGTAAGGCAGCACCTGCTGTTCCCCCCAAGCCGGCGCCTCGGCCCCTCCCACCAGCCCCGAAGAAAATGACCGCATCTTGGTCCTCGGTGGCACGACGAGGGGCACCCAAAGCGGCGTCGCAGCCAATTCCGCCTTCCAGGACGGACTCAGGCTGGACGACGGTGACGAAACGAGGCGGCAAAAATGCTAAGGCGCAGGTGAAGCTACGGCCTCCGCGTTCTTCGGCTGTAGTGATCACGCTTCAGCCGGAGGCCGTGGAGAGGGGTATCACCTACGCCAGAGTCTTGGGCCAGGCAAGGGAGATGGTGGACATATCCAGCCTTGGCATCACTGACGGCCTTAGGAGTAGGAAGGCCGTCACGGGTGCCCGCATTCTAGAGGTGTCCGGTGCCACCAGCGGGGACAAGGCGGACTCCCTGGCTGCAAAGCTAAGGGAGGTGCTGGATCCAGGGATGGTAAAGATCTCCAGGCCCGTGAAGACCGCAGAGCTACGGGTTTCTGGCCTGGACGATTCAGTCGTCCCCGGGGACATTGCCACAGCTGTGGCAAAGCGTACTGGCTGCTCCGAGCAGTCGGTACAAGTGGGGGAAGTGCGACGGGGTTTACGCGGCACGGGCACGGTCTTCGTGCGTTGCCCGGTCGTCGCCGCCAAACAACTGGCTGAGGGAGGGCGACTTCTCGTCGGCTGGGTTTCAGCACAAGTACAAGTGCTTGAACGCCGGCCGATGAGATGTTTTAGGTGCCACTACACGGGCCACGTACGTGTACAGTGCACGTCTGATGTCGACCGCAGCGATGAGTGTTATCGTTGCGGTCGAATAGGTCACAAGGCGGCCACGTGCTCCGCCCCCGCACCCAACTGTTCGTTGTGCGCGGCGGCGGGCAAATCGTCGGCTCATCGGATGGGGAGCAAGCAATGCAACCCACCGAAGCCGAAGTTGAGAGCGAGAGCGGCTGCTAACATCCCAGCCACCCCCGCGCGAGCTCCTCCGCGAGCTGAGGAGATTATGGATACGGTGGGTGATTAATATGGCCCACCGTTTCCTACAGGCGAACATCAACCACTGTGCCGCTGCGCAGGATTTACTCCTGCAAAGTATGGCACAGTGGTTGATCGAAGTTGTGGTGGTCTCCGAACCATACTTCGTCCCCACCCGGGATAACTGGGTGGGAGACGTTGGTGGTTCGGTGGCCATCATCAGCTCTACAGCGTCCGGCGTCCCTCCTCTCTCGCCGGTGGCGAAGGGAAGTGGTTACGTGGCAGTGATTTGGCGAGAATGCCTCCTAATTGGAGTGTACTTCTCGCCGAACAGGAGTCTCGCCGACTTCGAGTCACTTCTTGACGGGGTAGGGGCCCTCATTGGGCAGACTCTGCCCCGTCCGGCGCTCGTCGTTGGGGATTTCAACGCCAAGTCCTTGGCGTGGGGATCCCCTGCGACTGATGCGCGCGGCGAGGCTCTTGAGGAGTGGGCGACGATAGCCGGCCTGTCGGTCCTCAACCGCGGGTCGGTGAACACGTGCGTGCGCCGGACGGGGGGTTCAATCGTGGACCTCGCGTTCGCGGCCCCCGCCGTCGCACGTCGTGTTCAGGACTGGAGAGTTGTGGAGGATGTGGAGACGTTGTCGGATCATCTTTATATCCGATTCGACGTCTCCACCTCTTCGGAAACTTCCAGTCCTCGTCGCCCAAGGGCGCTGTCTTCGCCTGCGAGGTGGGCTCTGGGGAGCCTTGACAAGGAGGCGCTGGTGGAGGCCTCTATTGTCAAGGCATGGCTGGCACCGCCAGAGGGGCCCGTGGATGTGGAGGACGAGGCGGAGTGGTTCCGGGACGCCCTGTCGCAAATTTGCGATGCTGGCATGTCCCGAGCCAGGCCTCATCGTGAGAAAACTTGTGTGTACTGGTGGTCTCAGGAGATCGCAGTCCTGCGCTCCGATTGCGTGGAGTCGAGACGCCAGTACACACGACGCTTCAGGGGGGGAAGACGCGTGGGAGAGGCGAGGGAGGAGGTGAATCAGGAGCTGTATGACGAGTACAGGGAGCGTACAAAGGCTCTGCAGCTCCTGATTCACAATTCCAAAGAGCGGGCTCGGGCGGAGCTACTAGAGTCTCTGAACAGCAATCCGTGGGGGCGGCCGTACAAGATGGTCCGGGGGAAACTCCGACCGTGGGCCCCCCCGCTTACAGAGACTCTTCAGCCCCGCCTGCTGGAGGAGGTGGTAAGCACGCTCTTTCCCTCCGGGGGAGAGCACCAGCCCCCGGAGATGGCGCCTCCGCGGAGGGCACGCCAGGACGGCACTACAGTGCCGCCAGTGTCGGAGGCTGAGCTGGGAGTTGCCGTGCTCCGGATGCGCAACAAGCGCAAAGCACCGGGGCCGGATGGCATTCCCGGCATCGCCTGGGTCCTGGCGCTGGATGCCCTCGGAGACCGCTTCCGCAGGCTCATGGATGCCTGCCTGGAGTCGGGGCGGTTTCCCTCACGGTGGAAAATGGGCAGCCTTGTGCTCCTCAAGAAGGAGGGGCGCGCAGCAGACTCTCCCGCAGCATTTCGCCCCATCGTACTGCTTGACGAGGCGGACAAGCTATTTGAGCGAGTGGTGGCTTGCCGCCTCACCAAGCACCTTGGAGAGATAGGCCCGGACCTGTCCGACCGACAGTTCGGCTTCCGAGTGGGTAGGTCGACAATTGACGCGGTCAAACGCGTCAAGGCCCACTCGGACGAGGTGGTTGCCCGCGGCGGTGTGATGTTGGCGGTGTCTCTTGATATCGCCAACGCATTCAACACCATGCCGTGGGCTTGCATCAGGGAGGCGCTGAAATTCCACGAAGTGCCTTCCTACCTGAGCCGGATTGTCGGGGACTATCTCTCCGATAGGTTTATAACCTATCCGGGTGCGGAGGGGCGAATGCTGCGGAGAGAGATGTCGTGCGGTGTTCCACAGGGATCGGTCCTCGGACCGCTCCTGTGGAACATCGGATACGACTGGGTGCTGCGCGGAGATCTCCCCTCTGGGGCCAGCGTAATATGTTACGCAGACGACACGCTTGTCATGGCCCCAGGGAGGACATTTGAGGAGGCTGCCAGTTTTGCCACCGTGGCGGTGGGAGAGGTGGTGCAAAAGATAGGGAGATTGGGACTCCGGGTGGCGCTCAATAAAACCGAGGCACTGTGTTTTCACGGTCCTCGGAGGGCGCCACCAAGGGGTGCCAGCATCCCTATCGGGGAGGTCCGCATCGGGGTTGAGCCCTCGATGAAATATCTTGGACTCGTCCTCGACGGGCGGTGGAACTTCCGGGAGCACTTCACCCGGTTGTCTCCCCGCCTGATGGGAGCGGCGGCTGCACTCAAGCGGCTGCTGCCCAACCTTGGCGGACCCAAGGCCAGTTGCCGCCGCCTTTATTTGGGGGTGGTGCGGTCGATGGCCCTGTACGGGGCCCCCGTATGGGTAGATGCCCTGACGGAACGTACCATCGCCCTTCTGAGGAAACCTCAGAGGGTGATGGCCGTCGGGGTAATACGGGGCTACCGCACCGTCTCCTTTGAGGCGGCATGCCTGTTGGCGGGCTCACCTCCCTGGGATTTGGAGGCGGAGCTTTACGCCGCTCGTTACGAGTGGCGCGTGGCACTCCGCCTCCGTGGGGAATACCCGGCCCCTGGGGAGGTTGTGCGGTGGAGGGAGCTCGCCAGAGAGGCATTGCTCGAGAGGTGGAGTACGCGTCTGGCCCACCCTCGAGCAGGCAGCTGGACAGTGGAGGCAGTCCGTCCACTACTCCAGGAGTGGACGGACAGACAGCACGGGTCGCTTACCTTCCGGCTTGTGCAGGTGCTTACGGGGCACGGATGCTTCGGCAAGTACCTGCACCACATAGCCGGTAGGGAACCGACCCCTGCTTGCCACCACTGTGGTTGCGACGTGGATACGGCGCAGCACACACTGGAGGAGTGCCCATCATGGGTCAGTGAGCGTCGTACCCTCGTCGCAGTTATGGGGGCCGAACTCTCGCTAGCAACCATGGTTCGAGCCATGGTTGAGAGCGAGGGTTCGTGGAGGGCCGCGGTCGAATTCTGCGAGGTTGTAATCTCGCAGAAGGAGACCGCGGAGCGCGATCGGGAGGCCACTACCGACCTCCCGATGCGCGCACGGAGGCCAGGGCGTCGTAGGAGAATCTACCACGCCCTCCTCCATCCCCCATAACACGGGTCTAGGCGGTGAGTGCGGGGGCATTCACCGCCGAATATATTAGACCCGAGAGGTGGCGCGCGCGCGGAATCCCGCGCGCCCCTTAAGATGTGGGGGCGAAGGCTCCTCTTCGCCCCCCGCGGTGGGGTCCTCCCGGGAGGACCAAACGCCGTCCGGGTTGCGGATGAGTGCTTCGGCGTACCCGCAGCCCCGACACATGGCGTCCCGCAGGATATCCCCCAGGGTTTTAGTCAGTCGGGAAGATCCCCTTCAGGGACTTCCCATCCTGACATAACCCGGCCCTGCCCCCCGGCATGGCCGGGTATCTGTATGCAGATTTCCCTGGGTCACAAAAAAAAAAAAAAAAAAAAAAAAAAAAAAAAAAAAGGTTAGGTTAGGTTAGGTTAGGTTAGGTTAGGTTAGGTTAGGTTAGGTTAGGTTAGGTTAGGTTAGGTTAGGTTAGGTTAGGTTAGGTTAGGTTAGGTTAGGTTAGGTTAGGTTAGGTTAGGTTAGGTTAGGTTAGGTTAGGTTAGGTTAGGTTAGGTTAGGTTAGGTTAGGTTAGGTTAGGTTAGGTTAGGTTAGGTTAGGTTAGGTTAGGTTAGGTTAGGTTAGGTTAGGTTAGGTTAGGTTAGGTTAGGTTAGGTTAGGTTAGGTTAGGTTAGGTTAGGTTAGGTTAGGTTAGGTTAGGTTAGGTTAGGTTAGGTTAGGTTAGGTTAGGTTAGGTTAGGTTAGGTTAGGTTAGGTTAGGTTAGGTTAGGTTAGGTTAGGTTAGGTTAGGTTAGGTTAGGTTAGGTTAGGTTAGGTTAGGTTAGGTTAGGTTAGGTTAGGTTAGGTTAGGTTAGGTTAGGTTAGGTTAGGTTAGGTTAGGTTTTTTTTTTTTTTTTTTTTAGTTAGATATTTTTGAAAATGTGTTGGAGGAAACTCGGTGCTATCGGTTTACTCCTTGTTTCCTTCACACTTGAGTTAAGTGGGTATATTTCTGTATTAATTATCATATATCATGTAATTTTTTAAACTTAAATATTATATTATTTATTATGTTGAATTAGTAATATTGTTTAATGGTTTTATGTTATAAATAAATTTTATTATTTATTAAAGTTCTTTAGTTGTTGAATAATTTTATGGAGATGATCATGAAATGAATCGCTTGTAGATGGATTCTTTATAACTTCAGTTAATTGGAAGGGATTTGAAATATTGGCTGAGTTAATGGTGTGATTTAGTCTTGAGGTAGAAAATCTGGGACAGTTCATAATTAGATGTTCTAGTGTTTGAGAAGAGGAGCCATCACAGGGACAGTAGTCATTATTAGAGATTTTAAATCGGTGGAGGTACGCTTTATGATAGCCGTGATTGGTTAGAAATTGGGTTACTGTAAACGAAGGTTTTACTGTGGCTAGATATGTGATGAGATCTTTAAAGGTTGGTAGAAGATTTTTTATATGTGGGCTACATTGCGAATAAAGATGTTTGGATTTCTGAGCTGACATTTTGTAGTTTTCATATTTAATATAACTTATTGGGATTTTTGAATAATACGGCGACGTATGCATTTGGGCTGCGGATTTAGCAGCAATGTCTGCTAGTTCATTGCCTCCTATCCCTATATGCCCTCTGACCCAAATGAATTTTATTTCAAGCCCAGTGTCATGAGCAGATCGCAAGGCATTGTGTATGGATACGGCAAACTTATTGTGACTGTTAGGATTTGAAAGTTCTGTTAAACCGGATTTGCAGTCAGAGAGTATAAAGGTTTTGGGAAGGTTTCTTTTGATGATATAGGATATGGACTCGTCTATAGCTAACATTTCTGCTTGGAACACCGTGCAACAGTCGTGAAGTTTGAATTTTTTCTGTGTTATGTCACGTCCGGTAGAGTCTATGGCAACAAATGCAGCTCCAACTTTGTCATTATTTTTGCTGCCGTCGGTAAATACTTGCCAGGCTCCATCAAGCTCACCACTAATCTCATCATATTCGGACAGGGTAGAAATCTCAGTGAATAAGATACCAGCCCTGACCGAAGGATGCGCCATAAGTGAGGGCTGGACGGGCCTTTCCACAAGCACGTCACCGGGCAAGAAGCGGGAGGTTCCTTTGAGCTTGGATATTTCAATATCGGCTATTTCTAGTACTTTGTCTGGGAGTGGTGTTAGCTGAGCTATGGAAATTGAGGTGGCTGTGCTTATAGTTCTGAATCCGCGAGTGATTTTGATGGCAAAGAGACGTTGGAGGGATAGCAAACGATTTTGGACATATTTGTATTTGACAGCATTAGACCAAACACTAGCAGCGTAGCAAATTATGGGCTCGATTACTTGACGGTAGATAGTCTTTATATTATCGGAGTGCACGCCCCAGGTGGGTTTAACATATGTGACCAGTTTGTGAAATAATTTCTTCGATTTTTCTATAATGTATTTGGTGTGGTTTATGAATTTTTGCTTATTGTCAATGATAACTCCCAGGTATTTGATTTGGTTGGTAAAATGTAGTCTGTGTCCGTTCATGATGATTTTTGATTTAATGGATTTGTGTGTGAATGCTATAATTTGAGTCTTGTCAGGTCCAAAGGATAATTTCACGCCATCTCCCCAGTCTGTAGCAATTTTCAAAGTTTGATAAGATATGTCTTCAAGTTGTTGGAGATCAGGGGAGTGTACGACGAGTAAGACGTCGTCGGCATAAGCTTGCATGTGACATCCTTCAGGCAGTTCCGTAAGTAATAGAGTGTCGAGAATAAGGTTCCATAAGGTTGGTCCGCAGACTGATCCTTGAATACAACCTTTGGACATTGCCTTATGGACATTGCAGTCTGAGAAGTTCAAATGTACTTGTCGGTTCTGTATGTAGCTCAGTAAGATTCCGTATATGTTTGTGGGACATTGGATTGCGCGGAGCCTATGGAAGATAGCTGGCCACCAGGCACTGTCAAATGCGGATTTTATATCTAGTGAAATAGCTATAACGTGCTCTCCCTTGGATTTAGCGGTGTTTACTACGTTTAGAGCGGAGTGGATAGCGTCGGTGGTGGAGGTCTGTTGTTTAAATCCAAATTGTTTATTGCAGTTGTAGTTATTTGTTTGAATATGATGGTTAAGCCGGGTTATTATTAGTTTTTCAAGAAGTTTTCCGAATACATTAATTAGTCCTATGGGGCGAAATGAAGAAGTTTCTGTGTAATCTGACTTACTCGGTTTTGGTATTATTTTTGCATAGGCTATCTTCCACAGAATAGGAAAATATTGTAGTTCGAGGCAGCGGTTGAGTAGTGGTGTAATGATGTGAGGGAACCATACTGCAAATTGAAGACATATGTCAGCTGTCAAGTGGTCAGGTCCAGGGGATTTCTTGTGGTTCATAGATCTCAAACACTCAATGACTTCGCCAGTTGTGAACGGTGGTTCGGGAGAGTTGTGAACAGGAGCAAGCATTTGATCTCTGATGGTCTTCTGCTCATTAGTGGTATCTGGTGTGTCATCAGGATAGAATTTGTTCAAAAGAGTGTGTGCAGTGTCAAGCGAATCAGTGGTGTATGTTCCATCATCCTTACGTAAAGTTGAAGGAGGGTGTGAAATAGGTTTTGATTGAATGATTTTATTAGTAATGGTCCATACGTCATCTTTCTTCTGCTTGGTACAGAACTCTTTAAAGTTTTCAGTCGACGTCCTACACATCGCCTCGGCATATTTTTTCTTTAAGGTGGCTTTTTCTTCGAGGGCTTCTTCGAGGGGCAGTTTTTGACGGACAAGTCTGCTCAGCTTGTGATGGTTTTTAATGACTTCCGTTTTTAGTTTAGTGAGTTCCTCACTCCACCACGGAATGCGAGTGGGATAAGGTGAAGCACGCGGAAGAAGCATATCGCACGTATGCTGAATAGCAGATGTGAGCCGTGTTGTGTATCTTTCTACTTCGTGAACTGAAAGTTGGTCAAATTCTGTATGTGCGGGCAGTTGTGCTGTTATTTCGGTCATGAAAGGTTCTTTAATGCGTTCCCATTTTACATGTGTGGTGTCGTATCTATATGTGGAGAGTTTCTTGTTTTTAGTAAGAGAGGTATTGCCAAGGTTTATATTAAATTTGATAGCATTATGGTCAGAGCAAGGACAAATTGATAAATCTACTTTCCAGTCACTAACAGAGGCTAACATGGTGTTACTCCGCAGAGTAAGGTCCACGATGGAGTCCCTATGGGTTTGATGGGTGGTTGTCTCGAATGTTGGAACGTTTCCAGTGTTGCATATGATGAGGTCATTGAGAGTGATAAGGTCGTAAACAGTATTTCCTCGTCTATTACTTTTGGCGGACCCCCATGCAGTATGCCAGCCGTTGAAGTCTCCGCACAAAAGATGCGTGGAGCCTGCCGTTTCATGAAGGAACTGGGCCAATTTACTCAAGGTGTTATTGCTGTCTGTACGAGGTTCCACGTAAATTGATGTAAGGTAAATCTTTTTACCGGTGCGAGTACTAATTTGGACTATGCTAAGGTTTGAGTCGGAATATTTGCTATACCCAATTGAGCTGAATAAGTTATTTTTTATTAATATAGCAGATTTAACGGGGCTGAGTGTAGGGTTTGCAGAAGGAAATTGGTAAATATTATAGGTGGATGAGAATTTAAGTAGACCTGTGTTGCTTGTGTACGGCTCACTGATAAAAACAATGTCAATCTCATTTAGGGACGTGTAGTTGTCGAGTTCCTGCCGGGCGTTCCTGCTGCGTCCAAGATTAACTTGAACGCAACTATAGGAGATTGGCGTGTTACTCCCCATAGTCCGTTCGTGAACGGATGACATTGTTCATACCAATGAACCGCGGGCACGTAGCAGACGTGGCACTGTGGGCAATATCTTTGCCTGTTATGTTGCGTTTTTTATAGTGGAGAGCGCAGTTATAGCACGAGGTTTTGGAGGAGTCATCCTTAACGGGGCAATCTTTGTAGGCGTGTTCGGTGGAGGAACAGTGGGAACAGGTTGAGTTCGTCTCTTTGCACCATTTTCGGGTGTGGCCATATTGCAGGCAGCGGAAGCATTGTAACACCGGAATAAACTCTCCGACATGTACCCGTTGGTGATCTATGTTGAGCTTGCCAGCGCTGATTATTGCTTTCCAGATCTTAGGGGTGGTTATAAATATAGCATTAAATAGTTTGGGATTCCTGTTTCCACGTTTGAACTTAAACTCTAGATCTCCAGTTTGTTCAAGGTTGTCTTTGATGCAGTCGTTTTGGTTACGTAATGTTTCAGTAAGAGTCTCAGTGGAGTTTTCGTTGGCAATACCCTTTAATATAAACATAGGTTTAAGTTTTTTGGAAGGCTCCGCTTCAATTTCACCGCCGGGATTGATCTTGCGGAGCGCGATTTCCGCATGCTCAGGCTTTTTGAATTCAACACGTAATTTGTTGTTGGAGACATGTTTAACATGCTCTGGGGCAAAGTTTGTGTCTCGAAATGAGATAGTTTTCTGCCAGGCGGAGAGAGTATCGGCGGGGCTAGAGGCATTTTTAGACGAGACAATAATGGCTGGTTTGTAGGGAGGCGGGCGCAGCTGGACGGTTTGTACCGAAGGGATCGCGGCAACCTTTGCATACGTCGGCTGGGTCAAAGGAGCAGGCGGATGAGGTGTACGGATAATGGGCGCAGGGACTTTGAGCGCCTTAAACTCTTCCTTGATGCACTCTTTTATAGTTGTCTTGATCTCCTCGGTGTTAGTTGGCGCGACGGATTGTAAGAGGAGGATGGGAACTAGTTGTTCTATCTTGTCAACGCTGCTTAAAATGTCGGATTTTATGTCCCTCTTGAGGTTGCCCGATCGGCCAACGGCCTCTCGGATAACCCCAAGAAGGCTTCCAATCTCACTTTCAGGACCTTTTTTACGCTGCGGCTCCGAAACCGTATATGTATCATCATGAGACCCGTAGCGGAGCGAAACCATCGAATCGTTAAACTCAAAATCCTCCCCAGGAGATAAGGGAGACTGTCCCCTAACGGGCGACCTGAACACCATCTTTGGCAAAATTGAAAAGAGGTACGAAACGTGTAATGGAAATCTACTCTCCGTTCACTTTAATTTAGTCAATAATTAATGAAACAAACTTACATGTAAATATATCACAAAACAGATATCTTGTTTCTGAACAAAATAAGAAATTAAACAGATTTTTTAAAGTACGAAATCTACCTTTTGTAGGTTTTATGATTGCAAAATCTACCCTCTAGTTCACGTCAGTAGACGCTACCGGGAGGGTGGGCGGGCGAAAATTTCAAAAAGTTGGCGTCGTATCGTCACGAAAGAGGTGTCTACAGACGCGGATCGTCTGTGCGGTGCCAGTGGTCTATTTGAAACGAGATTACTACGAAGAAAAGTTTTCAGGAGAGCGAAAAAACCGAAATTACACTATTAAGGGGATGTTTTTTCAAGATTATTTCCAAACAAACACTAATTTCCAAATTATTTTTACAGATCCGAGAAGCGGAGGCTGCGGCGCGTGCAACGAGGTGCTAAAGTCGCGGGTAAGTTAGATAACAGAGCAGAAATCAAGAATTATAAGGTATGTATATGTCTAAAACAGTTTTTTAATAATAATAATAAAATTTATGAATTTATTTACTTTTAATTAACAGAATCTAGAAGAGGGAGTCGAGACGCGTACAACGATGTGCAACACTAAAGGATGGGTGGAATTTCAAGATGAGAAAAACGTTGAAGTATTGAAAACGTTCACCGCTTAGGTAAACTTTTGGAAACACAAAATATGGAAAATTTCAAAAAGTTGGCGTCGTATCGTCACGAAAGAGGTGTCTACAGACGCGGATCGTCTGTGCGGTGCCAGTGGTCTATTTGAAACGAGATTACTACGAAGAAAAGTTTTCAGGAGAGCGAAAAAACCGAAATTACACTATTAAGGGGATGTTTTTTCAAGATTATTTCCAAACAAACACTAATTTCCAAATTATTTTTACAGATCCGAGAAGCGGAGGCTGCGGCGCGTGCAACGAGGTGCTAAAGTCGCGGGTAAGTTAGATAACAGAGCAGAAATCAAGAATTATAAGGTATGTATATGTCTAAAACAGTTTTTTAATAATAATAATAAAATTTATGAATTTATTTACTTTTAATTAACAGAATCTAGAAGAGGGAGTCGAGACGCGTACAACGATGTGCAACACTAAAGGATGGGTGGAATTTCAAGATGAGAAAAACGTTGAAGTATTGAAAACGTTCACCGCTTAGGTAAACTTTTGGAAACACAAAATATGGAAAATTTCAAAAAGTTGGCGTCGTATCGTCACGAAAGAGGTGTCTACAGACGCGGATCGTCTGTGCGGTGCCAGTGGTCTATTTGAAACGAGATTACTACGAAGAAAAGTTTTCAGGAGAG